>CM043121.1:6559102-6931762 GCA_023701765.1 Hylyphantes graminicola | reverse complement strand
AACACTCTCCCTATTGCATGTTTTCTGCAATTGTAAAATCAGGGAATTTTTTGTGAAAGTATCGGAACTTTTTTTTCTAGGATTTTGATCAGTTCAATCTATTAAGATTCTCAAGCTTAAGATTCTAAATTTATTCAGTAACCTAACAATTATATATCGTTTGTCAGTTATAACAAGGGCGTTTTATTTTTTAAATTGCATAAAAGTACATATTGGTTTTTATTTTTGAAAAAAAATGTTTTACACATTGTTTTCTTTTTTAGGTTTTGACTCGAATGATCCTGAACTTAATATAAGGCTGGAGTCCTTGTGTCTCAGTGTGACGGAGCATGCCTTGGGAAGCTTTGGTGAGGTTTTTTCTAATTAAATATTTAGATGTAAGGAATCAAATACTATGATGGTTAAACTTGAAAATTTGACACGAAAGTGATTTTGAAATAGTTAATTTCTTTACTTTGGTATTCTCGATCACAAAGTCAGTAGATTTTCTGTGAAATTCCTAGTGTTTAAAAATATAATTCTAAAACAATTGCAACATCTTTCATTTTTAAAATTGTGTTTAAAAACTGAAGAATTCTATTTTTCACTGAAGAGTAGTAGACTTACGTTAACTTAATTTTTTTTCCCTGAAAGTTTTCAAAACTTTATTTCTGGTGGCAAAAGAAGTTGCGACTCCAGAAAGTCCTTTTGATAACATGTTTATAACACTGCTGAGTTTATTAGTTTTAAAAGTATATAAGCTCTTTCACAGTTTCTTTTGAATAAAAACAATCAAATTATAGTGGGTCTATTTAGAATGTAAGCTTGGAAGGCATTTCCACCCCTATCCACAAGTGTGGTTTTCTTGGAAACGGGGTGGTTTATAGTTTCGGTTTCTTCCCCACCCTAAATGTGGAAATACTGTTTTGATTGTAAACCTCAAGCGCGCCAGGATTAGATAAGCGATGTCCCTTCCCCTTCCCTTTTCTTAGAAAACCCAGTGAAGGGATGGGGGAATAGTCTTTTCGAAGCTTACATTCTGGCTAGAAATGGTATAATAAATTAAAACATAGTAAACTTCATGAATAACTTGCGAGGAAATGAGTTTAAAATTGTCTCTCGTAAGAAAAATTACCTTTAAAAACTAAGAAAATATGTTCAACTAAATATTTGCGTTACAATGTAAACCATTTTAAGAACAATTTTACTCTGTAATAATCAACATGAAGCATTTTATATCAAATGTAAAAATACTGATTTGATGTTCGGGGCTGGGGAGCCCAGTCGGTTAAGCACTCGCCTAGCATACGGAAGGTCCTAGGTTCGGGTCCGGGCATCGCTAAAATAGCTGCCGACATATTAACAGCCTGTGTATCCAAACAAATGTCCGAATAATACCCCGTGTCAGGGAGTGCACGTTTAAATATCCTTCAAAGTCCTAACCTGCGTACGATTAGCCCTTAACGGTTGCGCGCCGGGTGCCTATTCTGGTGTTAGCGGCTCGTCACCTGATCTGGTTCTAAAATCTACGCACCCGTTGCCAATAAGGCCCTCGTGTTGCTCTAGTGCTAAAACGATAATTCAAACCTAACTAACTGATTTATTATTTCAGATGTCTGCCATGAGCCTTTGTCTAATTGCAAATTGAACAAAAACTACATCCGTAGCCAAGGGAAACTCAATTTTGTACGTCGGTGTGTGGACTCTACTGTGTGCACGGACATTGCTCAGAAAATGCGGAATATCTGCTGGGAAGTTCTCTCTCTTTATTTTTTATCCGACGATAGCCCGTTAGACTGATATTAGTATATTTTATATTTTTAATGTCTTCCCCCCACTCCTATCCGAAAAACTCAAGGTTCAGAGAAGGGGAAACGACGGGAATCATATGTGCACGTGGGGAGTTTCCCCGTTTGTATTCCAAGTAGAATCTTTCTGTTAATCCTTTGGAATATTTCGGAAGTCAAATTGTTGGTTCTCTGTGGCTGGAAAGAATGCTTTAAATCCTAGAGAAGTTTTTAGTTTTGGGCGTACTTGTCCACTTTGAATTCTTTTGGTTTTGTAACTTTGAATTGAATACATCACGCGATTTACTTGAAAGGACATGAATAATAATATCAGATTTATATTTTGGAATTATAATACAGAGAATTTTAATGTTCTTGAAGAGTAAAATCTATTTTTAGCCACCTTATAAAGAACTAATAAACAGGAAAAAAGAAATTGATAGAATTTTTTCATGTTTATAAAATATTGGAGAGATTTTTTAAAAATGGATTTTTGAATTTGATTTGGAAGATTGATATTTGTTGCCTCAATTAAAATATTTAAATCTGAAAGGGATTCAAGTTCTAAAACTTGTCATTTGAGAACTGAATCGCTGAAAATTGGTTCGAATTTTTCTTGAAGAAAACTGTACTATTTTCATTCCGAGTTTTCTATATTTTATTGTGTCATTTAAAGAATTTTATATCTTTCTAAAATAAACTCTAAAGAACTAAGAATTCTCTAAAAATTGTGTTCGGATAATAAAATGTTGTTTGGTGTTTTTGTATGTAATTGTAGCATTGGCTGCATGGGAACCCCACTTTCTAGATGTTCATTGTTTTTTTTTTTTTATTGTGTAGAGTGGACCAAAAGTGTGGCAGGTGCCTTATTATAAATAGACAAAGAATGCTGTGCATACCCTATTAGAGATTGAAGTATTTTCTTACATTATTAGTGTGTCAATTCGACAAGGGACTAGATTCCACGCAAAGCTCTGATTGTTTTCTTAAATGGGATATGATTTGTGTCTGATAGATATATTTGAAATTTACTGCATGTTGTAACATGGACTTCTCTCTCAAACAGGAAAAGTATTCTTAAAACTATAAAAGATTTTGTTTGCTTGTTTTTCGTTATGTTTGGTAACTCAAGCAGCTACAAATACTCGGTTTATGTAAATAATTTTGCTAGTTCGGTTTTAACTGGAAGAAATATTTTATTTTTGCTTAAAATTGTTTTATTTACTACTAAATTAGCTTAATCGCCTCAGCTTGAATTTCTAAACTATGTCTTCAAAAGTTCTGGAAATGTAGTTAACTGTTTTTCTTGAGTTAGATGGAATAAAAATCTTTCCCAATAGCTTGAATATTACTATGTCCCATAAAATACAAGTTGTTTTAAAACCCCCATTAAAATCTTAACAATCTTAACAGCTACATTGATTAGCTATAATCTTATCACATAAACAGCTTGTAAAAATATTAAATACAGACAAAGGTGCCTTTAAAGTCATGTTTTTCTCATTGGATTAACACAAAGGCCACTATTGTTTGGAGACTCGGTCATGGTTGGTGGTTCATTCCTCTTGAGGGTCTTGTATTGTAACAGATCTCCTTACAATTCCAATGGGAAACTTGGGGCCCTGTTTTTAAATAAAGTATAAAACATGTACTCACGAAACTTGCCAAAAAAAAATACAGAACGTTATTTTGCCATTAAAATACTTAAGCATAATTTTAAAGGTACTGTAAGGATTTAAAAAACGTGACTGAAGATGTTATAATTTAACAGACTTTAATGAAGAGGAGAAAGGGACTGAAGATGTTATATATTTTATGTGTGGCAATGTTGTTGTGAAAAGAAAATGGAGGTTTGTTGAGGTTGATATTCTAAACGCTTTTGTAATGTATGTTAAAACTAGTAAAATATTTATAGCGCTACCAAAGACGACTGAATACTAAAGTAAAACGTCACAGTACTAGTTAGTAATAATTAAAACTAAATTTTTAGTAATTATTCAAAAAAAAACCACATCTAAATATCTAAACATTTTTAATTGTAACTAACCTTTAAAATTTTGCTTATTAAGACTATTTTGATTGCGAAATTATGTTCTTCTGGTTTTGGCAAGTTTTTGTAAGTATATGTTGTATACTTTATTTGAAAACAGGGTAAAAGTTTCCCCATTGAATTGTACGGAGATCCGTTACCATACAAAGACTCTTACTCATCCAATTCTTCTGCTTTGAGAAGCCCATCCGCGCCCGCCCCCCCCCCCCCCCCCAAGAGTAACCCCTTTTCCCCACTCTTCATAAGCTGTGATAGATGTGAAGGCGCTTCTTGCTCAGCTAACGTTAGCCTGTGTTTTACTTATGATTATGTATGGACAGAATTTTAATTTTGTGTGCCTTATAATATATCTACCACTGCTGGATCAGTGCTGTACAAAAAAGAAATATTAAAAAAAGAGAATATCACGACTGTGAAAGTGAGATCGGTTGTAACTTAGCAACGTTTGCTTCCACGGAGAGTCGATTTGCTCAATCTGTTCATATTTTTTTTTTCTCTCTGTAATCTCTTTTCACTTATGGTGTCATTTCAATTTGGGTGAGAGTTGGATTTGTTTTTTCTAAAGCTTGGTTAAATTCAAATCATAAATAAGTTTTTTTTTAGAGAAGCGTTTTGAAATGACTTGTGTTAAAGTGCTACAAACATTTAACCTCCCGAGAGTAACTTGTACTAAAGAAACCACTGCTTATTTTAAGAACTGTTTGTTCAGATTTATTTTAATGTTAACCATTATTTTAGCATTTCATTTCTCATTGAAGTTTCATTAATAGTTCACATAACTGTAACCAATTTACTTATTCTTCTGTAGAAACAATTTATTTTATTTACAAACATAAATGTCTTAAGACCCAATTTCAAACTGAAATATCTAAATTTAAATTCCCTAATAGAAATATTTTTCAAAAGAAATTACTAGTAATTGTCAATTAATTTTAATATTTTTTAAGAGTTTCCTTAAGGCTGCTCGTCACCCCCATACCCGGTCCTCCTACGATCGGGCTGGCTAATGGTAAGTCTATGGGGGAAAAGTGGTTTTTGTTCACAAAAAAAGCAATGAAATTATAGGAATATTTTGATGCATTTTTTTTAATTCATAAGACTCCAATAAAGTCGTGCTTTTAGAGGTTATTTTTTTAAAAACGTTATTTACTTTTTTAAATCTAAATTTTTTTTTTCTTTTAAAAAAGGTAAAAAAATGTTTTTAAAAAAATAACCTCTAAAAGCATACATTTATTGGAGTCTTATGAATTTTAAAAAAACCGCATCAAAATTATTCCTATAATTTCATTGCTTTTTTTGGGGACAAAGACCATTTTTTCCCCATAGACTTACCATTAGCCAGCCCGATCGAAGGAGGACCGGTATGGGGGTGATGAGCAGCCTTAACTGCTAACCACCTTTTACTCATTTATGCATAATGACCTGGTGTGGGTTAATTTTGTCTTTCATAATTTTCATTGTTAATTGAAATTCAAGATATCTATTGAAAGGTTTTTGTTTTGAACTGTCAGTTTATCTTACGACAGACTTCCTTTTTCTTATGATTTTAAGTAAAAAAAAATTCTTAAAAAGACAGTGTCCAATTGATCAACATTATTTTGCTCGATTATCAAACTTAGTACTCAATCTCTTAATGTTTAACAGCTTCACACTCATTTTGAAACTCTCAAATTTACAATGGTTAAAAGAGTTCCTGAAATGAACTTAAAAATTTAAAATTCAGTTTGTAATTCATAAATATGCAGTTAAAACACTTCACAAGTTCTAAACTTAATTGGATTTGGTGATGTAACCAAACATGTCTGATCTAATAACCAAATATATATATCGGGAATGTCTTTGATAAGTGACGCTACCTTGAAAACCTTATTTTTTCTTGAATAAAAAATTCTGTTTAAAGATGTATTAATATCGTTATGTATTAAAAAGCCATTGTCTCGGTTTAACTTTTAACTATTGTGATGATATCTTTAAAGAAGCTCCCTTGAATTATTTGGGCAAACATGAAATTTGGATGAATTACAATTTGTTAAGTGAACTGAACACTTCTGTGTATATATTAATTATTGGATTTGCAGTACCTGTTAAATGAATTATCTAGAGATATATGTAATTAAAAAATATTAAGTTTAAATTGTAAATTTATACGAATCTAATTTTTGAAATCGCAAAGTATCTGGCTGATAACTGTTGCTTCCAATCGCACTGTTTTGATTTCTAAATATTTGTAAGAATATTCGTTTTTGTAGAAATCAATCGCTACAAATGAAACATTCTTATTTTATCATCTGGTTTAAAATTGTAGAGGATTGTTTGCTGAATAGAGAAAGAAATCTCAACATATCACATCAAGAATATTTAATTTTTTTAAAATCTATTTTGGAATGTATCCCGAGAAAAGGATGTTTTGGTTGTTTAGTGACACTTTTTTTAAATGCATAAGAGTAAATTATTCCACTTTGTATCACAAATTTAAATATTCTACAAATATATGCGATATTAACTCTGTTTTGAGCATAATTTTAAAAAAATAGCAAGATTTTCCCTTGATTTAGATAATGTTATTTCGAAACTTTCAACCCAAATGTTCTTTCTTAGTTAAAATTTGTATGTTAAAAAAATGTAACTTTACCACAGTGTCACTTTTCTGTATGTTATATTTGTATTTCTTAAGTAAATTTTGCATTGTATTCTAAGTGAAAATCTGTAAGCACCAAAATGCTCAAATAATGTGATGCTAGAGCAAAATTAAGTCTGCAAATCTGTGACGCCTGTTTATTTTCGTACAAATTTTGTTTATTGAGTGAAGTCTCAACTTTTAGCAAATTAATCTAAAAATTTCACATTGCTATTTAATGAAAATTGGAAGTTATGTGTAAACTAAAAACTTTACCTCTTTTTAAGCTGTCCTAATTTGGACAGTTTAAGTAAAATGTTTTAACTCCATTCTAATAAAATAAACAGGTTTATTCAATTAGAATGAAGTCACTCTATAATTTAACATTTATAACTCGGTTTCCAATAAAAAAAAATGATGGACGTTTTAATTTTTCTAAAATAAAGTTTTTTATTTATAAATTTGCTAATTAATAGTTTAGCTTTGCTACACTCAATAAACTTAAATTTGTACTTATCTTTCTTTGCATTGTGTGTGTGCTGCATCCTGTTGTGCTGTAATTTTCATGCCTCACATGAAGAGAAGATGCTATTATTGACTGTTTTATTTTTTGGCCGCCAGGAAATATAATGTAAATAACAAATGACCTGGTATCGGTTGATGCTGTTTATCCTGAAATAAAAGTTATATTGAAAAAAACTATTTGTTCATTTTATTATAGTGCAAGCGGCATAGCCAAGCGATCTTCCACTTAGCAATAGAAACCAGGGTTCGTACGCGGCCTTTAAAAACGTACCAAAAAAAACTTACTTCCGTATCAAATTTGGCAGCCAAATTGATACGGATGTGCGTTTTTATACACTGTATGGCCAAATTATGATCGCCCAGTAATCTAATATTCGAACACTTTTGTCCTTTAGCTGCACGCATGTTCACAATACCTACTCAGTTCGTCCATTGCGATGAAATGAAGCACTGTGATTGGACAGTTCTCAAGTAACGTTTCGATGTCGAATTTGGCAACTTATCACTTTTTGGCAATTTGTATTAAATATGACAACATCCTGACACTTTTACTTGTACAAACTTAGGTCTTTGGTCATCCATGTCAAATTAAAAAAAAAAGAATACAAACTCGATTTAAAATAATTGTTTTCCTTCCCCATTCGATTTCCAATTTAATTTTTATAATTTATGTTAGTTACAAATTATCAATTTTTCATAAAAAAAAATCGTATCTAATATTTTTTTCTGAAGTTTATTTTTAGTTTTAGATTATTTTAAAAATAATGTCCTCATCAATTAAGAAATATTTTAAAATTTTAATTATAAAACTAGAAGAATTTTTAAATTAAAAACTAGCTAAATCGTTTTTTATGTCTAAGTATTAGTTTTTTTAAAAAGAAATTAAGCTATTTCAACGAGACGATAATTTAATTACCTAAAAAATTGAACTCTAATTTTTGATTTTGAGAACTTGTATGAAGTTTTGACAGTAAATTTCATTATTCATAACCTTTCATTTTATAATTATTTTTGTAATCGAACTCTGTACAGATTAATTACTGCATTTTTTTTAATGATACTTCATTTGTATTAGTAAAAAAAATTGATGGAAATAAAACATACTTTGTCCAAAACAAAATATAATTTTCACGTAAGGAGAAACGGAATGTCGCCAGTTCTCTAGATTACAGTAGGCAACCTTAGTTTCGTTGACTTGAGAACCGTCCAATCAGTAGTGCTTTATTTCTTCGCAATGGACGAACTGAGTAGGTATTGTGAACATGCTAGCTGCACTATATGGATTTCTTCTTGACATAGATTCTGAGATTTTAGTAGGTAGTATGAGCAATCTGGGACTTTCATTTGATGACCTTAGCTTTCCAATTCCTTTAGATTTAATGGTACTGTTGTTGCCATTTTCCTCGAGGCCGTGGCCTGGAAGGCAAGAGGTTGCAGTAGCATCCGTTGGCACAAAAGCTCGGAGTACCCATGGAGTTAGGATGTCTGACTTCTACTACGAGATGGCGCCACCTCCTCAATTTAGGCATTTCTCTGGAGGGGAGGGGCAATTCTCTCCAGACGACCTGCACCCAAGGTAAACTGCTCAATGACCGACTACAGACTTTCGGACCCACAAATTTGACGAGCACGTTCTCCACATGTACTCAGGACAACACAAATATCCATGCCTTACTCTGGATTCGAAGTCGGCCCACTCGCTTGGCAAGAGTTTAATGGTATAGGATTTTGGTATTATTTAGGTAGACTAACCAGTGAATGAACGATTAAGGCGCTGCGTTCTCCATGAATAAACACCAGGACAACCAATCATATGTCAGATAGCTTCCTACTAGATGGAGGAAGTCAGTGTTGCAAATCCATAAAAGTGGAATCAGGGACTGCCAACAGGGGGGGCAGGGGGTTCTTCGCCCCCTCATCTTTAGAGGTGAGGGGCGAACTTTATATTTTCGCCCCCCCAGAAATTTTTTTTGGGCCATATTATAAATTTATGTTTTGTAGTTTCATATACTATGCCAAAGAAAAACAAGTATATTTTCTTTCAGTTGAAAAGAAATGCAAAATATAGATATATATTTTGGAATATAATGAATGAAAACTGTATGTACCAAGCAATAAGACGGGAAAAGATGTACAATTGTCTCTGTCTCACTCAAATGAATCCGAACGAACCAGATATAGACAGTCAAGCTGCCCCTAAATGTCTGTAATGTGAAGGGGGCGAGCTATATATAAATTGTGATACCGAAAAGCGCTTTACAGTCCTCTGTCACTGGAACATTTAGAGTGTCACTTTATATATTTAAATTTCAAATATGTGAAAAGGCAGGGACTGCCCCCTCGATATATAATGTGAGGGGGCGAACTATCTATATTGTGTTAGTGAAAAGCGCTTTGTAGTCCATTGTCACTGGAACGGTTTGAGTGTTTTAATAAATTAAATCACTTATATATTTAAATTTCAATTATGTGAAAAAGATGCGCAGGGACTGCCCCCCCTTGATATATAATGTGACAGCGAACTATCTATATTGTGATAGTGAAAAGCGCTTTTTCAGTCCATTGTCTCTGGAACGGTTAGAGTGAGCATTAAAAACAGATTATTTCTGTATTTATACCAGAAAAACATGAATCTGCCTTAGAGTTGTTAACCTTCTAACATGGATTTTTTTAGTAAACATACACTTAAAAATCTTGCACCTTAGTAGCGAATATATGTATTGTTTTGTTTTCACTAAAAATTAGAAGTCTAGTTCAATATTTTTTTTTTTAAAAGAAGTGTATTAAGACATAAAAGTTTTATTTAAATTTTTCTTTGTTAAACTATATAAAACATACACCATTTAGTTTTTTTAAAAACTTTTTTCAAAACTTATTCGCAAATTTTGTAAGTAAAGTAGTACAAAACAGCAATTCAACATTATAGACAATGACCTATAACATCCCTCCTCACTCCCCCCCAAAAGTTTGCCCTTCTTCAAAGGCTTTTTTTTTTGCCCCAGGCTCTCTTCTCTACGAGGTGGTCCAACACCCTATTGACTTCAGAGAGGTAAAATAAAAAGATGTCGTGGGAGAATTGTCGCTGCCCTCTTTGTACGCTAGTGATTAGGATAATATAATGTTTTACTGCCTTTAGAGGAAAGGACAACTACAAAGGGCGACTAGACAGCCATGGTGAATTTTTTTAGGCGATAAATAGTACTGTTTCTGTTTCTGAAATTCCAATTCTTTTCTCCCCAGTCGGTTAAGCACTCGCTTAGCATGCGGAAGGTCCCAGGTTCGGGTCCGGGCATCGCCAAAATAGCTGCCGACCTATAAACGGCCCGTGCAGCCAAAAATGTCCGACGAATAATACCCCGTGCAAGGGAGTGCACGTTAAATATCCTTCAAAGTCCTAACGCAGCGTACGATGTCGCCCTTAAACGGTTTGCGTTGGGTGCCTATTCAGTGTGGCTCGTCACCTGACTGTGGTTCTAAAATACGACGCCCGTCGCCAATAGCCCTCGTGTAGCTCTAGTGCGACGATAATTCAAACCAAACAAAACCAATTCTTTTCTCACTTTGTGCATGTCTAATAGGTACTAGGAACTCGTGAACCAAATCTGAAGCATGCTGCATGTAGTTCTCGATGTATAGTGATTTCATTCATACAGAACAATGTTCAAAAACCACTTTTTAGAATCAGCACCCTCCAGGAAATATAGAAACACGAAATATCCATTTCGAATTTTCGACCAAGCCCCAAATTGTTACTTTTTACGTAGAATTTTTTGCAAACTACATATCAAAAAGAAAATCCTGAAAATTTAATATCAATATTCTTCTATGCATATGGTTTCTCTCTGTCATTTATTTTTACACCTGTTTACAATTAGGTTTAAAACGCAAGTTTCTATCTAGTTAGCTTTTACCTTATTGATTGTTATTAATTTTTTAAGCTTTTATCTGGCTGTCACTCCGAAAGGAGATTATTACAGCAAAACCACGTTCACTTCGTAATCGAAACCGTAGTCAGGTGATTTGGTCGACACCTGAGTCTAACCGAACGTAACTTTTAATGGACAACGTAATCATTAATTTGGACCAGAAATATATTTAACGCGCACCAGCTCCATAATTTAAAATTGGCCAATCCAAAAACTCGTTGTTTCAAGTAAAAAACCAGAGTAGCATATCTGAACTACATCTAAGTTTAAACGTACTTTAAAATAAATTCAAATTTTTAAATTTCAGATCTTCTAAAAAAACTTTTTAAAATTTCGGACATTGTATTCTAAAACATGATATTACTCTCTTTGGGGTTTTTAATATTTTATAAAAGTTATTCAAACATTTTTGAAAGATTTTTTTTGTCTTTGTTTTAATATCAAACCATCTATGTAAGAAAGACGTCTTCAAAAAAAAACAATAGTTTCAACAAGTAGTTGGAAACATTTTCTAAAATTTATTCTTTAATTAAAATTTTCAAGAATGAAAAATGATAAATTAAAAACTGGGAATCATTAAAAATTATAAGCTATTAAAATCCCCCCCCCCCCTTCCCGAAAAAAGTTCGGATTACTCCCCCCCCCCCCCTCCATTCCCAGAAACTGACTTGCCCCCCCACTCTTCAAATAGTTGGCACGTCCCCTGAGTGGAATGATTTTCAATCCTTATTTTTTAATTATATTTACCAATTGTTCAATTCACTGGGGCCTGTTCAATCACTGGTCAGTCTACCCTAATTGACCGTTAGATCTCGTCCTACACATTCTCAATTTGGCGGGAGATCTGGTGACTGTGCAGGCCTACGAAGCAAGGTAAAGTTCAAAGCGCCTTTACAATGCCTAAGGGTAAAAACATAGAGGAGCGGCGAGTCAGGACGGCGCGTTTTTTTTATTCAAGATGCTAGCGTCGCTTCACCTGCACATAGTAGAGCGGCGGGAACTGCTGCGAAGAGAGCTTCATGTCCATGAATCTAGTCAGCAAGATGCTCTCTTTTTGACATTAATTAAGTTTGCTTGATGGAAAACTTGTTTCTTGCCCTACCTAAATGCTAACAAGATTATAAAGTACAAAAAAAAACCGTATCTGTACAATTATTTTTCTACTCCTACTTCCAGTTTTTCCAATGTGTACCGATTGTGATGGTCATATCAGCTGTTTGATTCACGATTCCGTATCGAAAGAATGGGCAACTCCACGTTCATTTTCTGTAATTAAATATTTTCACCTTAAAATCAAGAAAAAATTCACAAACAGACAGTACCACCTGCACTGGGAGCCCCAAGACGACTGGAGCAGCGCTTCAAAGAAATCGTTGATGATTTTACGAGCGGCGAGTCAAGATTCATGTCGATGCATGCAGCGCTGCTTGCCGCCCCACTATGTGCGCGTCAACTTGAATGTACGGAAGATTTAAAAACGCGCTCAAAGACACGCTTGACTCACCGCTTGACTCTTGACTCGCCGCTCCACTATGTTTTTACCCTAAGAGGTGCCTCAAACCATAACATGGCCTCTAACAAGCTTGAAGAGTTGCGGGTTGCATAAATCTCCCAGGTGGGTAAATTATAAGGAAGGTTTAACTTGCTTAAAAATCAGCCTTGAGACAATGACTGATTTTTTAGAAAATATTGCTAAAAGTGAATTTGCCGAGCACTTTCCGCCGGCCAAAACTTTTGCCAGACGTTTTAACTTTAAACGTCCCTGTGGAGTTCAAACTTTGTCCCACGCGTCTGGTGGATGGGGAGCCCAGTCAGTTAAGCACTCGCCTAGCATGCGAATGTCCCAGGTTCGGTCCGGACATTGCCAAAATTAACTGCCGACCTATAAAGGGCCCGTAGGGGAGACCGGGGTTAGTTGGCACACTTTAACTTTCACTTCAAAATTTTTTCTAATTTTTTGGTTTGAAGATATTTGAAATGTAAAAAAATGGTAATGTAGGTAAACATTTGGCTACAAATCACACATACAATTGAATAAATATATTGTTGCCACTTTGTGTGAAAAATGTTTTTCCTTGTCCAGTCAAACTATGCCAACCTACCCCGTATCGGGTTAGTTGGCATAGGTAGTGGGGTAAGTTGGCATAAGTGAGCAAGCGTTTTTACTCGTCTTTATGTAAGGTGTAATTATAATGAATGTTAATCAGCTTAAAATTAAACATCCATACGTCCTGGGCGGTAGATGTATGTTGGTTCATTACTGATTTTAGGAGGTTGAAAATCTTTGAACATTATGTGGGTTGAAACTGGACATTCGAGCCAAACTCGTTGCCGCGGGGGTACGTATTGAAAGTTGTGGGTGACGTTTTAGGAAAAAAGAAACCAGTCAAGATTCTTTTGAGTTCCAACTACTAAGGATGTGCATTGTGCAGTGCCATTAGCAACTGCATATTGATATGCCAACTTTCTTGCCTCTTTTGTGGCAGCAGGCCGAAGTATAATGTCACTTGCCTTCACAAGGTATTACCACTCAAAGCAAATTCTTGTTCAGGAGTGAACACCTGCCGCACTATCCCATATCCTCCAATACCCTCTGGTACACCTTTAGAGGCAAAAAAAAAAGGAGAGAATTCATTTTTAATTTTGCGATCTTAACAATACCATGGCAAGACTTCTAGCAGAGATCTTAAATTCATCCGCTACTTTTATCAAAACTTTTTTTTCAAGTAAGTGTGCCTCAACAACTCTCTTCGATGATCTGCTGTCATTGTAGCCCTCTCAATTTTTCGTGTTATAAGGTACTCATAAATCTGAACAAAAAATATTTACATTATCATAGATAGGTAAGGCAGAAAAATGTGAACTTGCAGTTTCCGTTTATTACATAATAATAACTAGATAACCGTTTGCTTTGAAATCGAGCTGAAATTTGTATAGTCTTAAATATATACCAGTTTTGAAACTCTGAGTATGACAAATCTACATAAAAGTATCTAAAGTAAAAGTTATTATATGTCCAGCCCCGTTATTGAGTTATGACTGCGCGAAAATAAAACGCCTTCCGCATTTATATATGTAAAGATAAAAATAATAATTTATTATTATGAAGGTAGCCTCATACGCTAACTAAAATTATTAGGTACGCTATGAAATGTTGACGTACTTATGTCAGACTTACCACGTTGTTGCGGGTTAGTTGGCATACCCAGACAGCTTATGTCGAATCTAGCCCCGAGTCCCTATGCCAACTAACCCCAATCGAGCAAGTAAAATAAACATGGCCACCAAAGTATTGTTTATGAACTTCAGCAGAAATGGACTTATAACCTTTTAGCTAGATGTCCAAAGAACTAAAACCTTGTGAATGTTATTCCTGAATGACTGTACTACTGTACAAAACGACAAATACTGAACATAATCAAAATTTAAACTTTCTTATATGAAAATCACGTTTTCCATCCTTCCTCTAAAGGCAATGCCTGATCCAACTGGCGTTTCTCCACATGCAAGTTGGACGTTTAAATGACGATCCATGTGACAAGCTCAGTAGCGCTCTTAATAAACAGTGAATTTTTTTAAAGGCACAATGCCAACTAACCCCGCGGTCTCCCCTACAGCCAAAAATAGTCCAACGAATGATACCCAGTGTAAGGAGTGCACGTTAAATATCCCTTCAAAGTCCTAACGCTGCGTACGGCGATGTCGCCCCTTAACGGTTGCGTTGGGCGCACGATTCAGGTGTCGGACTCGTCACTTGACTGTGGTTCTAATATACGACGCCCTTCGCCCAATAGCCCTCGAGGTATCTCTATAGTGCGACCATATTTCAAACCTAACCTAACCAAATCGCGCACCATCAGATCCTTGGACGAAGTCTGAAGGAGACGTTTAAGGTAGGCGAATACCCAAAATTCTAAAATTTTTACTATTACTTTAATCTTTTCCAAATTTGGCATAGTGATTTCAAATATAATGGAACAATGGTTTTTAGGCAATTTTTTTTTATTTAAAGTTTAATTGATTTATTTTAAACGGTGTTTTTCAACTAAAAAAAGGGGTTATTAACGCCAACACTTCTAGCATAAAAAGTTTTAAATTAATTTACCCTTGAAATTTTTTCACAGATGCTATTTCAATATATATCTGTGCCATGAACCTCTAACATCTGGTGTAAAGTATAAAAGTTTTTTTTAAAAAATGTCTAAGTGTAAGTTAAACGAAAAAAATCCTTTTTTTTGCGGATTAATTTATAACTTTTTTTAATAACATTTTTTCTTGTAATTTGTATGTAACTCTAGAGGGTCATATGCATGCATCAGTTCAAAACGAAGAATTTAACACATAATAAATGTTCATAGGAGGATGAAAATTCAATGTGGTAGACTTGTTGGCGTAAAACCCTTTTTTTAGTAGAAAAAACACCGTTTAAAATAAATAAATTATATTTTAAATAAAAACAAAGGCCGAAATAGTAAATTATTTATCCTATTTGAAATCACTATGCCAAATTTGGAAAATTATTAAAGCAATAGTAAAAATTTTAGAACCTTTTTTTTAATCTAAATTTTTTTCTATTAAAAAAAGGCAAGTAACGTTTTTAAAAAATAACCTTATAAAGCACTACTTTATTGGATTTTTATGAATTTAAAAAAAACCGTATCAAAATATTCCTATAATTTCTTTGCTTTTTTTTGGAACAAAAACCATTTTTCCCCCATAGACTTACCATTAGCAAGCCCGGTCGAAGGAGGACCGGGTCTGGGGGTGATGAGCAGCCGAAAAGGCTTAAAGCGTCTGGCAAAATTTTCGGCCGGAGGAAAGTACGACTTTGATCTGGAGTGAGTAGTCAGCGTGCCGAAACCGCTTCACACCTCAATCTTTGTTGATGCGTGCGAGTAGGCAAGAGAAGAACTATTTTTCCATTTCATTTTGCTGATTTTTTTTTATTTTTTCGTATACTTCCTTCAAATTTTTCATTCTCTATTTATCACATTTAACCTAATGTAAGATTTATTCGAAAATTTTGATTTCTCAAACTTCGGTTGAAAATTTAGTGTTTTCTACGCGAGTGCAATAACGTTTCACCGAACATCCGAAAATGATAGCCGACCGCGCAGCATATCCTCACGGCAGTGGTAAAACGCATTAGGCGCTGAGTGTTGCGTAGTATGGGTTGTTAGGTTTACAGTTTCCAATCAGGCACTATTTCTTTTATTCCTATCTTAATGTAATATTTGTTGGACAATATAATTTTTCTGATTGTTCTGCTTCTTTCCATACATAAACCATTGACAAATAAAAAAAACATGTTTCCTGATCACTTTTTCAAACCGTTTTGGAACTTTGATCATTTCGCCCAATTCAAAACCATATTGAATTTATAATTTATTACGAAAACTTTTTTATGCATTCTATATTTAGAAGGGTCAAAAACATATAAATGCAATAAAAAATTCTTCTAAAAATTATGACCAATTAAGGCCAACGCAGCCAATTACACCTCGTAATTTAGAACCCTGGTCAAGAGACAAGAGGGTTTGTTTTTTATGATTCCATCCCCCCCCCCCTCCCCTTCTTGATTAGTAAGTGTCTTGATGTTTGTTGCATTCGGATTATTCAGTCAAGCTACAGACCTCTTCGAATAGCGAGCGTTATTTTATAACCACGGTATGTAAATGATTAAGTCCAAGATAAGTTAACAGGGTGTCTACAGGTCCCGAAAGTCACGGAAATCCCGAAAAAGTAGCGAAATCAGAAATCGGTCACGAAAGTACCGAAAAAGTAACGAAATTGATAGTAGGGTCGCGAAAATTGTATGAAAATAACCCAATCAGAAAAAAGTCTGGAAAGTCCCCTTGATTTTTCCAATTTGTGAAAAAAAAACGTTTTTTGTGCTGCGCAATTCGGCCTTGTCGGATCCTTGCCATAAATAATAAAAAAAACGATTCTAAAACGTAGGGATGATAAACTGAAACCGGTTGTTTGGCTTAGGTTAAACAGGTTTTTCGTTCGGTTAAAAACCGGTTAAACCGCAATCGGTCTAAAAGCATTGAAACCTAAGTAAAAAAAGACGCTTTTGCCTAGCGTGAATCACGTGGCTTCGGTGCAATTTATCACTTCATTGTTCTAAATGAAGAGCCAATCACAGCACAGTTAGGATAAAAAGAATAGGGCTGTGAGGTTTAGATAATTATTTAATATTTTAACTGTTCCTTCACCGAAAAACGAATGACGGTTTAGTTTTATTTTATTGCAAACAAAAACTTAATTGGAACGCGGAGTATCTTTTTTTTCTAAATTTCGTTTTTCAGCATTTAATGTTCCCTCAAGTAGGATAAGCAGCTTAATAACCAATTTGTTATTATATTAAGAACCGGTTTTTGTTTATCGTCGCAAGAAACCGGTTATACCGGTTTTTGTGTGGCGTTTTAACCGGGTAAAAACCGGTTATACCATTTTCGATTTTCCATCCTTTGTAAAATCAAAAATGTTTCTGAAGTGTTGCTTAAACTTTTTAGTAGGCCTTTTGCAAAAACTAATTGAGGTTTCATAGAAAAGGATTAAAACAGCAATGCTCTAAATAAATCAAAGAAACTTATTTTTTATTTACAGAATATGAAATGTAATTGAATTTTTTTTAACTTTATATTATTTTTCCGCAATGCTAAGTACTTATATAACTTTTTTGAAACATTATATTCAAATTGAAGATGCTGATTTTGTAAGTGTAAGAAAAAAAATTATGCCATATAAATAAATGGATGTATACGGAGTATTGGTATTAGCTTTTTTTTTTAATTGATATTTTTTATATATGGGGTATTTTGAAGGTGCTGAACATTTTTATGTAAAAAAAAATTGGGTGTTGCCATTGGAATTTTCAAAGTTGGTACTCATTTTAATATGTAGACGACCCCTATTACAAGTTTTGTTGCCAGTTCTCAATTCCTCACGCTATTTCCTGAAAATTGACACCTTACACAAAATTCCTTAATCAATACCAGCCGAGAAACGAGGGGTGATTCGTTTTTTTTCCCCCAGCTGTACATGGATCACGTCAATGGGGAATTATATTGACACTAGAATTGATAATTGAATACGGACCAATAACGCACAAGTTATATCATCAATATAATATGAAATAAAAAATAGTTGGATCAGTTATAATATTCACAAACAAAAAAAATAAGGTAGGAGTATCGTTTTCACTTAACGGTAGAATGGAAATTTTTTCTTCCGATATCTTGTTTCTTTTAGCAACTCTCACCGTTTGTAAAATACATTAATTTACATGACCATAAAAAATACGCTTTATTATACATCAAAATAAGTAAATTTATCACATAAAAGCACGCGATGTTTAAATACGACAGTATAAAACGATGTTAATCAGCTGAGAATGAGTAGCAAAAGGATCGAATTAGTGTCTTTTTGCCTACTTCCAGCTTTTTTTTGTATCACTCCGCGACTGCTCGTTCGGTTACATGCTAATCTCCCAGAAGTCATCACTCCAGTTCAGTATTCTTTAGCTCAGTGACTCTCATAGACCTCTATTACAACTCAACTCCCAAATTTAATGGTGCAATTATTTTTAGAGTAACATTAATTGAAAATGCATGAAAAACAATGAATCCTTATAAGAAACTTAGGTCGCCTTTGAATATTAAAAAAAATCACATTCTCACATTGGCTTATCATTTAAATTTATTACGAGTTCTGCTGATATATATATTTCAAAATCTTATTTACAGGTTTGATCTGTTGCGTCACAGGCTTGATTCTATTGATTGGTTATTTAATTGAGAATCAAGCCTTATAGTAGCACATTTTGGCGTTTCACATCGTCAACAACACACGTTGGTGTTTCTTAATGGCACAATTTGTAATTTACACTGCTCAAAACAATTAGGGGAGCGCATGGTTTAATCCATTTCACCTCCAATGATAACATTTTGAATCATCAGCTTGCGATTTTTTTCTGACTAAGTTAAGCTCGCACTTACGTATCGTTAGATGGAAGAATCATGCCTTTTGAAAATTAAATAATGTTTGTTTTAATTAAATGAAAATATTAAAAACATAGCAAAATAAAATTCACTTCACAAAAATTTTAGAAAATAAATCTACCCTAAATTTTCCATTCTTGCATTTTTTAGTTGTTTAAAAATTGATAACTATTTTTGACCAATAGTTTTGAAAAAAAAAACATTGTTATTATTTATTTAAAATTTATTATTCCAATTTTCCCCCCTTAAATTTTTAGTTTAAATTAAGATTTGTCTCCTATTTTGTACCATTTCATTCTGAATGCATAATGAATCTATTTCACAAGTTTAGATTTTTAGAATAAAAAATAAAAAGTTGGAACTGAAAGGGTAAAAAAAAAAGTAAGCAAAGTTCTCCCCTAATTGTTTTGAGCAGTGTATAAACTTGGCAAAGACGCGGACTGGCGATCTTGGCTTGATCCTAGGCTGGGAAACTGACCACGCCGGTGTTGACTTCGGGAAATAGAGCCATGGCGACTTTGGATTCATACGCCAGGAATGGCGCGATGAGGGCGGCAAAGGCTGCCGGAATGCTGGCCACGTAGAACGAGCGTCCCTCCAGTTGAAAATCTGCATAAGAAAATTTATTTTAATGGCTCCTACACTCTTAAAACAAACACTCCTAATTTAACTCAGTCTGAGTGGACTTCACTCCTCCAGACCGGAAAATGCACTTCTCCTTTTGGAGTGGATCCTTTGTGTGTTAAACCTCCGACAGGATCACTCCAAACGAGTGATTTTAACTCAGTCTGAGTATGACAAATGACAGTGATTGCGCCCTCTAGAAGGGAGAGTGTAGGCTTTATAGCCCATTACCCAGCTCGCCAGAAGAGACAGTCACAAGAGACACACAAAGAAGGACGGCACAAACACATAGACAAATAACAATATTTATTGACGGTCACAAACATCCATGCCTGACCGGGATTCGAACCCGACCCCAGCAGTTCCAAAGGCCAGCGTGCTAACGATTGAGCCACCGGGGCGGCTCAGTCTGAGTAAATATGCATGCCTTTACGGTGTCGAAAATGCACTTCTCCAACTGGAGTGGATTTCACTCTTCTGTTTTAAGAGTGTAAACTCCTAGGTACAACAGCCCGTTAGTGTGCCAAGGCCTGCTGCGCCCATTTCAGCTTACTTAACCAAGGGCTCTAGGGTGCTAGGCATATATTTCGGTTAGGCAGCCAATCTCACGCGAAACCCATACAGTCTTAAAACAAAAGAGTGAAATCCACTCCCATTGGAGAAGTGCATTTTCGACGTTGGAAAGGAGTGAATATTAACTCAGACTGAATTAAAATCACTCGTTTGGAGTGATCCTGTCGGAGGTTTAACACACAAAGTATCCACTCCTTTCGGAGAAGTGCATTTTCCAGACTGGAGGAGTGAAATTAACTCAGACTGAGTTAAAATCGCTCTTTCGTTTTAAGAGTGTAGTACTCCCAACATGCTTGACCCACTTTTTATCGACCCCCTTAAAGAATGCTTTTTAAATGTGCTTAAAATTATGCTTTTTAAAATTCGTTTTTGGTGTATTTGCTCAGTGCTGTGGTCAGGGCCTGATTTCCGGTAGGGCAAACGGGGCAAATTCGGGCAACAAGAGAGCCATGGCCCCCACTTTAAGGAGCCTCCAAATTTATCTTCAGAAACATTTTATGCTCAATTTATAAATGCCCTCAAACTTAACTTTTTGATATGAAGTGTGCAAAAAAATATATAAATGTATGAAAAGTTGACTAAGACATTGTGTTTAAATTTGAAATTTATCACAAAGATAATTAGTTTTGAAATGATTGAGATTGCATTCCAAGCTAATTAGAGCTATTTTTTATGAACACTGAAAAGCAAAAGAAATATATATTTATTAATATTTTACAAATGTATTTTTGAGGCTCCCAAAATTGCTCGAGCCGATGCCCCTAAAGTGGTAAGTCAGGCCCAGGCTGCGGTCTTCATTTATCCAATATTTCGGTCATTTGGATAAAGTTATAAGCAGAAAGATTATCCTCGCATGGTAATTTTTTTGCCAATCGTCGTTACAGAGTTAAAATACGGTTTTGTCTTGTTAAATATTCGTACTTTTTAAAATTGAGAAAGGCCTCTTAGACGCGAACTACTCTGAGTAAAGACTCAAATTCGGTAAGCTTTTCGAGGCATGGAGAAACATATATGCAAAAAAAAATTACTGCCAATGTGTATTTTGTCTCTTTTTGGCATATTTTCTAATGTACAGCGCCCTCTATCAAACTTTGTGGATTTTTTTTTTGCATAATCCGTTCCCCCATTTCTTGAATAGCTACGGGTGACTTGTAATAAAACACCCCCTACTCTGGCCCCCTATACAGCGAACTACTTAGTGTAATGATTACAAATTTGATAAGCATACAAAACTCCGATAGAGGGCGCTATACGTTAGAAAATATGCTAAAATACAAAATGCACATTGGTAATTAACAGCAAAACTCCGATAGAGGGCGCTGTACATTGTAAAATATGCTATAATACAAAATGCACATTGGTATTTTTTTTTACACAATCCATTTCCCCAGTCTCTAGTATGCTTACCACTTACCATCGAGTTACATGCTTACCAATCTTTGAATCTCTACCCTGAGTAGTTCGCTGATTAGAGGGCTCAGGGTTAGGGTGTGTGGTGGTTACCACACGCGCAACTTCAATACATCATTCACACGCTAGAGGGCACAGATTTATCTCTGCGTTCCTAACACTATTCTAAATTTTAACGAATGTAGTAGTATATAAGCCGAGGTAACTCATCTCTACCTTGAGGATCCTTTTGGTAGACTATGGGTTGCTGAGGCCGCTACAGGTTTTTTTATTAACGATAATCCTGTATAACTCTCCATCCGTCGCCAATATAGCCATCATGTGGCTCAAGTGCGACGATAATTCAACGTATATTCCAGACACTCACCTTGCTTCTGCGTGGTAGCGAGCGCGATGTAGGACAGGGCACTCAGGAACTGGATGACTCCTATGACGATGGTCAGGATGAACACGATCTTAAGCCGGGTGCGGTTGAACTTCTGCTCCAGATTCCCCTTGAGCACGGCAGCGTTGAAGTACAAGTACATCACGCACAGGATTTCTAAGAGGGGAAGAAACAAAGTATAGGTTTGTAACAGAATCTGTCACTCAGCTCGCTTCCCCACAATATTTGAAGAGTACACGGGAAGAACCGATTGATTTCGTACAAGGCTTTCCTTAATAGCCTCTTTGGGGATGATAGCGAGAAATCGCCTAAACTGGTGTAAAGAAGACGGTTACTCGCTTTGTTTATCTTTCGCGGCAGCCCTAATTCACGCCAGAGTTGAGTGGAACGAGTCACAGGTATGTACCGCAAATGAAGAACCATAAGAAAAACCGGTTTCCCACCAAGCAGAGACAATTACGGGAAGACTCTAAAGAAATCAATCGGTTCTTCCCTTGAACTCTTCATTTGTGCTCAACAGGGAAAAAGTAACCAAACACAATATTATTAATTATATTAGTATAAATATTGAATGCTAAATTTGGCTAGTTTTATTTATTTTATTTCGAAAACTCATTAATTATTTCTTTAATAATAATTATATATAATTATTAAAGCTGAAGGGATTTTAAACACTTAGTCTTGGAATTCCCAAGTTGAAAGTATTGAAATTTTAAAATAAAACAAAGCATATTAACATACGCGTCGATGGCAGTATCGGCTGAAATGACATGGACTATTTTCGTCTTTAGCACGCACTCACTGTTCACTTTTTACTGGACAGTAATCATTAGGCGCGTTTACATGAGCCATCGAATCCATGGATTGAAGAGCAAACTCAGCAGTTTTTATCTCTTGGGGATTTTCTCCCAGACAGAACCGGAATTGCAGGGTTCATTCGGGGGTTTCACAAACCCTCCAATAAGGAAGGGTTTGATGTTTCATACCATGGATTCGGCCACAGACTATCATTTGGGTTCGAAATCCTGCTCGAACTCTTTTTCCCTTAATGGGGATTTTGGCATTCCATACATTCGATGGCTCATGTAAACGCGCCTGCAGTAGTAAGCAGATCAGACTATCGTCAGAACCCCTTATTTATAAAAACATTAATAAATGTCACCGTGGGATCGTGAGACCGTCAAGGTTGTGACCGTGAAAAATGAAGATCCTAAATCTGCTTGATCATATTCATATCTATGCTCACCTAATATTAAGAAATGTTTCCGCATACTCTTAGCTAATACTAGCGTCATCATACAAGTAATCATACATTGAAGTTTAAATAAGGGTGTCTTTCCGTGCCCATCCAATTTGGTTCGTACTATAACTACTAAATCAGACCCTGGTTCAAAAACTTAATACATAGATATGTCTTCTGATGAGTCTTATTAGAACATTAATTGATGATAATGGAACCGACAAGGGTTATTTAAAAATTTGCTTTGAAAATGGTGGCATATAAATATGACTTTCCCAAGTTGAAAGTATTGAAAATTTCAAAATAAAACAAAGCATATTAACATACGCGTAAATGACAGTGTAGACTGAAATGACATTGACTATTTTTGTCTGGAGCACTCACTGTTCACTGCACTTTTTATTTGGCTGTAATCATTAAGTGTTTCAATAGAAAGATGGTTTTAGTCATTTTGTAAAGTTTCTATGACGTGTAGAAGCACGTTTCTCACCGAGCATGAGGCAACTGCCAGACGTGTTCGGATTATCCTTCCATATGAAGAAGAAGAATCCAAAGAACCCGAAGAACATCAAAATAGTGAGGATGAGCGTCTTCACTATTAGCAGGGGCTTGTTCACCTCTGCTGCCGCTGGCTGACCTTTATACATTGTAATGAAGATGGATGCAACCTTACTAAAGGCTTTATTCCTGTAAGAAAGTATGAAAATATATTATCTAGAATTCCACTTTACTATATTATCTAGTATTCCACTTTACAATAGTAGCTATAATACACCAATGAATGCAATTGTAATTAACCACAATAGTATTATCTTTTTCAAAACCCATGTGGAGTTTACACCCCCCCCCCATTTTAAGGACCCTAAATTTCAGTTTACTTTATTCTAAATGTTGTGTATCTCCAAAAAATTTTGTTTTTTTACGTTCTTTTTTTAAGCCTCAATTTCTTTAACTTGACTTTGACTTACGCATTGACTCAACGTGATTGGTCTGATCAATGTCATAAGGAAAAGATATGAAAAACTTAATGCATCGGCCAACTACCTATAGTTAAGCACAATCATTCACGCCGGTTTTCGTAAAGGGGTCCCCAAAATCTGTGATGCCTATATAAATTTTGTGTTGTTTCCTAGATCAGGCCCTGCCTAGAGTAGCACTCTCTTTTTCAAAATTAATGTAACAGAGGGAATGCGAATAGCTTCTGTTGGACAAAGTAACCAATCGGAATAAGACTGTATGGGCTTCTTTATTGCCTGATATGAAGCTTTAATGCGAACGGTGGAGTTCCGGTTGAGTCTGGGATGACCCGACCTGGAGTGAAAACTCCTGAAAACCAACAACCATAAATATCCTCTTTTTAAAACGATGTTTCAGAGCTACAATATTCATTGGTATACGAAAGGCTTCGATTTACCGAGGAAAATGGTTTTGAAATGCGTTGCTATACATTGTATACTTCTATTACAGTAGTTTTTAGATTACTTTTGATGACACATTGAAAAGTGTCGGTTCTTCAATGATACATCAATGATATCATGCGTGTGAAATGATAAAGGAAACCGAAAAAAAAAAATCTCAACCTTTGATCATCCCGAACGAGACGACGGTGTTTGCAGTGTTTCCGTTTTGATAAGGCTATGTCCAGACGGCGACAATTAAAACAAAAACTTGGCGACCGCCAAACGAGGCAATAGCGAACGGTTTTTCCGCCAAATCGTAGGTTTTTTTCAAACGCATGCGTCTGGAGGATCTGTTTGGTCCGCCCAATGCCGGTGTTGTGCCAGAAAAGTGGAATGGGATGAAAATCGCTTGTTTTAAACTTTAAAGCGTGACCTTGATTTCAATATTGATACGAAAACATTAAATTTGGTTAGTAATATTAAAACGTAACAAATTTAATTGTTGGTTTATAACATAGATTTTTAACTTTTATAACATACTAACTAAATTGGATACTATCTGAGATTTTTTAATTAATTTATCTGGACCCGTATACGATCTCGGGTCTACGGAATAAGATCAAGAAGAGCCGACCACTAAGCCAGAGAGATAGGGTATAATACATTTATATTAAGGTGTAAATAAAAAAAATCATTTTAGTTAAAATTTAGATACATTATAATATAAATGCTAGATTCGTAAATAGCTTCATGGGGCCAGTAGGTTCAGTTAGATTTTAAATTAACTCATAAGCTAAAAGTATTGGAGAGAAGGATATTTAACGAAGAATTATTGAAGGATATTTAACGTGCACTCCCGCCACACGGGGTATTATTCGTCGGACATTTTTGGCTGCACGTGTCGCTTATAGACCAGCAGTTATTTTGGCGATGCCCGGACCCGAACCTGGGACCTTCCGCATGCTAGGCGAATGCCTAATCGACTGGGCTCCCCAGCCCCTAGACACTTTCAAGTCTTTAAATATTTACATTTATCCACCATTATTTTATTTCGCTTTATATAACATTTTGACAAACCAGTATCAAAATCATCAATCATATCAAACCAGTTTCATATCATATTGGACAAACGTTTTTGTCATAATGCATAAAAAACACAAGAAAAAAAATTAAACACATCAATATAAATGGAGACATTTAAGGTTCTCAAAATGTAATTTAAATTCAATTGATTAAAAATAGTTTTATGCACTTCTACTTCAATTACCCTTTTTTTATTTTTTCCTTTTATTTTTTTTATTGACAATAGCAACCCTACAACAAATTAACATGGCTTTAAATAGGAAAAGTTGTCGGGATTTTCGATTGTCTCTGACAACTTTTTTCCGGGTTACTTGGCGAGAGTGGAATTTTTAATTGCTTTTTTGGCTTTCGATTTGATTATTTGAAAAATTCCAATGATGAATTCGGTTTTTCTCTCAGAAGTTACCATAGCGCAAGACGCACCGAATCAGAGTATTCTCGCAGACATTTAAGGCATGCGTTAATAGCTAAAACACCGTGCGTCACAATTGAGGTGCAGTCACCGTGCGTCAATGTTTTCGTTGACGCACGGTGTATGAATTGCGGTTGTTTCATCCTCCATGCGCGCGCATCCCAATACAAATTGTATGCGGATCACGTGACGTGACGGGCGCATCACGTGACACATCACGTGACATTTTTGTTTTAATTGTCGCCGTCTGGACAAAGCCTAAGCAAAATAGGTCAGAGGAGGCGTTCGAATTCCCGTTGGGTGCCAGCTTAGGTGTCAACCTCGTTACTTGACCGCGGTTCTAAATCTCCTAATTGAGGCTGTAAATAGGCAGCCGCACTCTCAGAAATGAACACTCAAAAACGAAGAAATTTTCCTTAATTTTGACGATGCCGTTCACTGGCAAATGCTCCGAGTTTTTCTTTCCTCGAAGTGAAGAAATTTGGTTCGTCATTTTTATGAGGATTCGAATTTCGTCTAATCTAAAGAAATATTTCGTCATTTTTGAGCATTTGTGTACAGCAATGAGATTCAGCTTCCTCAAGATCAAGATACAGAATCGCCAAATCACGACCGTAAAAGGGAGGATTCACGTTTACTCAAAAGTTACGTGATAGTTTGACGAAATAATCCTCAAAATTAACGAAATGTGGCTTGAGGATTAATGAATCGTCAAAAGTGAGCGTATTATTTCTGAGAGTTCGGAAAAACTATTAAACTTTCTAATTACCAAATGTCAGAGGAATAAGACCTTCCATCTCCCGTGCCGAATCAGGTTTAAATTCAACAGAAAATGGTTTGAGGGAGTGTAACACTACACGACCTTTAATTACAGCTCAATAAACCATCGATACAGGGTGAGGCAAATAAAAGTGGCCCCAACGAGGAGATAAGAATACGACAGAAATGTTGCCAAGTGAAACACCAATACAAAAGCAGGTTTGCTAACTGAATCTATTGATCGCTTCAATATTAAGCCCAAACAACCGCTTGGCGACTTATTTGCCGGCAACTACGCTATGGTTTGAGAAGCTAGCTGAAATGAAATCTAAACAAGGTTTGTAGAGCTGCTCAAGAATAGTTTACACTTTTGATTGTTTCGGCCGTTATTTATCCTAGTGGATCGGACCTTTTTGTTTTTGTTAATACAAAACATTCTAAATTGATTGCAAGACACAAAATTTGCATTATAGAACGTCTTCATACAACACGAACTAAGATCTGAACTCGCCACTAGTCTATGAGTAGCTCTAATGCGAAGCTAATCCGATCCAACCGATGCAAAAACAGGTTCCAGGCGGCTTCAAGAGTTTTTCTCGCCAAGCATTTCAACGTATTCCTATCTCTAGACCGGGGCCACTTTTATTTGCCTAACCTTGCAGATTATAATAAATAATTGTAATAATCATATTTATTATAAAAAGAAGCAATGACAAAGAAACAGTATTTTAAAAAATTAGGGTACGCCAAGAGAAAAAAATCCCGTACAGGCAAACAAGAAAATATTTGGTTAAAAACAAACATTGAAAAACAAATAAGATAGAACATAGTGTGGCAATCAGCTGGCATACAGATATAATTAATATGCTTCAAGTTCGAGTGTAAAATAGAGATCCAAGTCGTCGATATTTATAAAAAAGTTGTTGTTTTATTTAAATAAAACAGAAACTGTTAAATCAAAATAAAACAAAAGTTCAATCGAAAGACACTCAATTTTGTTTCTTCATTTATAGTTTTAAAAAAATCTAATATTATTGTCTTTGAAAAACTCTCAGCTTGTCTGGACTAGTGATTCACATATTTTGGTATTTCTGTATTACGGCAGTGGTTCGAATAATCGAGCTTTAATTTTTTTAGTATTTTGATTAAAATGGTTCCCAGGCCTCCGACAATAGTCCGCGGATGCTAAACATGTGACATCCGTATTATCGTTAAAGAATTTTTTTTTTAAATCATTTTTCTGCAATGCATTTTCTATGCAGTTATAAAAAAAATCTGTCCTGACATTAATTTTTATTAGGGGGATAAATCTTGTAAATAATTAAGTATGTATAAATAAAATTTATTTTTAAATTTTTATGTAAACTTTTTAAGTAATTTATTCACAGGTACATATCTAGGGCGATGGAAGTTGTGAACATTAAATTTTACCTTGACACTGTGCACATCAGGTGATATATAACAAATAGGTATATTTCTTAAATGATGTTGTATTTCGTTTATTATGAAATGTTATTATTTTTTCTATCCCTCCAATCAACAGAAAACTTCATTGCAAACCATAAACCATGAAATTTTGGAACTTTCTTTCTTCAATTAAAGCACATTATCATTTTCAATTGCTCATCTTCGCAACCAGGGCCGGATTTCTAAATAGGCTAAGTAGCTATGATGTTGCCTAAAGCAGCAAATTTTTTAGGGTAGTAAATTTTACGTCTAATTAAATCGGCATTCGTCATAAAAAAATTCTCCGATTATTTCGCTTTTGATTTAAAGTGTACGTAGAGGAGTCTAATATGTAAGAAGGAAAAAAAATAGTCGAGAAAACTATATCTGGCGGCGTATCGATCGTAGCCTAGGCGGAAAATCTTTAAACCCGTCGCTATTCGATACAAAAAAAAATGGGCGGGAGACCTAATTCTTCAACGACTGTAACGCAAAAGTTGTTGCAAGTTTGAGATTTTACAATAAATCTTATGTTTTTGCCCAGAATTCAATTTAAGGGCAATGTGACATATTTACTGGAATAGTAATGGCTTTAAAAAAACAATTTTATTACACTATCCTATAACAAAGTAAATGCTAAGCAGTTTTTTATTGATAAAATATTAACTTACCTGGTAGAAAACTTCTTGACGACCGATCAGCACAAACAAGTGATATGTAAAGAGGCAGACACAAGGTAGGTGAATAAAAATAGGAAATTGAATACTTATCTCCATTTCATTATCGATAGTTTTTTTTTATCTCTTTTTAAGTACACAATTGAAACTTTGGAAGATAAGTATGTTTGAAACACATTTCTTATAATAATAGAAATTTAGGGTGTTTCGTTTAGATGAGTAAATGTCGCGCAAGAGCTAACGCTGACTCTCTTTATTTGCAAGGCTCTTCAAATTCTCCCTATATAGCCCAGTCAGTTCATTTTTAAAAATTTCTTTCACACATTTTGTGATATTATTTTTATGTTTCGACTTGTTTTAATTTATTCAAATTGGTTTATTACGAATTTATTGTTCAAAAAACACTAATTCATCAGTAGTCATGAAATGTAACGAAATAAAAGGAAATTTCTAATTAATTATGTTTTAATGGACGACACTGAAAATGGGTTTCTAGATTAAAACTGGCTTAACTGTAGAATCAAATATGGAATAGGCTTTGTACACACGGGCTATTGGTAACGGATTTAACGAACACTAGTCCCACATAAACAACCTTATTTATAGTATTTTTACAGGCATAATCAACTTATAGGAATACTGGAAGAGGTAACAAGGGTAGGGACATATCTATTCCAGCTAGTGTGCTTAATCAGAGACCCGCTTATAAGCCTTCGTCAAGTAAGACAGACGTAGAAAGAAATTTTACTGTCACAGAGAAAGAAGTACACCCAAGGCGAAGGCGGGAATCGATCCCGCCCCCTTTACAGCGCGCAAACTACTAGCGTAATGGTCTAAACCACTCGGCCATCTGAGCCCCAATAGGTAACATTCTGGAAAAGTAACTTACAATACTGGAGATCCAAGGGGTAATGGAAAGTTCTGCATACTGTTAAAAAATTTCTTGCTAGGTTTCACTAAAACAAAGTGGTTAAACCTAAAACTGAAATAATAGTGAAACGTTTCACTAACAGCCGTTGCAGCTACTGGGAACCATTTGTTTAATGAAAATAAGTATAAAGTTTTTAGCAGCGTGATCTGCCGTGGGCAGGTAACTGCAGTAACTGGCTTAATGACTTATACCATTATTGCAAAAAATGCATTACTCTAAATTAAAAGAAAACATGATTAAATATACTAATTATTATTAGGGCCTTGGATAGCCTAGTGATTAAGGCCTCGTTCTCGGAAGCGGAACGTCCCTCGATCGAGTCCTGATACCACTGAAGACCCACAGAGTATATGCGGAGTACGTGCTCGTTAAATCTGTGTGTCTGAAAGTCCTGTGGTTGGTCATGGTGCAGTTTCTCACGGGTACAGGTCCCTGGAGACTCCCCCCCCCCCTTCTTCAGGGACATGTCTAAATTGCGGAAGTGATGATAGATAGCAGTATCTGTCACTTATGTGTGTGTGTTGTGTCCGTCTTACTTGACGAAGGTTTATAAGCGGGGGTTTGAACAAGTACATAAAACCTGAATGTATATATGTTTACCAACCAACCCACCAACTAATTATTATTTTAAAGCAATAAAGGATGCATATCACATGATGCATACCACATATGTTGTGATTACTGCAGCTTACCCGCTCACGGCAGTATTATAAGGAAATTTATTTTTAAAAAAAACAGCATTTGTATTATCATTTACAGTCAAACCGACATTAAGTTTGCAGTATACAAATGTTCTACGAGAAAAAGGGTAAATAGTTCTCATTTTCGAGTGCGAGAATCGAATGAAAAAAAGGTTTTTCGCATTCAATAAACAATTTTATTTGTTATTTCAAGACATAAATTATTATTTTTATTAGTTTAGCTTCAGTTAGAGTGTAACTTTAATTATTTTTTTCCTTTGATTTTGACGTAACAGGGCGCACGAATATCAGGGTCAAAGGAGCAGCCAATTAGAGTAGGCGAAATTTCGGCGCCAGCTGCGTTGTTTACCCAGTTTCCTCCGCGCAGTACATTTCTCTGCTGCAAACTTAAGGTCGGTTTTATTTTAGGAACTATTGAAATGGGCAAACTTTAAGTCTAACTCTCAATTCTATTTTTGACGATATAAAAAATACAACACAAAATATTTTCGAAAAAAAATCTTTATTTTAACTACAATTATCTGAATTGCCAGCTAATTTCAGGATCTTCTCCATTTTTTCCGTTTCGGCTGCCGCAAATTTGGACGATTCAGTCGTTTGAAAAGCCTGTGTGAAAGTAAAATAATTTGCAAAATGTAATAGTAGAATGATGAATTGATTATTAGGGTGGGCCGAAAAAAACTTTTTATTTTATTTCGGATTGCTATAGTGCGGAAAAGTTGCCATTGGTAAAGACATGAAAAATTCACTAATTATTTTTTTATTACTTTATCTTCCGTTCGCGCAATCAAATCAAAGTTGGAAAAATTTGTTAAGAAAAACGAAACTATTTTTTATACACAATAGATGTTTTTAGTTGCGATCCTATATCATGAATTAACTACTAAAAGTACGTAAAATCAATATATATACACTTATTATACACTAGCAAATTTATACCCGTACTTCGCACGGATTAAAAAAAATTCAAATCGATCCAAGTATGTGTACTATATAACCTGTTTTAACCCTTTCGCTACGAAGGATATTTGCTTCATCGTAGTATTTGAAAGGAATAACATTATCGAATCCTTAGTTGTTCGGGCGTTTTGGGGCGCTTCCGCAAGGAAAGGAATAAAATCATAAACTTAAGTTATTCTTCCCGCTCGTTTTCGAGTATGAAATCCCGTTTCATTGTTTTAAAATTCCAAAAACTCATAAATGGCATCACAATTCCCTCATAAATAAATATCGTCACCTGACTGTGGTTCTAAAATACGACGCCCTTCGCCAATAGCCCTCGTGCAGCTCTAGAGCGACGTTAATTCAAACCAAAACCAAAAAAAAACCCATAAATAAATAAAACCTTTTAACTCTTTTGGCGCGTTTTGGGAAATAATTTGGCGAGAAAATAGATATAGCTACAAACACACCATTATACAGCTCTAACACAATGACCTTAGCACAACCAACCAGCTTATAAATTAGTTTTAAAAAACATGTTCGCCATTGGGCGAATTTTAATACATAATTTGGAGAGATTGGCAACATATATGGCGAAAAAAAAAATAAAGAATAAAACCCTGATATGCAGCTGTAGTGCGATGGCCTTTATTAACCATCATAGTTCAGTAATAGCTTAACAAACATTGTGCCCATTTGGCGAGATTGGCAACGTATTTGGCGAAAAAATAAAGACATAAAATCCAAATATGCAGCTGTAATGCGATGGCCTTTATTAACCATCATAGTTCAGTAATAGCTTAACAAACATTGTGCCCATTTGGCGAGATTGGCAACGTATTTGGCGAAAAAATAAAGACATAAAATCCAAATATGCAGCTGTAATGCGATGGCCTTTATTAACCATCATAGTTCAGTAATAGCAACAAACATTTTGCCCATTTGGCGAGTTTTAATTAATAATTTAGCGAGATTGGTAACATATTTGGTGAAACAATAAAGACATAAAACGCTTATACGCAGCTCTAGTGCAATTTCGTTATTAACCATCGCATTTCTGTAATTGCTTAGCTATACATTTATTGCTGCATATTTGCAATCAACAAAACCATCAATGAAGAAATCATCAACTAAACCCACAATATATCCTCGTATGAAAACTGGTAAGAAATACGTCACTTGAAACATATCAATTATTTTCAAATGATGATTTTAGTTTCTGAAAGTAATGGCAACACAAAAATAAACATTTTAAACTTCATTTTTATTATTATAGATTAAAATATCAAGTTAAAAATTAAAAGTTGCCTTGATATAAATTAAAGAATAATATAAAATGAAAGTTTACTACTTAAAATGTTAGTAAACTAAATCCTTAAAATGAAAATATTTGTAAGTTTTTAAGAATAAAGTATTTTCTTTTTTATATTTTAACTATTTTCGAAAAGTTTATTTTAATTTCTTCTGCTGAATGGCAACTCGAAAGAAAAATTTTCATCGGATTTGAGCCAAAGTGGTGTATTTTTTTCAGAAAATTCGAATTTTCTCTAAAAATAGAAAATTTTGAGCTCTGAAAGTTCTTATTTTGCAACTCAAGTATGAACTACGTATTTCTACCAAGTTACGAGTCAAACAAATGTCTAGTTTGTGAGTTTCGGAGAGACATACATACACACATACACACATACACACAAAACTTCATTTTTATTATTATAGATTTGTGTCAGATCTGTCAATTTTGCAAAAACTAAGAAATTTCCGCAGTTTGTACTACGTTGCGTGGCCGGATGATCTGACACAATATGCATGATAAGTGCAGATATTTTGATTTTGCGTACTTTTAGTAGTTCATTCATGGAATCTAGGAACGCAAATAAAAACATCTTTCGTGCTTAAAAAACTATGAAAAATTTCGTTTTTTGAGAATTTTTTCCAACTTTGAGAGCATTGAGCGAACGGAAGATAAATTAACAAAAAAAAAATATTGATTGGTGTATTTTTCATGTCTTTACCAATGGCAACTTTCCGCACTATAGCTATCCGAAGTAAAATTTTAAAAAAATTGGCATACCCTATTGATTATGATGGATGATCTGACACAATATGCATGATAAGTGCAGATATTTTGATTTTGCGTACTTTTAGTAGTTCATTCATGGAATCTAGGAACGCAAATAAAAACATCTTTCGTGCTTAAAAAACTATGAAAAATTTCGTTTTTTGAGAATTTTTTCCAACTTTGAGAGCATTGAGCGAACGGAAGATAAATTAACAAAAAAAATATTGATTGGTGTATTTTTCATGTCTTTACCAATGGCAACTTTCCGCACTATAGCTATCCGAAGTAAAATTTTAAAAAAATTGGCATACCCTATTGATTATGATAATGATAGCAAATATAAAACGTAATATTTAAATGAAGATTTCCCAAAAATTTTGAATAGAAATCGTATCACAATTAAACTAAGATTACGTGATCTTTTTATATTATATGTAAGACAATTAACTCCTACCATCGCACAAGGAGAAAAACCCCTTTGTCTAATGTAGAATATACCCTCATTTCAAAGAAAATTTAAATTCAAATAGGGTAGACTAAACACGGTGAATGAACGTTTAATGCGCTGCGTTCGCCAGTGAATGAACACCAGGATATAATGACCAGGACAACCAACCACATGTCAGAAAGCTTCCTACTAACATGGGAGGAGTCAGTGTTGCCAATCCATCTAGTGAAATGATTTTCAATAATTTTTTTAAAAATATATTTATCAAATGTTCATTCACTGGGGCCTGTACCGTGACTGATCAGTCTACTTTAGAGTCACGTTAGAAAAATATTTTAATTAAGATATATAAGAGCAATTAATGAGTTACAGAATAAATTTGATACAATTTTTACAGAAATCCAATTCAACTTTATTTACTTGAAGAAATTGTAAAGACAAATAGGTTTGAATATTGAAACTTACTTTTAAAGAAGATCTTAAGTTTGGAGATAGTTTGAAACTAATAACAGATCCCCTAAAAATACAAATAATAATTTATAAAAAATCAAATGATACTAAAATATTTTGTAATGGTAAATTACAAAAAGTTACAGAGTAAAATATAAATAATTGCCCTCAAACGGGGCAACTTCGACCATTAACCCTGCAATGCATGATTTTTTTTTCTTCCCCAAAAAATATATTTGTATCGTTAATACTCATATACATTATTTGAAAAATACTGAAAAAAATTAACTGCATTGGAATTTCAAATTTTTTAATTTTTTAAATTTTAAAGTATGCTCTGATTTAATTTCCTGAGAGAACCCAAGCCATATGGGCCCTCCAGGGATCTTTTACCTGCCACATAATCATATGACATGCGTGCCCATAATTATCCCATTCAGAAAATCCGACGATCCAGCCGGGACTAAATCGCACAAACAGGCACATAAAGAAGCATCAAAGATTTGTCTATGATACTACACCTTTCTAACAAGAAGATTTTTTTAATTTGTTCGGTTATAATGGAAATTGGAAGGGGGATAAGGACAGATGAACGGGAATCACAACGATGTCAATACGTAATTTCCATTTTTTACTAGTATAAAATTAAAAAAAGGGATGAAGTTTTCGCAATAGGGCAGCTTTTTTTTATGGATCAAGCATTTTGAAGACTCTGCATCTTCCCTAGAACTGAGGACCATATTTTGTGGCCAGATTTTGTGTGTCTCGATACCAATTTTGACGCTCAGATCAATACAATGAATCTGAGCTCTCTGTGGATGTTAAGGTATTAATTTTTCCAAGAGAATCCAAGCCAAATGTATTCAAAGAATCTCTTACATGCTTCAAAATCTTATAACATGCTTGCTTACGATTTTCCCATCCTGAAAATCTACCGACTCTGGCGGGGATCAGGATTGCCCTAGAAGCCTCAACATCCGTCGTGATTTAGAATAGAAGAAACGGCGAAGTTCTTAGGTTGCGGGACTGGCACCCTGGAGACCCGGAAATAGAAAGAGCGAAATAGCAAGAAAGAAAGAGAGAAAGAGAAAAAGAGAAAGAAAGAGAGAGTGAAAGAGAAATAGAGGGAGAAAAAAAGGAGGTAGAGCGAGAGAGAAAGAAAGAGAAGGAGAAAGAGAGATGGAGCCAGAGAGAGAGAGAACACGAAAGTGATAGCAAATAGAGAGAATAAGAGATAGAGTGAGAGCAAAAGAAGGAGATAGCGAAAGCGATAAAGATAGAGTGATAGAGTGAACGAAATATAGAGAGATATAGAAGGAGTGATAGAGATCAAGAAAGATAGAGAGAGAGAGCGAGAGAGAGAGAGGTGAAGATAGAAAGAGCAAGATATTGCGAGAGTGAAAGGTAGGCTAAGGTTTTCCAACTCTTAAATCCCGATGTGATCTTTTCTTTGTTTTTCTTTATACAGTTTTAAATAATGAAATAGATTGTGTTGATATTCTTAATTCTGTTCAATTTGCTGTTCCACGTAGATTTTTAAGAAGCCATCGTTTATTTGTTAACGTTATTACCAAATCAAATGTCATTGTAAATTTGTACTTACATACATTTTTATAAATTATACAATAAGTTCTTCAATAATCTGGATATTTTCAATATGTCTTAAGTTTTTAAAGCTACAAGTGTTCGAATTTTTAGCTAATTATATATTTTATTATAGTATGTTTTAGTGTATTTGCGGTTTTATTATCGTGTTTTATAAATGTCTGTGTTTTTCTTCGCGCCACTGTAATTGGATTTTTCTTATCTGTAGTGTGTATATGTTCTAAGCAAATAAAGTTGGCTAACAATACCTGAACTACGCCATTTTTAAATACCCTCAAAACAAAAACAAAATGAAGTGTCCAAAAAGCAGTACCTGTCGTCTCCGACTATGAGCACGGGCTTCACTGGGTTGAACTGGACAGTGGTGAGGTGGACGCTCCTCTTGGAGCTGCACACCGCGTAGCTCGACGTCGACTGCTGACGATTCATGTGAACGTCGAAGATGTGCACCTGCAAACGCAACAAGATTTATGAAGAGTACAAGATGACATCAACCCTACATTCTTGCACATTTCGTGTAATATACACTCTTAAAACGAACGAGCTATTTTAACTCAGTCAGATTAATTTTCACTCCTCCAGTCTGAAAAATGCACTTCTAATTTTGGAGTGGATCCTTTGTGTGTTAAACCACCGACAGGATCACTCCAAACGAGTGATTTTAACTCAGTCTGAGTTACTATTCATTCCTTTCCAGTGTCGAAAATGCACTTCTCCAACTGGAGTGGATTTCACTCTTTTGTTTTAAGAGTGTAGTTTTTCTACTTCAAGCCACTTAACTAAATTCATTAAATCATTTACTAAAAGAGGTAGTTTGCGTTATTTTGATTCTTGATTTTGTGATGCATTTTAGAAAAAAAAGTTCGTCTAAAATGGAAATTGCTAAACCAATAATTAAGATAACAAAAATTATTATTTACCCAGTTATAAAATAAATACAAAACGTCAAAAAATGACGCAATCACAAACGGTTCGCTCCAATTATCATGACACTGCTTTCGTCATGATTCGAATTAAAAAAATCAAGAAATCTGAACCTTCTCCTTATGGTTTAATGCTAGAGTTAAATTTACATGGGCTAGAGTTTAATTTACATAGGTTATTAGGTAAAAAAAAATAGTTGTCTGTATCCATCTAGTCTTCGATCGAACATTTTAACACATCCAATAAACGCCTCAAAAGTTTTAGCAGTGAAGCTTTCAAACAAGATCAAGTAACAAGTTAAAGAACGACATACAATAAAGTATCAAGGCTACTAATCAAAGATCAATGTACTTATAAAAACAAACTACCATAACATTCCCTAAATTATAAATACAGACTGGAGTCCCTTAGTGGAAAACAGACATTTACTGTGTAGTGGCCTCCGTAACCCATAATCTACCAAAAGGATACGGTAGAGACTAATTACTCCCGCTTTTATATGACAATAACTCATATGATGACTAATAGTAATACAGTAGTAATTCAGCAAAATCTAGCGGTGGTATTATTTTGAGGTTACGCATGGTGGAGAATCACCACACCATGTAGCAGCAGTCTGCTTCAGCAACCTACAGTCTACCAAAAAGATCCTCAAAGTGGAGATGAGTTACTTCTGCTTTTATACAACTGTTTTTCCTTTTAGCTAGATTACTGGTAGGAACGCAGTAGTAATTCAGCGCCATCTAGCGTGGATGTTAGGGTAATGGTAATAAAGGGTATGAGGAATTTTAAAGGTTTTCCATACTTTTCCATCCGTGGTGACTGCCGCAAACAGGGTGGACGAGAAAGGAGCCCAGGCAATGTCCCGCACCTCTTGCATGAGGTCAAAGGTGCACACGGACGTTCTGAAAAAGAACCAACACTTGAGCTGTCAAAATTACAGACAGCAAATTTTTAAATAAATGCGTACATTACTGCTGAGAAATTTTGCACTTCTCCATTTCAAGGCGGCAAATCTCCTCAAAGCAAATGCTTGATGAGAAACGGAATTTTTTTTTTTTTCAAAATTCATTTTTTGTACACAGCATTTTAATTTTTCATTTTTTTTGTACAGCATACACAGTAATCATTCTCACCACATTCATGCGCTGATAAAAGTAGCTTGGTGGTAAAATGTTCAGTGGATCGTCAGTTATTTTTCGATTTTACATTCGTGGATACACACCACAATATCATCTACCCTGAACCTGTTACCCACCTTTGGGCTTGGTAGCAGAGTAATTTTTTAACGCGTTACGTGATATATAAGGAAAGCATTGTCTAATCGCAGATTCACAACACAATATCACCTATACTGGACCTCTGTTACGTAACACGTCAAATACGGTTGATATATGATGTCTGTGCAAGTCAACTGATGTTCGTTCCAAATCTCACATTTAATGGATACCACTTCAAGTGAATATTAGTTGAAATGAACTGATTTTCTTTTTACATTTCGACCATGGCCCCACCTCTGTGAGTGGTCCCATATCCTGATGGTCCGGTCGGCAGTGCACAAGAGAAAGACGTGCGGTTGGTACGGGTTCCACTGGGACGCTGTACTCGATGTTCTGGTCGTCCACGTAGTCCTCCAAATGTTGGGCCATGGGCGGTTCGGACCACTTGTGGATGGGCCTTCTTGTTTTTATAGCCTTTCTCAAAGTCATAGAATTATAAAGGAGAGGTAGAGGGGTATATAAGTTCAAGTGGTTTGAAGCAGGGCTGTCAGGTTTTTCGAGCTACTGCGCATAGCATAGCAACTGGATAGCAGCTGACAAAGAGGTATCCCAAGATGCACCACTCTAGCCTGCTTCATTTGTGCGCTACTGCGCCTGTACAAAGGCCTCTCTATTCTCCTTCCTACCTCTATGCTCAAAGTGGAATATTCCACAATCCAAATATTTGAGAGGCTTAGAAATTACAGGTGGACTCTACCTCTGTGCGTGGTCCCATATCCTGATGGTCCAGTCGGCGCTACACGAGAGGAAGACGCGCGGGTGGTACGGGTTCCACTGGACGTTGTACTACACGATGTTCCGGTGGTCCACGTAGTCCTCCAAGTGTTGCGCCGTGGACAGGTTGGAGCAATTGTGGATGGGGCCTTCCTGTCCTTAGCCTTTCACAAAGTGGTTAGGTTAGGTTTTGAATTATCGTCGCATTAGAGCCACAAGGAGGCTATTGGCGACGGGCGTCGTATTCTAGAACCACAGTCAAGAGACAAGCCAACACCTGAATAGGCTCCCAACGCAACCGTTAAGGGCGACATTGTACGCAGCGTTAGGACTTTGAAGGATATTTAACGTGCACTCCCTTGCATGGGATATTATTCGTCGGACATTTTTGGCTGCACGGACCGCGTTTGTAGGTCGGCAGTTATTTTGGCAATGCCCGGACCCGAACCTGAGACCTTTCGCATGCAAGGGGATGAACCAAACCGACTGGGCTCCCCAACCCCCTTTCACAAAGTGGAATATTCCACAATCCAAATATTTGAGATGCCAAGAACTGGCAGGCGGACTATACCTCTGTGCGTGGTCCCATATCCTGATGGTCCAGTCGGCGCTGCACGAGAGGAAGACACGCGGGTGGTACGGATTCCCCTGGACGTTGTACACGATGTTCTGGTGGTATACATAGTCCTCCAAATGATGGGCCGTAGGCAGGTCGGACCACTTGTGGATGGGCCTTCATGTCCTTAGCCTTTCTCAAAGTGGAATATTCCACAGTCCATATAATATTTGAGATGCTAAGAAGTGACAGGTGGACTATACCTCTGTGCGTGGTCCCATATCCTGATGGTCCAGTCGGCGCTGCACGAGAGGAAGACACGCGGGTGGTACGGGTTCCACTGGATGTTGTACACGATGTTCTGGTGGTATACATAGTCCTCCAAATGTTGGGCCGTAGGCAGGTCGGACCACTTGGGGATGGGCCTTCATGTCCTTAGCCTTTCTCAAAGTGGAATATTCCACAGTCCATATAATATTTGAGATGCTAAGAAGTGACAGGTGGACTATACCTCTGTGCGTGGTCCCATATCCTGATGGTCCATTCGGCGCTGCGCGAGAGGAAGACGCGCGGGTGGTACGGGTTCCACTGGACGTTGTACACGATGTTCTGGTGGTATACATAGTCCTCCAAATGTTGGGCCGTAGGCAGGTCGGACCACTTGTGGATGGGCCTTAATGTCCTTAGCCTTTCTCAAAGTGGAATATTCCACAGTCCATATAATATTTGAGATGCTAAGACACGATGTTCTGGTGGTGTACATAGTCCTCCAAATGATGGGCCGTAGGCAGGTCGGACCACTTGTGGATGGAACTTAATGTCCTTAGCCTTTCTCAAAGTGGAATATTCCACAGTCCATATAATATTTGAGATGCCAAGAACTGGCAGGCGGACTATACCTCTGTGCGTGGTCCCATATCCTGATGGTCTAGTCGACGCTGCACGAGAGGAAGACGCGCGGGTGGTACGGGTTCCACTGGACGTTGTTCACGATGTTCTGGTGGTATACATAGTCCTCCAAATGTTGGGCCGTAGGCAGGTCGGACCACTTGTGGATGGGACTTCATGTCCTTAGCCTTTCTCAAAGTGGAAAATTCCACAGTCTATATAATATTTGAGATGCTAACAAGTGACAGGTGGACTATACCTCTGTGCGTGGTCCCATATCCTGATGGTCCAGTCGGCGCTGCACGAGAGGAAGACGCGCGGGTGGTACGGGTTCCACTGGACGTTGTACACGATGTTCTGGTGGTCCACGTAGTCCTCCAAATGTTGGGCCGTAGGCAGGTCGGACCACTTGTGGATGGGCCTTAATGTCCTTAGCCTTTCTCAAAGTGGAATATTCCACAGTCCATATAATATTTGAGATGCTAAGACACGATGTTCTGGTGGTGTACATAGTCCTCCAAATGATGGGCCGTAGGCAGGTCGGACCACTTGTGGATGGAACTTAATGTCCTTAGCCTTTCTCAAAGTGGAATATTCCACAGTCCATATAATATTTGAGATGCCAAGAACTGGCAGGCGGACTATACCTCTGTGCGTGGTCCCATATCCTGATGGTCTAGTCGACGCTGCACGAGAGGAAGACGCGCGGGTGGTACGGGTTCCACTGGACGAACGATTTTCTGGTGGTATACATAGTCCTCCAAATGCTGGGCCGTAGGCAGGTCGGACCACTTGTGGATGGGACTTCATGTCCTTAGCCTTTCTCAAAGTGGAAAATTCCACAGTCTATATAATATTTGAGATGCTAACAAGTGACAGGTGGACTATACCTCTGTGCGTGGTCCCATATCCTGATGGTCCAGTCGGCGCTGCACGAGAGGAAGACGCGCGGGTGGTACGGGTTCCACTGGACGTTGTACACGATGTTCTGGTGGTCCACGTAGTCCTCCAAGTGCTGGGCCGTGGACAGGTTGGACCACTTGTGGATGGGCCCGCCCTCGGTGCCGATCAGGAACAGATCCCTCTGGCCGGGATGGAACGAGATGCAAGTGCCGCAACCTGAGAGAGGGGAATGGGATTGTTCCATGTCATTAAGAGGGACTGTCGGTCCCATAGAGCTAATGTATGAAGAGTACAGGGGAAGAACCGCTTGATTTATTAGGAGTCTTCCCGTAATTGTGTCTGGCGGACATTTGCGACCGGAAGCCGATTTTTCTTCCAGTTCTTCATTCGCGGTACAAATGTGTGACTCGTGTCCACTGATCTCTGGCGTGAATCAGAGTTGCCGCGAAAGAGAAACAAAGCGAGTAACCGGTATCTTTACACCCGTTTAGGCGATTTCTCGCTATCATCGCCAAAGAGGCTTATTGAGGAAAACCTTCACCAAAATCAAGCAGTTTTTCCCCTGTACTCTTCGTATTAGTTTTGAAATCACAACTTTTGCAAAAGAATTGCATTGCCATGTTATGACATTTTCACCAGGTATGGAAATCATAATAATATAAATTTAATTTGTAGCGGTGTGATATTTACTACTCTCGTGTGGCAACACATTGGCTTTGTAGTTGGAGATCTGTGTTCTACCAAATAAATCGCTACCTCCTCTGGCGCTAGAAATGTTTCATTATTTATTGATTTAAGTCATTAAACATCGAAACTAGATAAGTACCAAGTCTCCCTCTTCACTGGTGACTACCGGACGCAAAATGAGCGACGACGAAACTTCGACCGAAAAGGTAAACTGCGCTAAAGATTCAACAAGCAGCATCGCGAGGGTAAGCATCAAGCCACCGCCATTTTGGAAGCCTGATCCAAGAATATGGTTTCTGCAGTTGGAGGCTCAATTTAGGAATGCATCGATCAAAGAGGATCAAACAAAGTTCGATTATGTAGTGAGTTCAATCGAGACAGGAATTTTATCGCAAGTGTCGGACATTCTAACGCATCTTCCTAAAGTCGCCAAGTACGACGCTATCAAGGAACGGCTCATTTCTATCTTCGCGGACACCGAAACTCAAAAGACACAAAAGCTGCTAACTGACGTTGAACTAGGTGATAAAAAACCTTCTCAGTTATTATGTGAAATGAAGAATTTGGCTACGGATAAGGTGAGTGAAACCTTTTTGAAAACCCTTTGGCTACAAAGATTGCCGAATGATATGTCGAGTATCTTATCGATAAGTGGTGACGATTTATCAAAATTAGCCACGATGGCGGACAAGATGTGGGAGATCAAAGCTCCTAACTATCAGAATGCAGCCATTGCTGCCGTGAAGAACGATATTTTGGTGGAAAACCTTCAAGAACAAATTGCTCAGCTGTCGTTGCAAATTGGCGAGTTAAATAAGAAACGATTTCCCTACCGTCGCCAATTTCGACCTCGTTCTAGGAGCTCCTCAAATGTTAGACGTAGCACTGCCAATAACACTTTTTGTTATTATCACTCAAAATTTGGAGACGCGGCCTTTGATTGTAGGGAGCCGTGCAATTGGCATAACCAGAAGAATTCGGAAAACTAAATCCCCGTCTCTCATTGACGACCGAGGGACATGGGGTAGAGCTGAGTCGTCTCTTCGTTAGCGACAAAGAATCGGCCACCCAATACCTTATCGATACGGGGGCGGAATTGTCTGTTATTCCCCCTTCGCCAAGGGACAAAAGAAATATCTCCAAACTAGAACTGTTCGCGGCTAATGGAACGAAAATTCGAACATTTGGACAGAAATTGCTGACCCTCAATCTTGGTTTAAGACGTCCTTTTTATTGGTTATTTATAATCGCTGAGGTAAACAAGCCAATTATAGGCATGGATTTTCTGGCTCACTTTAATCTTTTGGTTGATTCCAAAAACCGTAAGCTGATTGATGGCACCACCTTACTGGAAACGAAGGGTATTCCTAGTTTCCAATCGGATGATAAAATTCCTATTGTTAATGCAGTACAGGAGCCATACAAAGATATCCTCGATGAATTTCCGGAATTGCTGCAGTTAAATGTTGTAAATAACAAGGTTAAAGAACACAAAATCGAACACTATATTGAAACAAAAGGTCCACCTGTTTTCGCAAAAGCTAGAAGATTGTCAGCGGAAAAACTCACAGCCGCTAAAAAAGAATTTGAGTTCATGCTTCAAATGGGCTTATGCAGACCATCCAAAAGCAATTGGTCGAGTCCGCTCCACCTTGTAGCTAAGAAATCGGGTGACTGGAGACCGTGCGGAGATTATCGGTCGTTGAACAACGTCACTATTCCAGACAGATACCCACTTCCATTCTTGACAGACTGCAGTTATATACTAGCTGGCACAACAGTTTTCACATCTTTAGATCTGGTAAGAGCATATCAACAAATTCCTGTTCGTGAGGAAGACATCCCTAAAACAGCAATTGTGACTCCTTTTGGCCTGTTTGAGTTCCCATTTATGACCTTTGGTTTACGTAATGCCGCGCAGACCTTTTCCCGTTTCATGAGAGAAGTACTCAGTGGTTTAGACTTTGTATTTTGCTATTTGGACGATATTCTTATAGCCTCTGCTGACGAAAGAACTCATCGGAAACATTTACGAGCAGTTCTACAGAGACTGAATGAGTATGGACTTTGCATCAATGCCGCAAAGTGTAAATTTGGTCAAGCCAAGCTTGCATTCTTGGGATACGAAGTGTCGGCTGAAGGTCTAAAACCTCTTCCATCCAAAATTGAAGCTATAACCAATTTTCCTGAGCCTAAATCCTACACGAATTTGAGAAAATTTCTAGGAATGGTGAATTTCTACCATAGATTCATCCCAAATTGCGCCAAAATTCAACAGCCATTGACTTCATTACTTAGCGGTATCAAGAAAGAAAGCAAAAGAGAAGTTATTTGGACAGAAGAATCGAAAATCTCTTTTCAAATGTTAAAAGAGGCATTAGGTCGAGCGGCGAATCTAACTCATCCTTCTGACAAAGCTGAAATATCTCTTACCACTGACGCCTCGGACACTGCCATTGGAGCTGTTTTGCATCAGACAGAGAATAAAAAGAAAAGCCCAATGAGTTTCTTCTCCCGAACGCTGACACCTACTCAAAGGAAGTACAGTGCTTATGACAGGGAGTTATTGGCGATTTATGAAGCCGTGAAGCATTTTAGATACATTTTAGAGGGACGACCTTTCACTATTTTCACGGATCACAAACCCTTGGTATTTGCTTTTCAACAAGATTTGGAAAAGGCTTCGCCACGGCAAGCCAGGCAACTTTCATACATTGGACAATTCTCTACTGATATACAATACATCCAAGGCGAAGACAATATTATTGCGGACGCTCTTTCTCGAATAGACACGATATCTGTCCCATCTCCAGTCGACCTGCAAGCGTTAGCTGAGGCTCAGGAGGACGAAGAGTTAGAAATGCTTAAGAGAAATCCCAAGTTAAGGATTATACAGGTTTCTGTTCCAAACAGCAGAAAAGGTATCGTCTGCGATGAATCCACAGGCAGTTATCGTCCGTATATTCCTCCGAGCTTTCGACAGCAGATATTTTCATCGATCCACTCTCTTTCTCACCCGGGCGTTAAAAGTACCAAGAAGCTGATTACGAAACGATTCATTTGGACTAACATCAATAAGGATTGCTCTAACTGGAGTAGAGCATGCTTGGAATGCCAAAAATCTAAGGTTCAGCGACATACCCATTCGGCTCTTTCAAACTTTTCTGTGCCTCCCGAACGATTCCAGCAAGTTCACATTGACATAGTTGGCCCCTTACCGCCATGTCGAGGCTTCAGATACCTATTGACGATGATTGATCGTTTCTCGAGATGGTTGAAGCGATTCCAATGGAAGACCAAACAGCAGAGACTGTTGCAAAGGGGCTGATATCAACATGGATAAGTCGTTTCGGAATTCCACAACGTATTACGTCTGACCAGGGAAGACAATTTGAAAGCCATCTATTTTCCTCCTTAAGTAAATACCTTGGTTTTCAGACCTCACGAACGACTGCGTACCACCCTCAGGCCAATGGACTGATAGAAAGACAACATAGAAGTATTAAAGCCGGTCTACGATGCCATTTGCAAAATAGTACAAACGTGGGTAGATGCTTTGCCGTTGGTTCTTCTTGGATGCGCACCACACTGAAAGAAGATATCGGCTACTCTTCAGCGGAATTACTCTATGGAAGTCCTCTTTGTTTACCTGGAGAATTTGTTGCCGAAACTCCCGGAGTTACGCACTCAGAGTTCGTACAGGCACTCCAAAAGGAAATACGTAAATTGAAACCCTCAAAAACGACTACTCATGGCAAAAAGCCTGTTTTCGTGTCGAAAGAGCTTTCGAATTGCTCTCATGTGTTTGTATACGATAATGCTCCTGTATCTTCCCTGCAACCAGTTCATCGGGGCCCCTTCGTCGTTAAAGAGAGAGCATCCAAGTATTTCGACATTGAAATCAAAGGTATAGTCAAAAGAATATCAATCGATAGATTGAAGCCTTGCTTTACGCTGCACGAAAACTCAGAAGAGTCTGGGACGGATGCTCCATCATCTGACGTCAGAGTTCCTCCTCCCACTCATTTTTCCAAGAAGTCGGACGAATTGTCGCCTGAAGACAGAAGCTATACGACGCGCAGGGGTAGAAAGGTCAGGTTCCCGAAACATCTAGAACATTACGTACCGTAATCGCTGTGGCTGGGAGGGGAGTGTGTAGCGGTGTGATATTTACTACTCTCGTGTGGCAACACATTGGGCTTTGTAGTTGGAGATCTGTGTTCTACCAAATAAATCGCTACTTCCTCTGGCGCTAGAAATGTTTCATTATTTATTGATTTAAGTCATTAAACATCGAAACTAGATAAGTACCAAGTCTCCCTCTTCACAAAATTGAAACGAATATAACACCGGTTCTTCAATTATTAATTGATAAAGTTTTGACATAGTGTCTCCATCTGCTAAAGTAAACGATAAGTAAAGTATAGGAATGTAGCTCGGGTTCGAATACCGGTAAAGGCATGGATGTTTGTGTTTGTCAATAAATGTTGTTATTTGTCTATGTGTTTGTGGCATCCTTCTTTGTGTGTCTCTTGTGACTGTCTCTTCTGGCGAGCGGGGTAATGGGCTATATAGCCTACTCCCTTCCCTTCTATAGAGCGCAATCACTGTCATTTGTCATACGAATGTAAGTAAAGTATAAGATAATCTCTTCGTATTCTTATTTCACAACAAATAGAAATACAAAATATGAATTAAACACTTACTCATTTTACTGAACTTGTCTCTTTCCGGAACTTTCGCAAACAAATCAAATTGCCGTAAATTGATAACTTCAGTTGGTATGAGTTCCGACTGAAATCAAAACAGTAAAAAAAAACTTAACAGTCGGATGGGTAATTGGGTCTAAAATGTCGATTTTTTGTTTTTTCTTTTGATTATCTTTAGCTTTAATTTAAGACCAAGATTATCGATTTATGTTAAGTAGTTTTATTTTTATACGGACAGACAGCCGAGCATCGTTAGCATGTCAATACCTACTTTTTCAATTTTCGAATTTTTCGAATTAAAAAACGAGAAGTAGGCTAGAAAAATAGGTTAATTAAAATACCTAACTGTCGTTCATTGATAAAGAGCTAGAAAGTAATTCTGTAAAACCCATTTCTCCTTTCTAGGACTACATGTACAGGAAAACCAACCTTAGGAAAGTCGGATGGGTGTTTGGGTCAAAAAATGTCGATTTTCTGTTTTTCTCTTTTGATTATCTTTAGCTTTAATTTAAGACCAAGATTGTCGATTTCTGTTTAGTAGTTTTCTTTTTAACGGACAGACAGCCGAACGTCGTTAGTATGTCAATACCAACTTTTTCAATTTTCTATTTTTTTTAATTAATAAAAGAAAAGTAGGCTTTAAAAAGTGTTAATTAAAATACCCATCTGTCGTTCATTGATAAAGAGCTAGAAAGTAGTTCTGTAAAACCCGTTTCTCCTTTCTAGGATTACGTGTACAGCAAAACCAACCTTAATGGGATTCGGAAGGGTGTTTTTGTCAAAAATGTCGATTTTCTGTTTTTCTTTCTTTTTTCTTTTTTTGATTATCTTTAGCTTTAATTTAAGACCATGATTATCGATTTCTGTTCAGTAGTTTTCCTTTTATACTGACAGGCAGCCGTACATCGTTAGCATGTTAATACCTACTTTTTCAATTTTCTAACTTTATCAAATTAAAAAAAAAGAGAAGAAGGCTTAAAAAAATTGTTTAATTAAAATATCTCTCTGTCGTTCATTGATAAAGAGCTAGAGAGTAATTCTGTAAAACCCGTTTCTCCTTTATAGGACTACGATGTACAGCAAAACCAACCTTAAGGGGAGTCGGATGGGTGTTTGGGTCAAAAATGTCGATGTTCTGTTTTTCTTTTAGTTTTAATCTTCATATCTATGTAGCCTTCATTTAAGACCAATATTATAGATTTCTGTTGAGTGGTTTTATTTTTATGAGCATTTTTCACAAACTCTGTATTTCAGTTCTTACCTATACCTTACTTTTCTTTTGCGTTTCCTGAAATATAATGTTTTTCAACAGTTAGGAACATTTTTCTCAAGAACTATAAAAATATATCAACATGTTTTGTTTTGTTATTTCTTCCCGATTAATAGCTCTCAAATTTAAACTGAGGAATTTTAAATATCTCTGCTAAAAAAATTGTATAACTTTAAATCTGATTTTTTTTTTTTTTAGTTTTTCCAATACATATTTTTTTTAAATCACTGTAAAAGTGCTATTTTAATATTTTGAACTATCCACAGTTTAAATATATGAACTATATGTAAGGGAACAAAATATAAAATAGTTTGTAATGATATCTCCGATAGTTCGCGAGAACAATGTTCCTAAAATTATGTAAATTAACATGGGCGAGATAGAGCCATGCGACTCCCCTTAAGCTATGAGGGTACTCGAAAATATCTAGAAAAAGTTCACACAAGTACAATAAGTCCCTCAGAATAATAAAATAATTCCAAACTCACTTTGGCCAAGAGCCAGCTGATGACTCTATAATCAGCAGAAATGGAACAAAAATTATGACGTCCGTCAATAGTGTCAGGTAACCATTTAACCTGCAAAATAATATAAATTTATACAGCAATTTCGCTTCAAGTATACAAACAACAAGACTTTTGCATTTTCTAGTAATACTTAAGGTTTATAAAAGATGCATTTTACCATAACGTCCTAGAATAAAATGCCTGCTTATTTCATCTAAAACTAAGCAGGTAGTAGTTAACAAATCAGATCCAACATAGATGGCGTGAGAGACCTTGGTACAGGTATTTTCCGGTTTGTGTCCTTGATCAGAGGCCCTCTTAGAAATCTTCGTCATGTAAGACAGATGCAAACAGAAATTTTACTAACACATAGTTAGAATGTACATCCAGGGGTCCAGGGCGAAGACGGAAATCGAACCCGCGCATGGCCCAGTCCAGTTAGCAGACTGTGTAATAGACTGCGATCAAACCCCCTAGGCCACCCGGAGTCTCGATTCTAAGTTTACCTGTGAGGCGAGGTGACCGGTGGTGTTGTAGAGAATACTGGTGAAATGATTGGAAAGTTTTTAAGACGTTCAAATACAACTAATCACAGCGCAATCTACATAAGAATAAGAAAATCGTGATTCAATTCATCACAGATACTTTTAATCTGAGAGTAGGAGCGTGTTCGGTTCGAATCTCACTGGGAATGAATTTTTCTCCACCTTTATTATGCAGGGAATGGTTAAAAGAATATATAAGAATTTAAACTATTAGGTGAGAAATTCGATTGACAGATCTTAGGTTTTGGTTCGTAATTTTACTGAACACAGCTGCAAAGAGAAGTACCGGGTGCAAAAGTTTTACTTCCTAAAATGGGGTGCCGAAACAAAGAAAGTTAATTGAAATTAAATTGAATAGGATTCACCACACCTGGTACACCACGTCGCTGTGCTCCACTCTGGATCCGTTCCTCGCCAACGGACCCGTTCCCTCCGCCGCCAGACTGTGCACTGCAACTTCTCCGTCGCTGCACCCCAGCGCCACCAGATGTGGACCCCTGAGGTGGACGGCGAGCACCGCAGAGTGGCACGCGATCACACGCTCCGGGTGGGAGGGGCACTTGAGACTGAACACGCACACGCACCCGCCAGAGGAACCCTTTTTGGACGGATCGTCTGCAGAAGAGAAAAATAAATATTTCCAGCTCAAGTCCTTAGGATTAGAATGAAAGACTTCTTCCCCTACCCCTTAGTTTGGACGTAGCTATGACTTCACGACGGGATTGGCCGTTTCAGCTGTCCACACTGAGAAAACAATTCTGTAAACCTACAGAAATTTTTTTAGTAATGTTACAGAAATAACCAATTTTACAAAAAAAAAGTTTTTGTAATTCTGAACAGAAATCTTCATTTCTGCAGTTACAAAAAAATTTCTAGTATTTGCAATTTGTTTCAACGAATCATGTTCTTCTACATGAAATGTCGCGCGCATCGCCACTAAAGTTTGATTAGGTTTGGTTTGAATTATCGTCGCACAAGAGCTACACGAACTAAATTTTGGCCCCAATCGTGGTTCAAGACCAACCGCTATTTTAAATTTATAACTTAGTTGATTGGTTCAAATGAATTTCACTTCTCATTTCCTGACGGTCTGTGTGCCGACATAGTACAGTCGGGAGAGCGTTCGATTGGACATCTAAAGGTTCCTGGTTCGATCCCGGGTTTCGGCAGTCTGCTATTCCTCGGTAGTGTAGTGGTCAGTACCCCAGTCTGTTACGCGGGAATCCGGGGTTTGATTCCACGCCAGGGAAAGCAGACATTTTGTTTTTTCTTTGCAATTGCACGGATAATGTGGTATCCATAAAATTTTCTTGTATAGTTACAGAAACATTACTTGTGTGGGATTCATAAAATAGTCCTGTAAATCTACATGATATAAACATGTAAATGTTAACTAAAATATATTATGTGTTTTCACAGCACTATTTTTATTAATTACTAGCAGTATGGTCCCGCGCGCGCCTTACTGGGAACCCGTTAACTTAGTATTGCTTAATTTTAGAGGCATGCTTACTTGTGAAAATACACTCAAAATCAAAACATTAAAATTCGTGTTGGCGCATGCACCACACTTAAAAAAGCAAACACTAATAGAGGGAAAGCAGCCTTAGGGCGAGCGCATATCTCAAACCAAACTCAATCATCAAACTAATAGAGGATGGCGTCAAGTCCCCGTTTCGGCCACGGTCCGGTCCATGTATTTTCAAGCCCTGTTATGGTCCCGCAATTCCACGTGGATGACGTTTTTTTTTTTTATTTACTGTTTTTTTTAATAAATTTTATTAAAAAAATCACAATCAAATATGAAAAAACTAAGGTGCTCAGGTGCACGTGTAGGTATTAAAAAGGAACCTATATTAAAAATAAAAAATTTCAATTTTTTAGAGCAGTCTAAGTAGGCTTTTTGCGATCCACAGAACATACACACAGACAGACAGAAGACACGAGACAGACTCTTTCCTATTTATTATTATGGATTTACTAGACATTACTAGGAAAAGTTTTTCTACAAAAAATTTTTTGTAATGGTTACAGATTTTTTTTTCTCAGTGTACCGCAAACCAGTAATTTATGGGATCGATCAAGGTATAAAGAGCCTCGCTTTATAATTTCGTTATTTCTTAGTTTAAATTGTTCTCATTATTTCCAGCTTATTTCTTTTAATTGCATAAATGTCTTGATTTGTAGCACCTTCTAGTCTAGGAGGTTCTAATTATGTACATAAAGGATTAACCAGAAACCAGTTCAGGGAGGTTCTGGTCATTAAAAGTCTTGAGTGGAGACTTATAGCTAACTTGTCGTTATTTGAATTCAACGCGTTAACGTATTTAACTCTCCATCCACGCTACAATATTGTAAGGAAAAGGCGACTCACGCGATCCGAAGGCGACCGCGAACATGTCCGGGTAGGTCGGGTTCCAGCTGAGGTCGTTGACGGGCGTGCCCTTCATGGCCGGGTAGGAGAACTTCCAGAGGGCGAGCAGCGACCCGAACCCCTTCTCCTTGAACTCGTCGCTCGGCGTGTCGTAGAAGCTGAAGTCTGGAAAAGCAAACACTCCCAAAAAATGAATGCTCAAAAACGACGACATTTTCCTTAATTTTGACGATTGGGGACGTGCATAAATTACGTCACGCTCATAGGGGGAGGGTGGGGTATGCGACAACGTGACGGATCGTGACATGGAGGGGGGAGGGCTAATCGCTTGCGTGACGTAACGATTCAAAACTTCCAATTTTGCAAGGAAAATCTGTTTTTTATAAGAAAATTTTTTAGAAAGAAATCTGAAATCTTTTTTTTTATCATAAGATCATCATAAAAAACACCTAAACACAAAGGGAAATATTAAAATCAACTTTAAAAAAATAAAGGGGAGGGGGTGGGGGTGTCTGACTGCGCGACAAACGTGACGTAATTTTAGGGGGAAGGGGTTCGACCAAATGTGACGCAGCTTGACATAGGGGGAGGGAGGGGTCAAAAAAGTCAAAATTTTGCGTGACGTAATTTATGTACGTCCCCATTCCGTTACCGGCAAATGCTCCGAGCTTTCGTTTCCTCAAAGTGGGGAAATTTGAATCGTCATTTTTATGTGGATTGGAATGTCGTCTAATCTTAAAGAAATATTTCGTCATTTTTGAGCATGTGAGTACAACAATGAGATTCGGTTTCATCAAAATCAAGATACAGAATCGTAAAAGTGAGGATTCGCGTTTATACAAAAGTCACGAGATAGTTCGACGAAACAATCCTCAAAATTAACGAAATGAGGCTTGAGGATTCATGAATCGTCAAAAATGAAAGTGTTATTTCTGAGAGTGAAGTAACAGACTGTTAAAAATTTTGGCTCACATTTGCACCGAAATTCTAGAACTTTCTAGTTACCCCCACTACTTGGATCGGAAATACACCAATTTTGTGCGGTTTTTTTCCTCTAATGGGGCTGCAGCATTGGCTGTCAAGCCTTTGCAGGCTCGGCATATTCCCTAGAACTGAGAACCACCATTTGTGACACCACCTAGGCGACTCTCGCTGACCAATTTTGTAGTAAAATCATAACGTTAGTTCACCACAAAAGTGGTGAAAATCTTTTAATGATTGTCGACATATAACGATTGATGTGGCGTACTGGCGTATGTGAAGAGATTAGTGAAAGAACGTGCTAAGTGAAAAAAAAAGCGAGAAAGTAAGTTTTAAAAAAGTGAGTTTTTTTTGCAAACTGTAAAAAATATACTAAACCTAAAGTTTAGGAACAATTAAAAACTTGTCATCGTTTAAGGAGTTAGTAATATATGTTCATGACACAAAAATCTCAATTTTTTCAAAATTGTCACTTAGCACGTTCTTTCACTAAGCTCTTCGTGTTGTGACTAAAAACTACTTTTAGAATCTCCTAAATGTATAAAAATATAATATTCACCAATATTGACGTCCGACATCAGATTCTGGTCAATCATTCTTTCACAGAAGCGGAAATAACGTCTTTGTCGAATAGGATCATCAACCTGAGAAGAATGTACGTTATAAAAGCTATTTTGATTAGGAGACTCTCTCTTCTTTTATACAGGGTGGTGTAAATAAAAGCGGCTCCAACGTGGAGCTGGAGATAAGAATACGACAGGAATGTTGCCAAGTCACAAAACCAATACAAAAGCAAGTTTGCCAACTGAAGCTATTGATCCCTTCAATATTAAGCCAAAACAAACGTTTGGCGACTTATTTGCCAGCAACTACGCTATGGTTTGAGAAGCTAGTTGAAATGAAATATAAACAAGATTCGTAGAGCTGATCAAAAAAAGTTCCCACTAGTGATTATTTCGGTCGTTATTTATCCAAGAGAACCGGACCTTATTGGTTTTGTTAATACAAAACATTCTAAATTGATTGCAAGACACAAAATTTGCATTATGGGACGTCTTCATACAATACGAACTAAGATCTGAACTCGCCACTAGTCTATGAGTAGCTCTAATGTGAAGCTAAACCGATCCAACCAATGCAAAAACAGGTTTCAGGTGGCTTCAAGAGTTTTTCTCACCAAGCATTCCAGCGTATTCCTATCTCTAGACCGGGGCCACTTTTGTTTGCACCACCCGATAGTGATTATACATATAGAACCCCCTCTTATTTTAGTATACTTTCATATTTACTTCTGTTATTCAAGCACGTGTACCAAATTTGGTTGGTTTGGTTTAAATAATCGTCGCACTAGAGCTACACGAGGGCTATTCGTACCAAATTTGAAGTGTCTGTATTTCTTTTATTTAGACCTGTAGATTGGTTTCACACAAACAGATGAACAGACAGGCGATACTAATTTACAAAATCCCTTATTTAAAATCAACCCCCTCTAAAACGATTCCATTTCGTATTTTCGACCCCATTACAATACTTTCATTATCTTATATTTTATATTAGGTGTTTGAAAGTAAAAATCTTTCTAAAAAGTCTTAGATCGGTATTAACCCTTAAATTCCTACAAAATGTTAATTAGAAATTGCTTACAACAATTATAAATAGTAAGCCCATTTTCTTATAAATAATTTTTATAGATATTAATGAATATTGCGTGTATATAGAGCAGTTCCAAATAATATGAAGTTACAAATTTATATATAATAGCTTACTTTGGTATCTTTTCGTGAAACTTTCCTTGTTGGCTTTGGAGGTGCCTCCTCTTCATCGCTTAGTTTATTTTCTGACTTTTAAAATAATAATAAAAATTAATTTTAATAAATAATAGTTAAAAGCAAAAAGGAGGAACGATCTATCTAACCTCCTATTACCATTAGTATCTGATTGGGTGCTTTTAAAAAAATACTTTTTTTTTATTATTTATGCCAATAAGATGTACATGATATCATTTGACTCGAAATTAATTGTAGATCATTTTGATTTTGCGCTTGTAAAACTTGATAGCTGTTGAACATTTGTCATAAAACTTTATGTTTTTACAACATAGAGCTAGAAAAAATATATACTTTGAAAAAAAATGTGACATTTAAAAATTTCACTTTTAAGATAAAAATGAAAATTTTAATGAAGTGCATTATTTTGAGCACAGTTCTTACTAGGTTAAAATTATTAAACAACACCTTTTAACACCTTCAGTCTTAGTGATGTCATTTGGTATAATCATGTTTCTGATCATATTTTAAAAAAATAATAGGGCTGACATCTATTGGGATTAATAAAAAATATTTTCTAATGGAAAACAGTTTGAAGAATTTAATGATGTGCGTTTTGATATCATAAACGGCTATAGACGATCAGAAAAAAAAAATTAAAATGATGATGCCAAATTGTCATTTGGGACTGAAAGGTTTAATATAAACCGATATCAATAAAAATATAGTTCGATGAAAGCAAAAGTTGTCGGTTAAGCGAGAGCGTACCTCTTTCTCGATGTAGGTCTGCAAAATGTCGGCTGGAGAGACCGACCCTTCGAATGTCAGTTGTGGAAGGGGTTCTGTCTGGGTGTACTTCACCTGAGAAGAGTGCAATTGGAAATGTGATCAACAGCTCAATTTAATTGATATTTTATTGTGTATAAACTACGAAGTCGAAATTCTAAGCACAGTTAAGGTATTCGTGTATTAGGTAAAACTAAAATAAAAATTGGTTTGAAGTTTAATAAATATGTAAGTAGTTAAATAGAACTTACAAAAAAGTTCTAAACTTTTAAAGCAACGAAAGAAAAAATTTAAATTTAAACTAGTTCAATTGGGTATTTTGAAATCTTATTCTTAATTTTTTTAAACTTTCTATTTTGAATTCGAAATAATTTTTAAAAAGAAATAAGTAAATATTGACTAAGAGGTATACCTGTTTTTAACTATGCACATTACAAGAATATTTACAAATTCAAAAAATAAAATTAAAAAATGTATTAGAAGAGCCAATTTTACCTTAAAAACTTTATATTAACGTTGTAAAAATGATAATCTCGAGTAAAAATAATCGATATCTAGTAAAAATATATTCCTGTATGTATAAATGTAATAAAAAAAATTATACATATTTATTACATTTTGAAACAGTTTTTGTATATCCTTTATTATGGGCTGGGGGCCCAGTCGGTTACACATTCGCCTAGCTTGCAAAAGGTCCTAGGTTCGGGTCCAGGCATCGCTAAAATAACTGCCGACCTATAAACGGTTCAAGCAGCCAAAAATGTCCAACGAATAATACCCTGTGTAGAAGGAGTGCACGCTAAATATCCTTCAAAGTCCTAACACTGCGTACGATGTCGCCCTTAACGGTTGCGTTGGGTATACCAACTCAGGTATCGGCTCGTCACTTGACTGTGGTTCTAAAATACGTCGCTCGTCGCCAATAGCCCTCGTGTAGCTCTAGTGCGACAATTATTCAAAATAAAACCGAAAAACTATCCTTTATTATAGTTAAAAATTTCAATCAACGCTAAAAAGAATTATAGCGAGCATAAAAAAAAGTAAAGAAGATAAAAAGTTTAATCTCATTCAACTTACAACATGGACGTGATTGTGTGTCTGCGTAGCCCTGTCGCAGAAGTTAAATTTGTTTTTCCTCTTCGTGTCCAACTCTTCGACGCTCTCTTCAGCTTGACTGCTTTCTAGAAAATAAAGTCAAGAAAAATTAGATTTCAATCTGGGAAGTTTTGGGATTTTTGTCACTTCTGGTTGTTTTGATTAAATTGTGACAGTAAATTATGTGTTTGCACTAGTTTCATATTAACTTTTAACGCACAAATATTTTTTTTTTATAACGAATGGAAGCAGGAAATTTCAAAACTTTTTCAGTGTATTTAACTTGTTTGTATAAGTTTATTATTATTGCCGAACTTCAACAAACTAAACCACGTCCTACTCAACTACTAAGGCCAAAGAAGCTCTCCCAAATACGGTCAGGGACGGAAATTTTGACGTCATAGTTCCGAGTGACGTTGTTCCAAAGATGAAGACAGCCTTTCTCGAAACCTCTTCGGAACCACTCGTTCACGGCTGACCACATTTTTAGGGTTAGGAATGCATCCGAACTAGTTTCTCGATCTTCGGCACTAGGAACAGTAACGTCAAAATTTCCGTCTATGCTCATTTGCGAAAGCTGCACGGGCCTTGTTATTGAAGTTGTGCGTGATTTAACTCAAAACTAGCTAACACTTATAAAGAACAAAGGCTTGTTGTGCCCAATTCAGCCGGTTTTGTCATTGTTGTACATGTTTTTTGAAGCAACGGTCATTTCCACCGTGGCTTCATTTTTCCAATATATCACTATAACGGACCCCCATCCAAAATATCCATAGCTATTTCAATAAATTTCAAAAGAAAGGAAAACATAACTACAAATAGAGTCAAAAGACGTTCAAAAAAATCTGAATAACAAACTATTGTTTAACTGAAAAGATACAGTGTGGCGCAAATAAAAGTGACCCCAGCATAGAAATACGAATGTAACATAGCACAGGTAAAGATGGCATAGTTACAGACAAATAATTCGCCACGCGTCTTTTTGGGCTTAATATTGAAGCGATTAAAGGTTTCACATGACTAACCTGTTTTTGCATTGGTTTTTGACTTGGCAGCATTTCCTGTCTCATCCCTACTTTTAAGAAGGGACACTTTTATTTGCTCCACCCTGTATATTCATATAAATGAGTAGAATATAAAATTAGATATAGAATGAGATAGGCAGGCCACCTTCTGAGAATGAAAGCTGAGCGAACGTCAATTAGGGTCCTCAAAGCAATTTTTCCTTTTTAGTTAAGACCCAAGTGGAAGAAGTGGAATAGGAAGAGAATTTCACCATCTTAAAAGCTAAAAACTGAAGATCAATTTCGGGGCAGAATGGGAACAACCTCTTAAAAAAGCCCACAAAATAGGCTGCAGAGTAAATGATGATGATGCAGGGTGTCGAATTTTTGACTTCTAAAAGACATCGTTTTACGACCCTTCAATTGCATCGTATTTTTTTCCGTTTTAAATAAAACAAAGAGATAGATATAACTTCGCCAAACAAATTATTCAAATATATCAACTTTCTCAACATCGTTTCAACTGTCCCTATACACTATATCGCTCTACCATTTGTCGATGTTGGATAGATATCTCTATGTCAGACCACATCATACGATAGTGTCTGATTAATTCTTTAATAACCTACCTTGTGCATCGGATTCTGTGTCTTTCCTTTTGATGTTGCCAATCTGACAGAAAAACATAATTGTGCTATTCCTGCTCTTCAACGGCTCATAGGCTCGGTTCTGAAATATACCACCAAATGCTTTTTATAAATGTTATAGAAGTTTTTTTATTCATAACGAATTACTATTTTTATTATGGAACGATATAAAGCACCTGTTTAAACAATGCAGAGATAAACACAGAAAAGTTGGTGCAAGCACTGGCCCATTACTACCACATTAAGGAGAAAAATACAACACAAAAATACGATTTTTATAACAACGTGCAAAAAAGTTCACTTTTTTATATCATATTCCTTCATAAATCCTTGCGAAAATGACACTTTACGTGCTTGCGTCACAGACAGTCTTCGAAAAGTTGGCTTTCGGCACTAGTGTGGTAAAGTAAATAAGAGTTTCTGATTGGTAGAAAAGCAAAATGATGTCATGAATATCTCCATGGAAACTAAATGGTCACGAAACTCAGTTAATTCTATTGGTTTATTACTTTTGCATTTTCTAATCTCCATGGAAACTAAAAGTATTACAAAAATTATTAAAGGAAATGAAATAAGATAAAAGTAAGAACACAAATTTCACTCCAAACAATACTTTTCTGGAAGAAGATTCGACCAAACTTCCTTAGCTGCTTTGTTAATTTAATCTGGAAGTTGATCGAATATCATTTCAAATTCATTTTCACCTATGTTCGGTAGCACTAATTAATCTAGATACTATTTTGATTCAAAATAGAAAAGTATTTTACAACTTTTCTTTCACTACTTTGCATTTTCGAATATCTCCATGGAAACTAAAGGATGTTATGAAAATAACTCATTGGTAGAAATACTTTTTTGCACGCCATTATAAAAAATATTGTAAGCAAGCACGTTCCAAATAATACTTTATTAAGCTCGTGTCATAATTTCACTCGCTCGTACCTCGCTCGTGAAATAAAAGCCACTCGCTTAATAAAGTATCATTTTCGGAACTAGTTGCTTAAATAACTATTAATTCTACAGTAACAAAAAGAATACCATAAAAATACTGGAAAAGAGTTTCACGTTTTTTTCAGTCACTAAAAATATTCCAAAAATGCAGCTATTTTTATGGTATTTTTTTGAAGTTTTAGAATTGAATTTTATTTTTTCGTAGCACTTTTCTCCTTAAGTGTTACCAACACTGGCCCCATTTCCCACCAATTTTGGTCTCCATGCGCGTCCCGCAGTTAGCATTGGAGATCACGTGATCTGTCAATCTAATACTTTAACTATGATATCTATGGTGCATGCTCAATTATTTTTACTTCATAAATATAATGTTATAAATGTTAGGCCGACTACCAACTTTTGAAAAAATATTATACACTATATAATGTCCTAATAATATACTAATCTAATATTAATTTCACGCTAATATGAACTCGTCTATTAACTCATCTAATATTAATTTATCCAATATTATACTCATTAAAAGTCTATATAAAATATATAGACGTTTTTAGGACTTAATACTGTTAAATTAGATATATATGTTTATCATATTAAACAACCATTAATATCATTATAAAATCTATATTTTTAATTTTTAAAAAACATTACGACTTCGTAGTATTGCCGGAGGTATTACACAATCTGTGTCCGCCAAAGGTACTTCAAGCTGAATACCAAGTTGCTTCAGCTTATATACTACAATATTTGCTGTAATCTAGATGACTGGTAGTAATGCAGTAGTAAATCAGCGCCATCTAGCGTGGGTGCTACTTGAGGGTTCGTGTGCGGCGAGCCTATTCAGATACATTAATTGTGTGATGTTTATTTTAGAGAATTTGCTTCAAATTAATAAATATGTCTTACTTTGTGGCTGTATTCCACCGCACTTTCATCAAAGTACGGATTGCTAGTCGTCAGTACGGTGGAAACATCTCTGTCTAGCTCCTATTTTTAATAAGAAAGCAAAGAACTTACTTTTATTAATATTCATTAATGAACATTTTCAAATAAACTATTAAAAGTCCTTAACAAATTCAGCAAAAATAAATTAGAGCCATTCGATTTAAAATAAAAGTGATTGTCGCACTGTATTGGAGCCGCTTGAAGAATTTAAGGAGGAGTTGGATGGTTCTATCTCGCTTATATGTTAGTTTAATTAACTTTAGGAACGTTTTTCTCAGGAACTATATGAGATATCATTACTAAATTTTTTTATGGTTATTATTTTTTCACAGTATAAAAAATACTTTTACAATGATATTTTACAAATATGTATTAAAAAAAACACCAAAAAATGGATTTAAAGTTATATAATCTAATTTTTTTTAGCAAATATATTTAAAATTCTCCAATTTCAATTAAAGAACTGTTAAAGGGAAAAATAATAGAACAAAACATGTTGATATGTTTTATAGTTCCTGATTAAAATGTTCCTAACTGTTGAAAATCATACTATTTCAGGAAACGCAAAAGAAAATTAATGTTTATGTATAAGTAAGAAATGATATACAGAGTTTCTGATAAATGCTTATAAAAAGAGGACCACTCAACAGAATGATAACCCCGAAGGGCATCGACGCAGAGTGGGCAGTGGTCAAAGGTACACAGGACACAAAATTACTAAATAAAGTTTATTCAATCATTTATAAAACAATTCCAGAAAAGTAAACAAATAAAGTAAACTAAGCAAATAAGAAAATATCACATAATACTGTATTGCGATTATACTGACTAGCCTATACTTAAATTCATTATGAAAACATTTCTAATACAAGAAAAATAATACTTAACTTAACATTCTATAAAAGGGATTGTGCTCGCCCAGCGAGCTCTACTAAGAAGTATTCACATTTGGACGGGAACTACAGATTCTAGAAACACAACACTTTACTGAAGTGGAGAGAGAGCTAGCGTGGAAGGAAAACAATCTGTTTATATAAACCGCTTCCTACGTCTAGAACATTCTAATCTCCTCCTCACTTCAGTTTAATTAAACCTTTCAATTGAAAAACTATGAGAAATTGATCGTTAAGTTTAATATTTATTATAAGTTATCACAGTTAAACAGAACTTATTAATTTTTCCTTTAATTAAATATCAATAACTATTATTTAACAATCATGAGTTGATCATGACAACTAGACAACTCAACTTCAAAGCAACGTAAACAAACATCCACTTCACGAGTGCGTTGATCCGAGTAACAATGCCCCTCCTCAACGCACTGGTGAAGAAAAACTTGAAAAAAATTTGAACAATTTATTAGTAAAACTTGAACTTTTAAACAATCTAATTAGTAAAAGAACAAAAACATCTCAAAAATTTTCTAGTTAACAAGAACCATTTGTTCAACTAACATCTGAAATTCACAAAAATAGAATGACAACTTGATTTGTGATTGAGAAATTGGCAGGCTTTTGAAATTACATAAACCTAATTTCCCCTCGACCAAAAGATACATTCAGTTTAATCCAATATTCACACTTATCCATCATCAACTTTCATACTTTCCAATTGCTTACCTCACATACTATTTACAAATTGCAACATACAAGTTAAAATAAATTTGGATATATCTTCTGATGCACCAGTCGACATAATCACAATTTCTAATCACAAAAGTCTTATTCCAAGGATGTCCACCTAAAAGTTCAACAAAAGAGGCAAACAGTTTACTTGTTCTTGAAAGTCATATTCCGGAAAAAGTCTTGTAGTTGGGCTCCATTCTTATTCGTCACCATGCGTTGACCCTTGTTCCATGTATCGCCGGCCGGTCGATCATCGAAAACAGTCCTTGTCACACCGGATCAGTTGATTGTCCAAAACGGTTGATTGTCTGAAACAGTTAATCTGCATTCTTGTCACATCAGAATTCCTGAAAATAAGTGCAGTAAATGCCTTATCTCAATATACATAAAATTTGAAACACTAAAAAAAATTGAGACAAAATACACTTAATTGAACCACTCTCTCCACTTTAAATTTCTTGTAAATTAAATAACTTATCTTTAAACGAGTCTAGGTCTAATTTGGTCATTGGCTTCGTAAACACATCAGCCAAATTTTCCTTACTTCTAACGTACAAAACTTGAAAAATATCTTTAAATACAAGTTCTCTAATAAATAATAACTTAATATCAATATGTTTAGATCTAGAATTTTCTATTGGGGATTTTACAAAATTAATTGCAGCCTGGTTGTCTACATATAAAATTGGTTTTGACACAGGATAATTCAATATATTTTTGGAAAAACATTCCTGCAAAATATTATCAAACCAGACTAATTCCTTAGACACTTCAGTCATTGCAACAAATTCTGATTCCATTGTGGATAGACAAATACATTTTTCCTTAAATGTCTTCCATGAAATTGGGGATTCACCCAAACAAACTAATTGACCTCCGACAGAGATTCGGTCGTCCCGATTGGCAGCAAAATCAGCATCCGAAAAAGAAATAATCTGTGGTGAATGGCAATTTAACATTAACTTTTCGTTTTTAGTGTGCCACACATATCCCAAAAGATTTAAAAGACCATGCCAATGAACCAAGCCTGGATCACTCTGGAACTGACTGAGAATGTTCACGGCATAACAGATATCAGGTCTTGTTCGGCTGGCTAGAAAAGATAAGCAACCCAACAAATTTCTGTAGGGGATCGACCTCATCTCATTAATCTCTGTCGTGGTTTGTGGGGATTGACTTTTTGAATAGATACTATTTTTAGTAATAGGTAAAGATCTGATGGGGATATTAAAATTATTAAATCTTTTATAAACTTCATCAATATATGACGATTGATGTAACAAAAGAGTTCTTTCTTCCTCTTCAAACTCGACGCCTAATAATTTACTAGTTTTTCCAAGAGCCTTTAAATCAAAATGCTTATCTAATAGGCTAACCACATGTTTAATTCCCATCACATCTTTACAGAATAAAACAAAATCATCCACATACAATAGTAAAACAACTGAATTTTGATAAATATATACACAATTGCAATGGCTGAACTTTATAAAACCGATTTTTGCTAAAACTCTATCGATTTCAAAGAACCAAACTCTGCCAGATTGGTGAAGACCGTAAATTGCCTTTTTAAGTCTGCAAACTAAACTTAAATTATCAGAAAAACCTTGTGGTTGATGCATTAAAATATATTCATCTAAAGGGGCATAAAGGTAGGCACATTTTACATCAAATTGTCTGTGCGACCACCCCAAATAACACACAAGTAGTGAAAAGAAAAATCGAATCACACTAAAATTTACAACAGGGTTGTAGGTTTCATCATATGATTCCCCTTTAATTTGTTTGTAACCCTGGGCTACCAATCCAGCTTTAAAACGAACTATTTTACCAAACTCGTCACTTTTAACAGTATAAACCCATCTGCATCCTAAAACTTTTGCATCTTTGGGTTCTCTTACGAGTTCCCAGACAGAACGTTCTTTCATTATGTCAAGCTCCTCCTGCATTGCCTTTTCCCAATCAGCAGATTGCGGAGAGGCCATAGCTTGTTTGTACGTATTTGGAATGGAAACTTCCTCTAGTCAGAGAGGACAGTCTGTAAAATTGACCGATCCCGCATCACCAGACCGGACCAGACGGGAGGTGACTGGATCCCTGTGCCAAGTAGTTTTAGGTACAGTTTCAGCTGTAGGAGGACCCGACTCTGCGTTTACAGTCTGATCATCTGGGTTTTCATATGAAAGACAAATAGTATTTGGGCCCATCACAGCTCCACTGCTGCTGTCTAAATTTTCCGACCCATTTACTCTTTCATTTAGGTTTTGATTAAATAAATCTCCATAAAACAATTTTTCATTAAAACTAACGTTTATGGTTTCGATGATTTTATTTTCCTCTGGCAACCAAATTCTATAGCCACGAGTGCTAAAAGCATATCCGACCATTACCCCTCGTTTAGCTCTGTTATCCAATTTGATTCGTCTTTGTTTGGGAACCCCAACATAAGCTACAATTCCAAAGGGTTTTAAATGTCGGACTGAAGGTTTGTGGTTACCGAAAAGTTCTATCGGAGTTTTGCTTTGTTTAGTATGGCAAGTTCTGTTCCATACATAGGCGAAACACAAAGCCATTTCTGGCCAAAAGGTTCTACTCATACCCGAGTCTTCCATAATGGCCTTTACGCCGTCCATGATCGTATAATTCAGGCGTTCAACAACTCCATTCTGTTCTGGTGAATAAGTGTTTGTTCTTTCGAACTTAATACCCAGTTCACTGAAATACTCATCAAACTCTCGATTACAGAACTCACCACCGTTGTCGGTGCGCACAGCTATGATTTTAGAATTAAGGTAACGCTCCGCCCGTGTCTGGAACCTTTTAAATACATCAAAAACTTCAGTTTTATTACAAATAGGGAACACTGAAACTTTACGGGAAAAATCATCGACAATTGAAAGAAAATACCTATGACCGTCTCTACCTTCAGGGTCGATAGGTCCACAAAGATCCATATAAAGCAGCTCTAAAGGCTTTTGGGATCTTATCTCGCCGATTGGCTTAAAGGTTTTACGTTTGGTCTTCGCCAATCTGCAGGGTTCACACTCAATGTTCCCGCTGGGCAACTCTGGGAGACCCCTTACAGAATTATTAATGCTAGTTTTACGTAAAATACCAGAACTTATATGAGCGAAACGTTTGTGCCACAATTTCTGGTTTTCTCCCTCAGTGATCGCAGCCTCAAAAGTTACATGCCTTTGAGTTGGCTGGTTTGGTTGGGCCTTTTGACGGGATGAATCCAAGCTAGGGTCGATCATTACCTTTGGGTACGTAAAATAAATGCCATTTTTAAGTTTGGCAGTGAATATAGTTTCACATGAGTTTCTAACTCTAATTTCCCCATTACGGCCACCAAAACTATAACCAGCTTTGTCAATAAGGTTACCAGCAATGAGGTTGCGACGCAACTGAGGAGAATAAAGTACATTGTTTAAGATTACATTTGTATCACCAAATTTTAATTTTACTTGTCCTTTCCCTTCTACAGCGAAGGTAGAATCAGTAAAGGCAACCGAAACCCTTTCATCTGCAATCGGTTCAAAATACGAAAAAGACGCTCTGTCTTTACAGAAGTGGTGGGACGCTGCCGTATCAAAGACAAAAGCGTTAGAATCAATTTCGTTCGAAGCAAGACATGCTTCTATATACAATAAATAAGGCTCAGTCCTGTCGACGGATGGTCTGTCCCCATACTGAGAAAAATTTCGGGGTGAAGGGGATCGATTACGAGACGTTCTTTCTCGAGATTGTCTCCTTCCAGGAGAAACGCCCCCATTTCTTAAAACTTAAAATTTCGGAGGAGTTTTTGAAACCTGGTTTGCCTTTTTAAGCCGGCACTTATTTGCATAATGGCCTTTATTTCCACATTTAAAACAGGTCACCTCGCGACTGTCAATGCGAGATTTCCTGTTAGATTCAGCATGGTACGCGACAGAAACACCCTGTCTGTCTTGTTGCTTAAATTTTTGACGGGCATCTTCAGCAAGTACTGCTGCTTCAACTTTGTTTAAATTAAAATCGGCCGTAGGCCAAGCCATAATATTTTGTACTAAAGAAGAAAAAGAATCGGGTAACCACCTTAAAACATGAAAAATAACTCGATCTGAATTTAAAGGGTGCTTTATTTCTTCCAATTGGTCTACTAAATCTTTAATTTTTGAAAAAAACATTGCATAACCTTCAGATTTAATTGGTTTACATTCTAAAAATTCATGGAAAATTAATTGGTGTCTGACTCGATCATCGGGCTCAAAGTAGGTTTTAAGTTTCTTCCAAGCATTAACGGGACATGTTTCCGTCTTTATTAGACGTTTGTATTCTTCATTAATATTAAGATAGATAGTGGAGAGAGCCCTATCACACCTGTCATTAAATTCTTCTTTCTTATCGGGTGGTGTTTCTTGTTTACTAACAAGTCGCCAAAGACCCCTTTCAATCAAAAGAAATTTCATGTCAACTGCCCATGAAGAATAGTTTTTACCGTTTAATTTCGAAATACCAGGATTTAAAAGAGCCATGGTTAAATACACAGGGACAGCCCCTCCGTCAAGAGAACCCCTCCGACAAAAGACACTCTTAAAAAAATTTAACTCTGTAATATCATTATACAAAAACACTTAAGAGGCAAGGAACTATCCCAGAGCTGTACAGCTACCAAAAATTCTTAAATTTTTAAAACATTATTCCCCAAATCAAACAGTTTATACACAGATAAATATACACAAATAAATATACACAAATATGTACACTAATAAAAAAAGTATTGGCCAGTCTCGAAAATATTTGCTAATGATCTCAAATCAATCAACACATTATAAATTTAAACTTTTAATAGTTAATTATACAAAAATAATTAATCTTTTTTAACTGTGTCTAATATTTCACTGTGTACCAATGACCGGGCAAAGGCGCCCATAACCCTTGATAACCCCGAAGGGCATCGACGCAGAGTGGGCAGTGGTCAAAGGTACACAGGACACAAAATTACTAAATAAAGTTTATTCAATCATTTATAAAACAATTCCAGAAAAGTAAACAAATAAAGTAAACTAAGCAAATAAGAAAATATCACATAATACTGTATTGCGATTATACTGACTAGCCTATACTTAAATTCATTATGAAAACATTTCTAATACAAGAAAAATAATACTTAACTTAACATTCTATAAAAGGGATTGTGCTCGCCCAGCGAGCTCTACTAAGAAGTATTCACATTTGGACGGGAACTACAGATTCTAGAAACACAACACTTTACTGAAGTGGAGAGAGAGCTAGCGTGGAAGGAAAACAATCTGTTTATATAAACCGCTTCCTACGTCTAGAACATTCTAATCTCCTCCTCACTTCAGTTTAATTAAACCTTTCAATTGAAAAACTATGAGAAATTGATCGTTAAGTTTAATATTTATTATAAGTTATCACAGTTAAACAGAACTTATTAATTTTTCCTTTAATTAAATATCAATAACTATTATTTAACAATCATGAGTTGATCATGACAACTAGACAACTCAACTTCAAAGCAACGTAAACAAACATCCACTTCACGAGTGCGTTGATCCGAGTAACACAGAAAACTATAATATTAGTCTGAAATGAAAGCTATAGATATGCAGGTTAAAAATAAAAGAAAAACAGGAAATCAACATTTTAAACCAAACCCGCATCCGACTCCCCTAAAGGTTGGTTTTGCTGTATACATAGTACTAGAAAGGAGAAACGGGTTTTACAGAACTACTTTCTGGATCTTTATCAATGAACTACATATATAGGAATTTTGACCCTGTAATGCGGGATTTTTTTTGATCCTGAAGAAATATATTTGCATCTTTCATACTTATACACTTTTAAAACAAACGAGTGAAATCCACTCCAGTAGGAGAAGTGCATTTTCGACACTGGAAAGGAGTGAATATTAAATCAGACTGAGTTAAAATCACTCGTTTGGAGTGATCCAGTTGGAGGTTTAACACACAAATGATCCACTCCAAGAGGAGAAGTGCATTTTCCAGACTCAAGGAGTGAATATTAAATCAGACTGAGTTAAAATCGCTCGTTCGTTTTAAGAGTTTACATTATGGGGAAAATACTGAAAAAAAAAATAACTGCATAGGAATTTAAATAGTTTCAATTTTTTAAATTGTTGTCACGTTGGGAAAAAAACAGCCACAAAATTCCAAATTTAATAAGAATGATTAGAAAACTACTAAATCCATTTTAAAATAACCCTCTTGAACTGTAATTAATTTTTCAAAACAATTTATTTGTAATTTAGTACTAATATTATTATACTTGGAATACTGCCAAAGACGTAATTTCACAACAATTAATAACTTCACTCTTTAACTTTGAATACACTTTTACTACTGTCATCTATGAGGGTTATTAGTAACTAAAACTTCGAAATGGAATGTAATAGGTTTAAAAAACAAAGATTTGTAGAGATCGAACTCTACTTTAATAGAATAAATTGAATTATGTTACTTGTTGCCATATGGCAACAGTATGCATTAGTATGCATTAATTAAGGCATTTTTAGCCTACTTTTTTTTTAATTTGAAATAAGTAAAAAAACGAAAAAGTAGGTATTAAAATGAGGGCGATGTCCTGCTGTCTGTCCGTTCGTCTGTTTGTCTGTCTTTAATCCGCATTCAAAATCGATTCTCTCCGTCGGCCCTTAAAAATTATTTTTTTGTTAGAAAGGTATGACCTCAGATACTCAGTTTTCATACTTTTTATCCGCCTGTCTGTAAGTTCGGGTGGACATCTATCTACTGTCTGTCGGCGAACTTTCCATTGAATTAGCACTTAAAGTTAATTTCAAGTCATTTAAAGCGCTGTTGCCACATCAACAATGGCAAGAGAAACTTTAATTTTTTATTTAGAAAATTTATTTTTACTTTATTTAATAATTAAGCAAATTTTTTTTGTCATAAATCAGTTTGAAAAACGTCATAAAATGTAGCACAATTTGATTGTTTGATTGTTCATTATTTCTTTACTAAGAAAGCGACAAGGCTTTCTATGTTTTGCATGAAATTCAGGTTAGTTTTAACTTACATTTCTTATTTTTTAGTGCAGTTTTGAGTATTTTCACGTTTTTGTTATTAATAAATGTTTAAGTATCCTTAGAATTACAAATAAATTAATCAGAAAACAAATAATATTAATTTAATTTGCGAAAGAAAAACAATGAAAAGTGTTTATTTTAATTTTTGGAAGTTCGAATTATAGCTGGATGAAGTGTTTAGCTAATATTTTTTTAATTTCCATAAATTTTGTGTAGGAACGGTTATGGATAACATTTACTATTACTTACCTACTAGTTTTCCGATAAAAATTTCAGTAAGAATTTAAGTTTCAGGAACGTATTCTATTTAAGTTCTTTTAGAACTTCTCATTTCAATAATGTCAAGTATTTTTCTTTAAAATACAAATAAAGTAGTTTAAGTATTTGGAGGAAATTTTTTTTTACTAAATCATACTTCTTGCATTTGAGTTCATTCTACAAGGGTAGGACAAATTGATTGACACTCTTTGTAATTTTTACATTTTTTTACAGTTCTCACAATCTACAAAAAAGCATGGTGTATTTGTTGAACACATAATCTAAAAAAGCGTGTTTTACAGAATTCTGTACATCTTTTTATTTATTAACTACTACTTATTATAATTTTAATATTTTACAAAATTAAAAACACTTATTTTCTTCAAAATAAAATGTTAAATTTATTTTTTTGAAAAGGAAATACAAGAATTATATTTGAATACTTACATCCATTGTTAGCATAATTTGCTCCAGATTTTTAGGCATCTGAAACAGAATTAATAGCTGATTTGTGCTAGAACTTGAAAATAAATGCACTTTTAAGAAATATATAATAAAAACTTCTTAGAAGTTAAATATAGATATACAACTAATTTTCTCTACTTTTAATGTTTTTTTAATACCTTGATTCGTGTATGTCTATTCTTCCAGTATAGCAGATTTTTAGGTCATAAGAAGTAAACTTTAAAGCAGTTTTGAGAGTAGGTGCTGATGTAATATGTGTGCTGCTGTAATATTTATTTTAAACAACTAAAATAGTTTATGTAATGAGATAATCCAGTTCTATTTTAGTTTAGTTTTGTAAAGCATTGGCAAAAATAGCTATTGTAGCACTTTCCCATCATTGTTAAAAAAAAATTTACCAAGAGATACTGATATTTATGATTATGTTCATCCAAATAAACAAAATGTTAGACAAATGAAGATCATAGTCCAGAACAATTTATGTATTTTGTATTTTGAATAGCAAAAATATTTGTTCAACATTTTATTTTGTTTTTCAGTGCATTTTTTGAAAGTTTTAACATAGAAAAAATTTGGTAACAGTTTGCTCATAGAAAACCATGCGTATTTATAAAAATTTAGGTCTTCCAAAAACCTTATCTTAAAAAACTGAAATAAGTAATAAATTTTTATTTTTAGCATGATTTTTAAAATGTTCAAAAATAGGGGATAAAAGTTTTTAGAAAAAAAAACATATTTTAAAAATACCAGAAAAGATACACCATATTTTTAAAAAAGAAAAATTATTCGATCACAATAAATTTTAAAATAAAATAGACCAAATCTGTTACATTTTCGTCATCGTCGCCATCTTCCTCCTCCGAAGACCCAATCATATTTCAGCAGACGACTTTCAGCGAGGACTCGAAAAGTTCGACTCACCTTTTTCCTTCGAAACTTGTCGATTATATCCTTCTTGATCATGGTTATTTTTTCTTTTTTTGACTCTATTAAATTTTGATGTTCAAATCCGAAACTTAACCGGGCAATCGTGTAGAGAAATTTTAGAACAAGATTCGGTAACACGGCAAGCCAGGCTTGAACAAGGCACTGTGTATGGACGTTGCTATAGAAACCAAAGAGTCAAGAAAAAGATGGAGGAGCTTGGCGAGAAACAAATGGAAGCCTGTCATAAAGTCGCCAAGCAACCCTAGTAAGCCCAAACAAACCTCTTAACACATTCGCTGCCACTAAATCATCGACAGAGGCTGATGAAGTAGGAAAACATCCTGTTTTTTTGTACCTGTTCGTTACAATGGAAATAAATTAACTGTTAATTTTTGAACAAGTACAAATCTTAGTTCGAGAACGTAAAATAGCAAGGTTAGGTTGAATTAACGTCACTAGCTAAAGCTACACGATAGCTACTCAGTCGTAAAAATACAAGGAAATGTTCCTGGCCTTTTCCAACCGGATAACTCATCATCTGTCACTAATAACTGAATTGAAAGCCAATTACCAGATTTGTTTCAGTTATTAGCTTTTCGACTAAGAAATAATCATTTAATTTTCCTAATTCTTTTTTTTTTTTGGGTAGTTTTTGTGAAAAAAATAACTAACACAGACTATTTGCAATTTTTTTTATAGCTAGATTGTTGAATAACAAACTGGATCACTTTACAAAATGCGGTATGTCATGTGTCTGGTCGCCCTACACTTGAGACGAAGGATTTAATTTCCTCGTAATTTTAAATAGAATGCCTTCTTTCAAATCACCAAGTGTTATTCTAAGCACAGAAGGATCGGTTGCAAAAGTTACAAACGAACTTGAACTCATAAGAACGGTTGGCGAAATGGTACTATGAATTTCATCAGAATGTGTAGTTATCGGTGAATCGGAACCACGCGACTCCTTAAGGAGTCAGTGGCATCCAACGTGTTAAGTAATGGTTTCCTAAGATAACGGCTTCCAATGCTAACGATGGGACGCGCATGGAGACCAGAATTGGAGTGCCATGGAGCCAGTTTTGCCACCACTTTAAGGAGAAATTGGAATATTACGAAATGCAGCAAGTATTTTTATCATGCTTTTTGTAATTTTAGATTTAAACTTTATTTTTTCGTAGCACTTTTCTCCTTAAATTGGCGGCAACACTGGCCCCACGGCCCTCCAATTCTGGTCTCCATGCGCGTCCCGTCGTAAGCATTGGAAGTCACGTGATCTGTCGATCTAATATTTTAACTATGATATCTATGAAGCGAAGTGAATCTGTGACGTCACATGTGTAGTTAAGGTGACGGTGCCGTTATCTTAAGAAACCATTACTTTACTCAATGTTAGTTCGTGTCATTAAAAAAATGACCATTTACCACAAGATGTTAGTAATTGCCTTCACAAGTAAGAAAAGGCTTTGTAATTATAGTTTTTATTAGAGTCAAAAATAACTAATTCGATGTAGTAAGCCTATGCAAACTCTACTGTAGAATAGCGCCAAATACTTCGCCAAGAGCGTTTGTTTGGGATTACTACAAAGCGATCAATGGCTTCACTTGGCGAACAGGTTTTTGCAATGGTTTTCGCCAGTCAGCACCACAATCTTTTTCTTACCTCTATGATAAAAACAGACTACGTTATTTTGAGATGGTTCTTTAAAGGACACTCACGCATGTCTGTCATGTTGACAGGTTGTCAAAGTTTGATGTCTTAAACATCGTTCCCATTTTGGTATTCTTGTTCCATGAAATTGGTTAATGTATAGTACTAAAAAAAGAAGTGCAATTTGTGTGTAGTAAAAGTTTTATTTTTCACTTTATATTCACTGGACCCCTAATTACCCCACATTTCATTTTCCTCCAAAATAGATTATTATTTAAATATATACATTAATAATATTTTTTTATTTCAAATTATTGAAAAGACAAAAACACTTTTAAAAATGGATGTGGAGGGATGGCACCACTCCCCAACACTTGATTAGAACAGGTTTTTTTTTCCTCTCTAATTTTAATGCATTTCGTATGAGGAGTTATGTCGCCCACTCGGCATAGTGGATAGCGCGTCTGAATCCCTGCCAGTGGGTCCCGGGTTCGAATCCCGGTTGGTAAGCGCATGGATGTTTGTCTTGTGAATAGAGTGTTATTGTCTATGTCTTTGTCCTTATTTGTGTAAAAGAAGTCCAACCTCTTCGGAGGCTCTGGCAGCCATCTTCTGTGATATAATCGCAGACACGACAACAACAACATGAGGAATTATATTCCAGTTTTAATTGCGTCATTAAAAATGGAACAAATGGCTGCCAATTACTAGGTATCAAATTGCCTAGAAAACATATTGTTTCATATGTTTTTATTTTACTTTAAACATAAATTAGTGCAAATTAGTATGAATTTCTTAAAAACAGTGCCTTTTCATTGAAAAAATTGATCAATGCTTGAACATATTTTTTTTCTGGGTAAAATCTAGGATTTAGCGTTCCCAGTTATTACTCACAATATTTATTTATATGTTTAAAAAAAAAATAAGAAATTTATTTCCATGAACACAAAAAGCATAATAGCAACTTTTAAAATCAGATCAAGAACTAAAACTCAAATATATTTAATTATATATTTTTTTAATTATTCTTACGAGCACTTTGGTTCTGAAATACCCATTGCAATCACGGTGGGGAGCCTAGTGTTTAAGGCTGCTCATCACCCCCATACCCCGTCCTCCTTCGATGGGGCGTGCTAATGTTAAGTCTATGGGGAAAAAATGGTTTTTGTTCCAAAAGAAGTCAAGAAATTATAGGAATATTTTGATGCGTTTTTTTTTAATTCATAAAACTCCAATAAAGTAGTGCTTTCAGAGGTTATTTTTTTAAAAACGGTACTTGCCTTTTTTTTAATAGAAAAAAATTTAGATTAAGAAAAAGTAAATAACGTTTTTAAAAAAAATAACCTCTAAAAGCACTACTTTATTGGATTTTTATGAGTTAAAAAAAAACCGCATCAAAATATTCTTATAATTTCTTGACTTTTTTGGAACAAAAACCATTTTTTCCCTATAGACTTAACATTAGCAAGCCCGATCGAAGGAGGACGGGGTATGGGGGTGATGAGCAGCCTTAAGATCTCGGGATCGGAAGGTTCCGCGATCGAGTCCCGGTACCACTGAAGACCCAACGAGTATATGCGGAGTACGTGCTCGTCAAACCTGTCGGTCCGAAAGTCCTGTTTGTGGTCATTGCGCAGTTTCGCACGGGTACTGGTCTCTAGAGACTGTTTCCCTCTCCCTCAGGGACAAGTCTAAATTGCGGAGGTGGCGATAGATGGCAGAATCTGTCACGTATGTGTGCGTGTTGTGTCTCTGTTTTTTGACGAAGGTTTATAAACGGGTCACTGACAAAGCACACGAGCCTGAAAATATATGTCTACCAACCAACCCATTGCAATAACACTTTTTTTAAAAAAAACTATTCATAAAAATATCCATATTGGGTCAATCCAATACAAATCACCCAGACCTGTTGCTCGACATTTTTGATTTTTCTAATTTTTTTACCATATATTTCCTAATACTAGGTGGGTTCAAAGCCAAAGTAAACAAGAAGTTCTAAAAGAACTAAAATAGCCTACTTTCCTGTTACTTAAATACTTACTAAAATTCTTATCTTGAAAAAACTAGGATCGTTACAGTAAGTGACATCAACAACCGTTTCTACATTAAATTTATATACAAAAGAATAAATTTCACTAACCACAGCATCTAGCTATAATTTCAACTTCGTAAAGCCATTATTTTCATTTATTTTCTATCACCAATAAAATAAATATTACTTATCGACAGCATGATTTATTTGCAGTTATAAATAAATATTTAATTTTTCGTAGAAAAAAACCCATAAAACTATTCCAAAATGCACTTAAAATAATAAATGTAAATAAACAAGTAGGTTCGTAACAGAATCTGTCACTTAACCTGCTTCCAAACAACAGTTGTGTTTAACAGGTAAAAGGCGCCAAACACAGCATTAATTCTGTATTAAACATTTACCAGCTAAATTCAGCTAGTTTCATTTATTTTATTTCGAGAATTAAATAATTATTACTTAAATCGTTTGCAAAAAATTATATTTCAAAGAATAAATATGTAATATTTTTCTCCTATGAATAGAATGAAAACATTGCTTACCTACATACAGAATCTTGAAGTGAAATATATTTGACGTCATTTCAAACTGATCGATGTCGCAAAAATAAATTTATTTTAATTCATTGTCTAAAAGAATTAAAGTTTCTCAAGCGATTGTTGCCATGGCAATGGTGATTTATTTCTAATAAAATGGCTTCCTATGCTTTTTAAATGAGCATTAAATGTTAAAGTTTTTTAAGTAATTGAAGTACTTAGAATTCGAATTCTTTTCTGAAATTTTCAATATATTCTCATTTGGATACGCTGAATTTTTTGACGTATATCACTTTTCCGTAGCATTTGTAGTTAAATTCAGCGATTTAAATGACTCGAAATTGAATTTCAATGCTAATTCAATGGGAAATTCGTCGACAAATAGTAGATTTATGTCCGTCCGTTCGTACAGACAGACGGACAAAAAGTATGAAAGTCGGGTCTCTGAGGTCATAGCTTTCTAACAAAAAAAGAATTTTTAAGATCGGATGGATAGAACCGATTTTGGAAGGGGGGTACGGACAGACGGACGGACAGACAGACAGACGGACGGACATCGACCGCATGTCAATACCTACTTTTTTATTTTTTTTAATTCTTCGAATTAAAAAAAAAAAGAAAAGTAGGCTAAAAAATTGATGGAGCTCATAATTTTTTTTGGCGGCCATTTTAACTTTGCTTCAAAGCCGATTTTCGGCTGAAAACTACTTTCACTTAAATGCATATAACTCGGTTGATTTTATAGATATCAAGACGAAATAAAAAAAAATGATCAGAATGATGCATTAAATAGTTTGCCAGCGCATAATAATACCAAATTATTGAGAAAGTGGGAGATAAAAAAAATCACAACTGAAAAATGAAAATTCGCTTAAAACGGGAGTTTGGCTTTGAACCCACCTCGTATGAGAAAAATATGGTAAAAAAATTAGGTAAACCAAAAATGTCGAGCAACAGGTCTGGGTGATTTGTAATGGATTGACGCTTTTCCAAGTTTAAATTTCAAATTCATATACATGCAATAAAATAATTAAAAATTTAATAGTGTGAAAATGCAATCTTTTCAATGGTCCTTCGAAACAAAGTATAAGTTTGAGAGCTTACCGTTTCTATAAAGGCTGCTTATAAAAGGTTGTTATCTGGATGCACGGCAGTGCATCGCCAAGTTCATAACGAAGGCGGCACTGACTATCCTTTACTGGGACCATTTCGGCATAATTTTGGAGACCCAGTTCTTTTCTTCTACGCACTTTAGATTCGAGTTTAGACTTTTTTCTGGGTGTCCTAGTGAGACTTAACCTAGAAAAAAATTTCCAGCGTTCGAAATTCATTTAAGCTAGAGATAAATGAACCAGAAAAACGACATATATGTCCCTCACTGACTCACTCACTGACTGACTGACTCACTGACTGGCGATCATAATGTTTAGGTACAACGGCTTGTTATGGAGTTACGAAAATTGGAACACTTATAGAATAGAGCATGCATATAACAGGAAAAATCCGAAATTCGAAGATTTTACCCGGGGTTGGGCGTAAACTGATTGGCGCCCTTTTTCATAAGCAGTTGCAATGCTCTCCATACGCTGATATACCAGCGGCGATTAAACGTCGTCGCCAACAATTCAAATAGTTATTTGCCTTCAGATACGTTAAAGGTTTTCATGTGTGGGATTTAGCACACGATATTACTAATTTAATGTGTCAACCTGAGCTGGCAACCAGCACCATGTTTTATAAAGAGCCATTGGTTGTTTGGAGGTAGGATTAACATCGCACAAGGGCTACATATGAGTAATGGTTGGAACCAATGCTTCACAACGGGCAAATGTTTTTTTTTTTTTAAGGATTTTGCTTGCAGTAACGTTGTACTAGAGCTACATAAGGGTTATTGGCGGCGATTCTCGTATTTTTTAAATCGTGGTCAAGTGACGATTTCTTGAACAGAATCTTTCAAACAGTACCATCGGATTTAAAAAAATATTTTTTTGTTAGAAAGAAATGACATATATCAAAGGCTTGACCTATGTTTTATACTTTTTGTCCGTCTGTCTGTACGCTTTTTCGTCCGTATGTTCTTTATAAGACGGTCTGTCATATTTCCGGTTCTAATCGTCCGATTTCAATTTTTATTTTTTTTTTGTTAGAAAGGTATGGCATCAGAGACCTGTATTTCATACCTTGTGTCCGCCCTCTATACGTTTTTTTTCGGTCCGTCTGTCAATCTCCTTTATAAGCGGTCTGACATATTTCGTTTTTAACCGTCCGATTTTAAAAATTCTTTTTTTGTTAGAAAGAAATGATATCGGAGACCTATATTTCATACTCTCTGACCGTCTGTCTGTACGCTTTTCTGTCCGTCTGTCCTTTATAAGACGGTCTGTCATAATTTCGGTTCTAATCGTCTGATTTTAAAAAATCTTTTTTTATAAAGTTATGGCATCATATTTCATACTTTGTGTCCGTCTGTCGGTACGTTTTTCTGTCCGTCTGTCAATCTGTCCTTTATAAGAAGGTCTGTCATATTTTCGGTTCTAACCGCTCGATTTTAAAAATTATTTTTTTGTTCAAAAGGTATGACATCAAACACCTATATTTCAAACTTTTTGATTTTTTGTCTGTACTTTTTTCTGTCCGTCTGTCCTTTATAAAACAGTCTGTCATTCTTTCGGTTCTAATCGTCCACTTTTAAAAATTCTTTTTTTGTTGGAAAGGCATGTTTATAAAAGTTTAAATTACAACTAAATGTTGTGTTTGGCTATTTTTTTCTAAGGTGTATAAATTTTGTGTGGAAGCAGTTCCAGGTGACAGTTACTATTACAAACCTACTTGTTATTCTCTAAGAATTTCGGAGAGTATTAAAGTGACAGGACATCAGTAGGCTATTTTAGGTCTTCTTGTTTAAAAAGCAATCAGAACAGGAAATAATTTCACTATAGATATTGTTTGGTTTTAGCTCTAGTGCGACGTTAATTCAATTGTTGTTACAAAATATACTTAAAAAGTTATAAACTATTTTTACTGCTTGTTGCCACCAATATATATTTCTTTTAAACAGGAATTGTAAATATTGTACTCGCCGCAGTGTAAATCTCCATGCTATGTTTATTTTATTAGGATACTGCCTATTCACTAAACACATTATTCATTATACTTCACTATGTGTTCCCACTTACAAAAAGAAGTGAAATCCCAACAAAAACATCTCTGTAAAAGAGGGCCAAGTTCTTACAAAAAAAGGTCTGGCCTACAAAAGAAGTGAAATCAACAAAAAGACCAAGTTCAATGGAATTTGCTGAGTTAAAGTTCTAGAAAAAATTAAGCCTGGACAACCAAAGATTTGAAAACAAAAAAGGATCAAGTTCAATAGAAGTTGATGAGGTTATAAACCCCAAAACATTTTGTTTTAAGATGCAGCTTAGGTCTAACACATTCTTACTAGCTGTTTGTGTAACTTGGCCAATATGCATCGTGAATATGGAGTTGAACCCTTCGTACCTGGTTGAATTTCACCTCGAGGCGTTTGAGTAAGTCTGTATTTGATTTATCCCTAGTTAATCAAATGGTTAATCCTAGTGGTATTCTGCGTGGTGATGGCTATGTGTTGTATATCTATCGAACAATAATGTGCTGTGGTGTTTTAATAATGAACTATAAAGTTGACACATTTAGTTAGTTTGTATTATGTAGTTTTATGTATATACATATGTTCGAGATTATTACATTTCTGTTAGTGTTTTTATATTAATAAATGCTATTTGCAATTGAAAAAACATGTCTTTCTACTTATTCAGCTGAAACCTTATTGATAATCAAGTAAAATAAAATTTAAAAAAAAATGTTTTAAAAATTTTAAATAGATCAATACAATAGTCGATGGAGATTGGAGCATTTCTTTAGATCACGTAAGTAAATGTAGCATCTCGTTTTCCAATGCTTGAATCTTGTAGTAAAACCGCTAAGCTTTACTATAATATATGGAGCTTTGATTACTCTTTCTTACTTTCTTTGAAGGAAATAGAACGATTACCTTATTAAAACGCTTCAACAGTTGCAAACAGCTAAATGTTCATTCAGATAAGTATCACCAACTGAGTGTGATGGTAATCCTGGCAACAAAAGCAAACGTTTTTATTTTTATTATTTACCTGCAACGCCAACGCATGTGGAACGACTACTATTTTACCCCTTTCCACCAGAGAGGTGCGTGTCATTCACCACTTAACTGAGGATAAATCAAATACAGACTTACTCAAACGCCCCGAGGTGAAATTCAACCAGGTACGAAGGGTTCAACTCCATATTCACGATGTGTATTGGCCAAGTTACACAAGTAAGAATGTGTTAGACCTAAGCTGCATCTTAAAACAAAATGTTTTGGGGTTTATAACCTCATCAACTTCTTTTGAACTTGATCCTTTTTTGTTTTCAAATCTTTGGTTGTCCAGGCTTAATTTTTTCTAGAACTTTAACTCAGCAAATTCCATTGAACTTGGTCTTTTTGTTGATTTCACTTCTTTTGTAGGCCAGACCTTTTTTTGTAAGAACTTGGCCCTCTTTTACAGAGATGTTTTTGTTGGGATAAAAACCTATACTGTTTCTGTAAAGGTTGTTTCATTTTTAGAACACTATGCCCGCAGTGAAACGCAATTCAGGAAAGTTATCTGGTGTTATGGTCGTTAACGTGTAGTGCCTCCATCCATGGACATGTAATAGGAAGAGAGACGCAGTAACCCTATTCTACATGCCGCAATGTATGCGGAAAAGTGAAACTATCAGCAAAAGGGGAAGTTCTTCAGAAAAATCGTCTGAATTTTATTTTTTCCGACGCATTTCATTTTAGAAAAAAAAATAAGGCTTCGCTAACTGTATCCCAACTATTCTACTAATCGATTTAAAATTTTACCTAATTGCTAGATATTTAAATTTTGAATATTTAAGTATTTATAACTCGAAGAGTCATTTGTGCAACAGGTAACATTTCCGCATACTGGGCGGTATAGTCCAGTTACTAAGTAGTCCAATGGGGTGTTTCGGAAAAGGAAAAAAAAGCAGAAGTTTGTTTTCTCAATGGTTTTACATATTTTAGAGGGTGCAGAATACTTGCTGCAGACAGTATGGAAAGAATAGCATTTTCGTTTGGATGTGTGCCGTACCACTAAAGGCGCACACATTGAGCACTTATAGGAAAAACTAGGTTAGTTTTCCTTCAATTTTATGTATGATTTGTTATATTTAGTATAAAATAAACTCCCGTGAATACCATAAAAACTCGGACATTCTTTTACGAAAACACCCTGTATTTACCAGTCACTGTGAATATTTGCAGCAGCCCACTCACTACCTATCGAGATCAGTGGTGTGATTTGGTCTTTCGTTGGCGACTTTTGAGTATAAGGTTGATGAGAAATACATACGCATAAACAAGCTTCAAAAAGGTTTGCCATATCTTATCATTTTTGCTACTTATCAACAAATCGTAATTTTACACCCTCCAAAGTATACTGCACTTATATTGCGAGAAATTTCATCGGTGAAATAAATAACAAAACAAGGATGAAACACTGAAACATAGAACTTTATTAGTAACAGGGAAGCACTAATATCCAATCACTCAAATATTTACAAGTGGTCACTGCATATAAACAATAAAAAAAAACACAAACATAAACGAAATACAAAGATCTGAAAAATGAGTTTCCTTTTTCAAAAAGAAAGAGACGGTGGGCAAAGTTTTAAATAGTAGATGGTTCAGAAAGAGGCGTTTATCATTCACCAAACTGTATCACATTAGGATAGGATTTATGTAGTTTCCACTATTATGATTTAAATTAAAAGAATTATATAAAATTTTATACAAATGTTTGGAAAGGGATGACAATAGCTTATGTGTTGAGTATTTTGTGAACTACGTCAAATGCTTAATTTACTAAATATGCCTAGAAAGTACAAGAATTAAATTTAATAAATACAACTCACTATCAATTCTTCCACAATATTCATAAATTTATTGATAAAAAAAATTTATAGATAAATTTAAAACCCCTTAACTGTCCACATTTTTTTTCTCATTTTTGTTATTCCCTATGATTGTGTAAAAAAACTCATTTTATAATTAATGGTAAGCAAAAAAAAGAAGTAAAAATAACCAATGCAACTTGTATATACATTATAAAAAATGTCTGAACTCCAATAAAGGGGTAGTATTGAGGGAGAATGAGACCATTGGTTAGGAAGTCAGATTTTCAAACCAAATGCTTTTTATCTGTGTTAATCCAATGGGAGGTGGGGATTTCAAAGCTATCCCACCTACTGCCAGTCATCTTATAAATTGGATATGTGCTTAACATAGTAGAAAAATCCTCAATCACACGAATGGGCACAAGTACACTGGTACAGACGTGCTTGTTAAATCTGTGGAGTCCAAAGTCCTGACGGAATTGGCGTACGATGTTGCTCCATGTTCCGTTGGGTGACGCTGATGTGATGACCTCGTCACTTGACCAGGGTTCTAAATTACAAGGCGTTATTGCCTGTGTTAAAGCTCCGAAAGGAGGCTAGAAATAGGCAGCCGGAAACCATTACATTACATTCCAAAGCTCAGTTACTCCAGATATATTGAATAGTATTTTTACAAATGTGTTTTTTATATGATACATGTAGCTGATTTAAATGTCAATTTTTTTTAATTGGGTGGATATTCATTATGAATTTACAATAAAATATTCAAAATAATTTTTTTAAAAATTATAGATCCACATAAAATCAAATAAAAAAAGTTTGCAAAAGTATTTGATACAGCTCAGTAATAAGGGTTAAAAAAATATTTTTCTCCATTGGATTAACACAGAGAGAGGCCTTTTCAGAAAGAAATGGTTTATTTCTGATCTTATTCTCCTTAAATAGAAAATTCACATTTTTTAAAACTTATTGTATGCTAGAAAAAATTGCCCAAAATGCACAAGAACCATTTCTTAGTTGCTTAAGGTATTCAAGTCCTCTTAATTTTTTTTTCCCAGTGAATTGCTGCAGGCATTATTTTATACATTTGGGAAATGTAATAATGAATAAACTATATATACAAAAAAATATATAAAATTTAAAAGTCATTTGCACAAGTATTTGAAAATGGCAAAAAAAAAATTTTTAACTAAAATATATTTTGGCAAATTGGCAATTCCACAACCAAAAATAACAATATGGAAATAGAAAAAAAAGTATTTTAAAAATAGTTGAACTACAATAACTACAAATAAAATTAGCAAATATTTTTTAAGATTATTTTTCCATAGTAGAAGCAATTTTTAAAAAATCAGCTTCCACATACTTCAAAAGCAAATTAAATACTGAAAGGAACAAGAAAAAATATATTGTATGTTTAGAATGACACAAATATAGTGACACAACGACACAATTACTAACCTTAACTAACACACAGAGTTCATTTGAAATCTAAAGCTAAATGATTTAAAGTTTAAAACTTTACATATTGACAATAATAAAACAGAGCTCAGTTTTTATTTCCCCCATAGACGTGTATCACTCATAACATCAAAAACATTAAAATATCTAACATATCAAAAACAATAAAATGAATTTACTATGATTTTAAAACTAAGGTAAATCAAAAGAAATAAATCTTTAATTGGCATAAACTCCCAAGTTTTGAATTTTACTATTACTTGCTTAGCTGAAATTTTTTAAACAATCAAAAACCATTGAAAATAAAACATTTTGGAAATATGTTTTTAAAAATTTAAACTAATTTTTGGTTGATATATTGTGTTTTATGATCAAATTGAACTTAAATATCAATATTTAAACATTTAGGTGACGGAAAAGTTTGTTTTTATCTCTGTCCAAGGTTATTTTTTATGAAAATAAATAAATAGGCTTCAGCCTTATGGAAAAAAAATAACAATGGACCAATAAAAACAAATCCAACTAGAAACAAAGCAAATGCCACGAAACAATAGATACCAATCACATCAATAGGTATTGTACATTGAGTGAAATATACTTTACAAAACACATGTACTTACATGTATGTATATTTCATGTTAATAAAACGTCAGAGATATCGATTGAATGTAAAATACACAAAGAGGCAAGCATAAAATTAAAATGAACAATTAATGATTTACGTTACAGCCTAAGTGTGACAGTCATTCTGTAAAAGGCCTGATTAGAGTAAAGTCTTCAAAACAACAGATTTAACATGCCCCATCCCCACTTCTCAGAGCATAGTTACATTTAACATCACACTTAAAACATAATTTCAAACCATCTGAGCAACCAATTAATAAAACCTTTATATTACACTGAGCCAGGGCATTGAAGTAACCCTTTAAGACCGGCTGTCAGGTGGTGATAATTTAAAATTCTGAGACTAAATGTGGAGTTTAATCGAAAAAATGCGTCAAATAGCATCAATGCCACACACACAGCAACTCCATAAAAAAAGTCATTTTTAATACAAATAATGAATGGTAAAAGTCAGCTGCTTCGGAATCAATATTTTTGAAGAGCTTGAACATTCTCTTTTATACCCGCACGATCGTGACAGCTCGGTCAGAAAGGGCTAAGACAGATTTAACATGCACCAGCCTCATCATCATCAAAGGCCGTCATTCTTGCAAGTTTCTCGAAGTCTGGATACCAATGTCTTACCCACTGGGTTCTCAAGCCTTTACTTTTTGAAGGTGAAAAATAAGAGTTTGTATTTTACACGAATATTTGCAGTCAGTCACAAGTGAACAGTACAGGAGAAAAACTGCTTGATTTTGTAGAAGAATTTCCTCAATAGGCCTCATTTTCGATGATAGCAAGAAATCGCCTAAATTGGTGTAAAGAAACCGGTTACTCACTTTGTTTTTTTTCGGCGACTCACACCAGAGATCAGTGTACATGAGTCACACGTTTGTACCGCGAAAAGGTTTCCTGTCGCCAATGTCCGCCAAGCAGACACAATAATGGGAAGACTCCTAAAAATAAATCAAGCGGTTCTTCCCGTGTACTCATCAAGTGCAAATTTACAAAAGCTTTCAGTGCAATTATGAGCTTTGTGTCATAGCATTTGGACAATAAACCAATCGTCACTTTTTGACACATTTAAGAGAAAGAATTCATTGTACAAATCTACAATACCAATTTAAGTAAATGCATACATTCAATCAAAATCAATCTTTACGACAGTATGAAACGCGTATTAGATATTAAATGTATAGGCTTTCTATTCAATAGAAAACAATTAAATACTACTATTAAAAACATCATTGTACATTGAAAAAGGAATATGAAGTAGACACTAACATATGGTTGGCTCATTTGAAGTGGTAATAGCTGTCACCTGGAAAACTGACATCAATAAGTTTGAGACAAAAATATTTAAAATACCATAGAAAATCACATATTTATACAATATATTAAATTGTCATCTTTAAATATTTCTATCATAATAAATTTGGAATTTTGCATTCTTGGCTTCTTGCTTTTATAAACAGCTGATGGTTTTATTAAAAATATGTTGCCATATTGCCATAAGTTTTCAGCATATAAATACAAAAGAAAATCTCAAGTAAATATTAGTTTTGGTAATTCAATTTTAAATATGATTTGTCTTAATTTACAAAGCAATTAAACAAGTCAATACTAATACATGCAATTTTTTAATTCCCTAGAAGTTTGAGAAATAGTTGGTAATAGACAATAAATTCCTGAAATTGTAACATTTAATTGACCTAAATGAAAAAAAAAAGTTTATGCCCATTTTATCATTTTGAGCACACAACTGCTGAAAATTAAAATAATTTTCCTTTAACTTCTACCCCAATTGAACCAAAAATAAAGGTAAGTACGACATGCGAATATGAAACTTCATTTAAAACACAAATAATAAACCAAGTATTGCATTTTTATAGGTCATAGTTTAAAATGTGTAATAACTAGAGTCGAAACTAAAAATGCGGCAAAACATTACAATGGGGAACACGTCACATTGTTTCATTTTCAACACAAAATGGGTTTGGGGGACATACGGACAAAATGAAGGACCAATAAAGATTTCCAATCTTTAAAAACAAATGGTGACGAGAACAAAGGGATGGACACTTTTACAGAAAGCTTATTATTGAAGTTCTTGTGAGTTCATTACTGTAAAAAAAATTGAATCATAAAAATTTAAAATATCAATCAACATATTTTTATAATCAAAATAAACATATTTGTCATGGAACTTAATGTTTTAGACTTAGAATATAAACATTGCTTTTTCCCGCCAATACCAATGTGTTGGATAGTCAATATTATCACAAGACTTCTCAAAGAATATTTATACATTGTTAAATATACATTTATAAATGTATAAAATATATGTTATAAATGCATAATATAATTTTTTTTAAAATAATTTCGCCTATTTTAATTTCCCACTAAGCCACCTACTTTAAGTAGTTTTAAAAAGATCCTTACAAGTGAAACCGAATTTGAGAGTATTTTAATATCTTTCACAACATAAAAAAAAACCCACATGATGCCCAATTTGTTTTTTTTTTAATTATTTGTGAATTTTAATCGAAATACACATTGATTAATGAAATGTGTAAATGTTTTGGCAGAATTCATTAAGCTTTTCAACATCATGCAAGGAGAGATAAAATTCTTCGAATTTCAACACAGTCCTGGCAAAAATGTATAAAAATTTCATGTTGACTGGCGATCCCGAGATAAAATTGACCATCCAAATTCCCACAGGGAATTAGGTAACACATCAGAAGGGCCTTTAAGTAGGGACTTCAAGAATGAGGAAAGGACAAACTATTTTCAAAAGGGAAATTCCATGGTGTGAGTTTTGAAGTAAATTAGTGGAGTTTCAGCCTTTCAGTCCCAGTGATGCAATTTGGCATCATTTTTCTGATCATAATTAAAAAAAAATAACAGGGCTGACATCTATTGGGATAAATAAAAAATATTTTCTAATAGAAAAAAGTTTGAAGAATCCAATGATGTGCTTTTTGATACCATAAATGGCTAGAGACTATCAGAAAAAATTCTAAAATGATAATGCCAAATTGCCTTTGGGACTGAAAGGGTTAAGTGTAAGTGACAATTATGATAAGAATTTGCAAGAGAACCTGAGGATTAATTCAATATTTGTTTAATAGTAAAAATGCCACTTGCAAAAAAAATCCAAAAAAATTAAAACACATTAATTTACAACAATCTGTGGTTATGGTTTGGCTCCCATGTTCTGGCAGCTGATAAACAGTGAAGGAGGTCACTTGTAAGCTGTATCGGCGAATGTTGAAACTAGCTGCTAATCAGACAGCTAAAGAAGTCTGACCACCTTTGTTTCACTAACAACATCCTGTCAAGAAAGCCTCTTCATGCGTTAATGCATACAGGATTGTCACACTATTTGGCAAAACAAATCAAGGACTATTTATATTTAAGGACATATTTCTCCATTTTTAAGGACTGTATATTCAAAATTAACATAAATTCCACAATAGTTTTTAACAATTAATGTAGAAAACGAATAAAAGCTCTCTAATTTTCAAATGAATTTAAATACGTATCATAAAATAACCATTTAGCTACCGAAAAGATCTGCGAAGAACAGCGTGAGGAGTAATGGAAAAGTAACGACAATTTCCGTTACCAATAAAAGTAACTGAGTTACAATTACAGGTTACTTTCTGAAAAATCTAACAGCATTACTTGGCGTTTCTGAAAACAAGTAACTGTTACAAGTAACATGTTACTCCAATTCATGGAAAAAATGGTCTCACTTCAAGATTAATTCATCGATCCTAAAAATTAAGGACAATTTCAAAGTGGATAATGTTTTTCAAGCACTTAAGACCCTGAAAATCAGTGTGCGTTTTTTTTTAACACTTTTCAAGGTTTTCAAGGACTGTGGCAACCCTGTGTATACTACCGTCAGTAGGGAAACTGCAGTAATCATAACAATGAATTGGTCATTTGGATTTGGTCTAGATCAAGTGGAATAAGAAACAACAACAATGAATTGGATCATTTTTACCATGTATACTTTCTTGCAGGTTACAGTTGCTGAGTGCTTGCAACAATGATCCAAGTCAAGTTAGTCTACTTACCACAGATTACCTTCCCACAGCAGTACAGTACATGTGATGTAGAGAGAAGTTCACCCTGACCAACCACAACCCTTAAAAAGATGGTTTTGGGTCGGGATAGCCTGGCCGGTTAGGCCTTGGACTGGCATCCCTAAGGTTGCGAGTTCGAGTCCTGCTGCTTTCCGAAGACCCCCCCGTGTAACCAAATGGTGACTACTGGGGCACATTAAATCCTTTGTGGTCACTAAGTCCCATACCAAATCAATACCACTGGAGGTGATAAGTCAATTATGGGGATCCTCTAACTGGCCTCGTCTCTAAAAGTTAGATGGATTCACTTACATGTGTTGTATCTGTCTTACTTGACGAAGGTTCATAAGCGGAACCATGTCAACAATCACTATTTGAGTGCAAAGGCTTCTACTAAAGAAGGCGTTGGCGCTGCCCGTTTTTCAAATAGACCTCCATACATCCTGCTCCCAGTTGCCAGAACACAGGGACCCAACAAAACTTTTCACCATGAAATTTCCATTTTTACACTGTGGCGGTTAGCACAAATACCCAACATCAGCCCCCATGACCAAGTAATTACTTTGTCGCAGACGGTTCAGTAACGTCTGGGTCACCACTGAAGAGGTACGGACCGAGCCCGGTTTAGATCCAGGAACCTCTTGGGTGCCAGCCCAGTACTGAACCGTCTGCGATAAAGTAATTACTCGCTTGTGAGGACTAGCATTGGGTATTTGTGCTGACGGCCAAAACACTACCAACAAAAACCCTCCCCCACTTCATGCATTGTTATTATTATTGGCACTGGCAATGACATCTTTATGGTCCATCTCGTCGTGCAGGTACCCTAGTTCGGCGTCCGACAAACTGTGGTTGTGCGCCGACCCGGCGTGCGCCAGGAACAAGTCTTTCAGGAAGCTCAGTTCCTTGGTGAGGATCTTGATCTTGGCCTCCAGCATCTCTGTTGGGAAATACAATTATTAAATAATTAACCTCCTAAGAACCAAGCAAAATCCTACAAGTATGTTCTTAATGTAAACATACTTTTTCATACAAATATATATGGTAAAAAGTATGTTTAAAAAAATTATGTTTAATAGTTACTTCGGGACACGCCTTAAACTCTATAATTACACATTTTTTGTGATATAAATGCAACAGAAAAAAAAGGCATCCATTATTTGCAGTTAACAGATTGTTTTATCATTGAAGGCAAAATGCCTTTAAAATTAAGTAGTAAAAAACTTTTTTTTTTTAAATTAAAAATAATTTTTTTAAGAACTTTGATATTGTATTGACCCTTGTTCTTTTTTGTAATTTTAGAATTAGATGGTATTTTATCGTAGCACTTTCTCATTAAAGTGGTGGCAACACTAGCCCCTTTGCCCTGGAATTCTGGTCTCCATGGACACCCATCCTTAACATTAGAGGTCACATGATCAGCCAATCTAATACTCTTACTATGATATCTATGTTTTTCTACCACATTATTTGTTGTTTAAAAGTGACTATTATATTAATTTCTTTGATTTGCTATCTGTATTCATGCATACTGTTGGAAGAAGAGACACACAAGCTGTGTGACGCATGACTGACGTCACAAGATAATAGACGACTACAGACTTGTAATGGGGTGGAAAACTTTTAGCTTGTTGTAAGATGATGTATGTTCGGGGATGCTCAACCAATATCTAAATATGATAGATCTTCTGTTAACTCAGTTATTATTTGTTCATCGAAGCAAGATGTAACTAAATTGAAAGTGTTTGTTTATTAAGTTGAACTCTAAAACACTATGCCTAGTATTGCTCGACTCTTTGCCCACATTAAACCTACACATACCGTTCTCCTCGCGCAGCTGGTTGACGAGCTCATCATCGCCATTCATCAAGACATTAACATTGGAGGTCACGTGATCTCCCAAGATCTTAGATAATACTCTTACTATGATATCTATCTACGTTTTTTTTGCCAGATTATTTATTGTTTAAAAGTGACTCGAATGCTAATTTTCTTGATTTTGCTATCTACACCTCACCACACTTTAAATATGCAGTATACAAATGTTCTACATGAAAAAGAATAAATAGTTCTAATTTCTCAGTGCAAGAATCGAATAAAAAAGGTTTTTTGCATTCAATAAATCACTTTATTCGTTATTTCAAGACATATTTTTATTTGTTTTTGCTTTAGTTAGAGTGTAATATTAATGATTTTTTCCTTCGATTTTGATGTAACAGGGCCAACGAATATCAGGGCGGACGTATCGCCAAGGAGCGACCAATCAGAGAGGCAAAATTCTGTTTGTTTACACGCAACTCCTCCGCTTAGAACATTTTAAAGCTACAAACTTAAGGTGGGTTTTTTGGTGTAAATCCATGCATACCGTTTGTAAGCAAATAGTAGATTGTGAGTTTTTTCGCTCCCAGTAATTTTTCACGGCATCCACCGATAACGTCTCGAAAAATTGTTAGTTCACGGCGTTATCGGCGGATGGCCAGATTTGATTACAGCTCTGGTTGGGCCTGGTCGGCCAACCACCAATCCTGCGAGTTTTTCTAAAGAAGCTGATGTCCGGGACTTTGTTGACTGGGTATATAACGCATGTTGCGTTTGTTTATGTTGTTCCTATTCCTATTCCCTATTCCTGTTTTTTACTCTGCTTATGTTTCAATAAACGTTAGTTGTTTTTAAAAACTAGAGTTATGTTTCATTAGCTTTTTGCGTCTGCCCTTACCGTTCTCCTCGCGCAGCTGGTTGACGCGCTCCACCGTCTGCTGGGTGCGCAGCTTGGTCTTGGAGCGCGACTTCTTAACAGCGAGATTGTTGCGTTCTCGCCGCTTCTTGTACTCCTCGGAATCCTTGTCCAGGGGTCGGTGGTGCTTGCCGGAGGAGCTCCGGCGGAATGAGTCGGAGGAGCAGTCTTCGGAAGATAAGTCGTCGGGTAACTCTCGTTTGGGGTTCCGAGGAGCCATGTTCGTTGAGGTGGTGGGTGTCCGGTCAGTTGAGGCGACTCTGCAAAAGGAGTTACAATTTTCTTATTATCTATAGCTACTGCTTTTTTAGGCTATGTTTTACCCTGGGGTCAGATGTCTTTTTGGGCGGCTACAGTTATTACTAACTTATTATCAGCTATTCCTTATTTAGGAGTAATATTAGTAGAAAAGTACAGGGGTTGTGTTATCAGGTAGGTAGGTTTGAATTATCAGCGCACTAGAGCTACACGAGGGCTATTGGTGACGGGCGTTGTATTTTAGATCCACAGTCAAGTGACGAGCCAACACCTGAATAGGCATCCTAGCAACAGCTAAGGGCGACATTGACTGCAGCGTTAGGGCTTTGGAGCATATTTAACGTGCACTCCCAGGACATTTTTGGACTGCACGGGTTGTTTATAGGTCGGCAGCCATTTTGGCAAAGCCCGGACCCGAACCTGGGACCTTTCGTATGCTAGACGAGTGCCTAACCGACTGGGCTCCCCAGTCCCTGTTATTTTATCAGATAAATTGTTGACGTCCGTCTAGATGTGTTAGGGTTTCCACGCAATTTGTGCTGCAATGTTTACTTTGTGACATCACAATGGCAGGTCCGTTCATTTACGTTGTGACGCCACGAGCAGTCCTGGAGAAAGAACCAACTCGTGACTCACTTGTTGTTTATAACATTGTAGCGTGATGGGTGTTTTCTCTTGATCTTTTCTAATGGAACTTTTATAACTTAGATTTTTGATTGAACAAGAAATAATTACAATTTTTCCTCACTCCATGAATAAAATTTTTTGTTTATTTTTCCAAATTATAAAGTAAGATTGTTATTGTTTATTTTGTCTGCAATAGATATATTTTTAAAGAAGATTTTATTAAACTTTCTCCATTTTAAGTCAACTGTTTACTTGTAAATTATTGCTACTCTGCCAACCAACCAAGCTCTGATATTTGAGGAGTCATTTAAGAGGCTATAAAGTTGCATGATTAGTTCATCAGGTCATATAGATATGGCAAGGAAGCAAAGTTTGGTTGAATTACTGTTGCACTACAAATACACAACGGCTATTGGCGACAGGCATCGCAATTTAGAACCACAGTCAAGTGACAAGCAGACACAGATCATTTAAATATGACAATTCAAATAGCAGAGCGTGGTTGGTAGCAGAGTAGCAATAATTCACTAACAGTTGACCATAAGTTTTCCCTCCAACATTAGCAACCCTCAAGGAAAGGATCTTAAGTCATCTGAGGAGAGTTCATCAGGGGACTCTCGTTTGGGCTTACGAGGATACATGGCGAGGATGTTTGTTGAGGTGCTGGTTGTTAACTCGGTTGACACCATTCTGGAAAAGTTATGTGGTTATTTCATCATGATAATGTTAGGTTGGGATATATGGTTCAGGGTTTTTTTTTTTTTAGGTTTATGGTCATATAATCCTGGTTGCCACCAGTGTCTGATCAACCATCCGGGCCTAAGCTAGGCTAGCAAATGTTAGGGGATCTTATGTTTAGTTTCTATTATGCTAAGTGCTGTAGACCTCCGAAATTTCAGTAACTTTTAAAATTTTCCCGAGACCCCAATTTATTATTAGCTAGGCAGAAGTACAGGCAGGTAGACAAACATAAATATACTCATCTGATTTTTATAACTTTCAAACCAAATACAAAAAAAAAATTTTAATTGCACAGTTTAGATCGGAAAATGAAAGCCGCGAATAAAAGAACTCTGTGAAATTATATCTTCCAAACAAAAAAAGAATTTTGAAAATCGGAAGGTTAGTACAGAAATTATGAAACGGGTATGGATCAAATTTACTTAAAAAATTTCACTTAGCACGCTCCTCTACTAAACGACTGACCAAAATCCAAAGCACTTCGGAGGAAGAACGTGCCAAGTACACAAGGTGTCAAGCACGTTTTGTAAATGACGTGTGATGACGTAAATTGCGGCTAAGCCAAAAGCCATCAAGCATTTTGAAGAACCAAACTAAAATGAAGAGTATATGGGAAGAACCAATTGATTTCTTTGGAGTCTTTCAATGATTGTGTCTGCTTGGCGGACATTGGCGACCGAAAACCGGTTTCTCCTTTGGTTCTTCATTTACGGTACAAAAGCGTTAGTGTCTACTTATCCCTGGCGTGAATCAGGGTTGCCGCGAAAGATAAACAAAGCGAGTAACCAGTTTCTTTACACCAGTTTAGCCGATTTCTCGCTATCATCCCCAAAGAGGCTATTAAGGAAAGTCTTCTACAAAATCAATCGGTTCTTCCCGTGTACCCTTCAAGTATTATGCCAAAAAAACTTTGATTTTGTGAATGAGAGAAAAGTTGCAAACCTAAAACTTTGAAGCTCATTATCTCTATTTCACCTTTTTGTCACCACTAAGCTCTTCAATTAAATTAGTTGTTTCACATTAACTAAACGAAATTGATGATTAAAAAAGATGAAATCACACATGAACCCTATCCCCTTGATGTAAAAAAGCAAAGGTATTAATAATAAAAAGACAGTAGAGGGGATAGCAAATGAGATGAACGTTAGCCTATAGGCAACGTCCTTGAATGCAGTCTTGATAAAAAGTACTTGTTGAATATTTATAAAGAAAAACAACAAATGATCTGCAATTTAGAAGTACAAATTATAAAACACAAAGAAACAGGGGAAATAGATTAACGTTTTGTTTAATTTAGTGCCTACATGTAGTGATTTAGAGACAGCTAGCGTATTATGGCTGGAATGCTATTTGGCAACTTTGGCGTGCGTAAAAAAAGTACACAGGGTTGCTATAAGAGTGATTGATTAAATATCTATTGAGTTGAACTGGAATGTTAACCAATTTAAGTATACATTTTCGATACTTAGGTTTAGCTACAAAAGAAAAGTCAAGAAATCAAGACCAGCCCTAAAATACCAGCAGCACCGTCATTTAGACACAATAAAAATCAAATTAAAAAGAATACAATTTATGCACTTTTCTAATTTTCTACTGACACTTGAGCTTGACTTATCAGCTGTGATTAGTAACATGATATCATTAACACTTTACAGGTGCTTATTCTTTCAACTTTCATAAGCCATAAGTGTGCCCAAAATGTATGAGAAATTGTATACAATACCATTTTTACTTAAAAATTTATAATTCGGAGCTTCAAATGCTTACCTAAATGCTGCAAAATTATTTTACTGAGTGGATAAACTGTATACTTAAAGGCGATATATAACAATATCATTCAAAAGATGAAAAAAAAATTCTATTAATCTAAAAACAAAATATTGATAAGTTTCTTAGCAATGAAATAAAGGAAATAAGATGCCAACCTAAGATGCTACACTGGCTAAATAAATTGATATTGTACGAAAATATTTTGGACATTCGCACTACAAAGAATTTTGGTAACGAATGACCGAATACAAGCACGTCTGAAGCTATTGCGCAAGCTTAACGGACATAGCGAAACCTATAAATAGTTCAGATTTCTGCATAGAAAAACTATCACATTTGAACATATAATTGATATATAATGTGTCCAATTGAATAATAATTTAACATTAACTATAATCATCAGAATTTCATTAAAAATTCTTTAATTAAGTACAATAGTAACCATATGCATATTTCATAACGATACATATGAATATAAAACACATAATACACTAATATTTATGGAGGCAAGGACACACATTGAACTAATATTAAGTTAATATGGTCAGATTAGAAAGACTTTGTAATACTCACAGTATACAGTCTTTTTTGATATATGGCTAACCTCCGGTCTTGCCCAATCGTTCGTCACGCTCGCTCGAAAACTTGCTCTCTACGAAATGAAGATAAATTTCAGAATAAAACAATGACAATCTAAGCTTCTTTTCGAACGATTTTGAATGGCCAAATCAAAATTTAGAGCAAAAAATCAGGGAGAATTAAATAAATTAAGGCATTTATGACAAGACGCCATCATTGCGTCACCGACCAACTTGTCAACAAAGAAGAAAAAATAGAACGGAAATAACAGTTTTATATAGATCTAAAACATGAGTCAGGCCAGAAATTAAGTAGAACTACTTACTGGTTATTATGCCGGATTATCACTTCAATAAAAATTACTCATAAGTTAAGGTATTTTAAAATAAGTTTCAACGATACCTTGCGTCCTAGCCTAGCCGCTGTATAAAAGCTACAAAAATTGATTGCATCAACATTGCGGAAGCCGACCAATCAGGGTCGGCTGGTTTAAGGTTAAAAAAAACAAAAACTCAATATAGTACGCACGTGCCGCATAAAGTGAATGACCCACAGAAGCAATTTTAAGGAATTTTAGAACATTTTTCATTCGATTTCGGGATTTAGTTATCTTATATAAGAAATTAAATTCAACATTTCTTAAATTTTAATAATTTTGAAAATGGCATCATTATCTAATCAAAACCGATACTAATTTTTTTCGGTTTTCTGATGACTTCGAAAATGAAACTGAATAGTTCCGTTTTCGTTCCGAGGAAAAGGTGTCCGATTATTGTTTTAACAGACAGTAATTCCATTTTTTTTTCATCCTTTGGTTTTGAAGGCCTCATTAGTAAAAAGTAAATTGCGATGGTCGGTTCTGTGGCGCCAAAAAAGGTGGCGCTTCGATCATAATGCAATGGGACTATTTCTTAAGACGTCATGCTCTTCATACCGGTATTTCATTGGTTGTTTTGTTTTCTTTCGCAAGGTGTTGAAATATATAATTGGCTTTTTATGACATCACGCTCTTCGAACTACGATTTCATTGGTTGTTTTGTTTCCTTTGTCTAAGTGTTGAAACAAGACCATTTTGACAAGATCGATATGGTTCTTGAAAATGAAGTAAGAAATTTAGTGTATAAAACTTTCGGATATCTTTTTACATTTTCAAACTTCATAATTTATTGGCGAACTGTTGGAGCATCTTTTTTCTTTTTTCTTTAGGAAAGGGGGGGGGGGATTGTTGCTATATAAATGTTATGAGGGATAAGAATATTGTCTGAAGAATATATACTTGTTTTTCACCACATGAGTTTAAAATGTAAAGTTTCAACTGATAATTATTAAATAATTTTAATTTAAAAACACTTTGCCTCTACATAAAAGATAATAATAAATGTATCCTGCACACCTAAAAATTAAGTTAAATTTAAAATATATACATAAATCGTGTGTTGTTAGAAAATCTGATATTCAGGTGACGGGTTTTTACGTTTGTGTTGCAAGTGCTTAAAATTATTAGGTAACTTACAATAATTTAAATCAAATGTCAAATTTTCCTAATTTCTAACTACAAAGCACCCGAGATCATATGGGCTATTTTGTCGAATCAAAATATTAAAATGGAAAACATTAAAAACCCACGAATTAATAGCGTCACAATCAGGGTTATTAAAGACGTCGAATTTGTAGAAAAATCGACGTTTTCATAAAAAGACGTAAATTTTATAAAAATGTTTCTATCAGCATGGACGTGTGTGATGCGACAAATATCAAATACTTTCTCCGTCTGCAGTTAGTTAGCCATAGGTTTTGCCTGAGAGGACAACTGTAATTCAATTTTAATAAGTGGTTTTAGACACACACGTCGACGTTTTTTTTTATTTTAAAGATATACTGCATTGTAGTAAGAAACTAGAGGTATTTCATGTTTTTTTGTTTTTTGGAGTACACATTTCTTACATGAGACTCCCTGTTCCATTGAATCAGCTAGTACCGACTTTTTATATAGTACCGACCAGACAAATAGTACATGATTATGCACAATCTTTAATGATCTGAACACAATAATATCCACACACAAGTACATTTTTATATTCCTTTATTTTAAAAAATGTCCAAAAGCTCGGCAGAATGTGAATATGAAAAAAGCTAAAAGTTTACATAGTCAGAAAAAGTATTCAATTGGCTTGTTTCAGGCGACGTATTTGCTTCCAGCTTTCATTCCTGAAATTCCTTCAATTAGTGCTCTGTTATTGATTCACTAATCGAGTCTCAACAAATAAATTATTTTCATTCAGCATTTCGGTTGCCACTCAAGACCTGAAACATGCCCTTTGATAAATACAATAATGTCAAAGTTTTTTTACAGTTGAATACTGAGTACAGGTAACTTTTAAAGCGACATTGTATTATTTTGCAAAATACTTCTCAAGCATTTTAAAGCAGAAGAAAGTAACAATTTTTATAAAATTGACACTTTTGTGTAAAATATTTAAGTAGTATAAAGTAACAACGAAATTGTCATACATTTCTGCACATGCCAATGCTGTTTTACATTTTTAGATTAAATAATCACAAAATTAAGCATGTCAATTTTGCTTACTATTTATCGTATCTTTTAACAATGCTTATTATAAAATATGAATCACTATTCCAACTATTTATAAGTATTGATATTTGAGGTACAAAAATATCAGGCATATATTTATCCAAGCAAGAATTAGCCTAAAACCATTTTCTTTTATTGCAACTTCGTTAGCTAAGTTAGAAGTACAACTATGTCAGTGTAGAATTTTGACAAGCAAAAATCATCATATTTTCACTATACAATTTCCTATATAGCTTTGGTAATTTTCACCTTTACTAGTTTTAAACTCTTATTGGACCACACAGGTTGATTTGAACACACGTTAGGACTAAATTTTGTACAAAATATTTTGAAATAAAATATTTTGGTGAAAAGTAATTATATTTTTTAAGCAGATTATTTTATATACTATGGTACTTGAATATGAATATAGTGATTATAAATGGCTATATAACTATTTGATAGAAAACAATTTATCGATAAGATTAACACAGATTGTAGACGGAAGGGTTGGTAATTTGGAATAGGTAATTCTAGGCAGCATAGTTAGGAAATAACCATTTTTGGCTTTTGCAATTAAGGGGTAAATTCTTCTCTTTATCTAATAGAAGATTGTCTTTTTTTTTTAATATGTGCTACTAATCTGCTTTTGCTAATCAATCTCAACAATTGGGCAATCCTTGCATCACAACTGGTAATTTTATATCAATCACTCCTTCCAAGCTATTTGTAAAATTACAAATATAAAAGCAAATATTTTTTGTTAGCTTTACTTTGAATTACCGCTTATTATTAGTGATATGTCATGAGATTGCTTCAAGCATGTACAGTTAAAAACGCAGAAAGACACACCGATCGAGTTATATAAGTTCACAGAGACACTTTTGTGCTAGATATAAAATATAATTTAGCGACCATAGAACAGTATCACAAACTGAAACAGAAGGGACAGGGTGCGAGCTGAACACAGAGGTTGGTGTTTTTTTTTGTGCAGTCAATAACAAAAGCTAAATCAGACTGTGCGCATTCCCAGTTCATTTCTACTTTAAAACAGAGACTGCCATTGACCATAAATCGCTGAGTTCTGCACGCACCTTTAACAAAACAAATAACTTTCTCAAAAGCCCTTGGCTTCATAAGTGCAAGAAATATCTTTTTCAGAATGGGCTTGTTTCAATGAGGGATCTGGCAACAGCTCTGCAGTCTTGTTTTATTTTTCTCGGATTAATTTTGCTGACATTCGAAATTGAGCTTTCTAAGAATAAGTTTTGTTTTAGTTGTTCTTTTTTCTTTAAATTCAAACTTCTTTTAATGTAAGCTTTAATTGATAAATGATTAAAACAAAAAACGGCACAGCAATAAGTTGTAATTTTTTTAAAAAAAAGCTAAAATAAATTATTCTTAGATAACTCAATTTCGAATTATCAACAAAAGTAATTTGAGAAAAATGAAAACAATACCACCAAGCTGTTGCCAGATCCCTTGTGAAACAAGCCCATTCAATTTAATGATAAGGTTAGCCCTTAATAAAATGTTGTACAATTTCAATAACACTTTGGGACATACATATTAGAAATATAAGGTAATGGAAGACAACTATGGAAACATAAGATTTTAGGCAAATTAATATTCATACACATGCCATTATTTTAAACATAGAAGCAAAGAATAAGGTGGTAGTATTTTCAAAGATGCATACTAATCAATTTAACATAGATTTAGTTTTCAAATGTCAAGCATAGTTAGAAAAATCAGGTATAAAGCCTTTTAAAAAAAGTTTACATCTCTTATTATTTAGCTGCTATTCATCCTAGTTTTTTTTAAATCTAACTATATCTAAGTTTATCTAGTTATCTAAGTTTGCATGAGAGGTAGTCTTTATAAAAAAAATATGTACAAAAACTTAAATATTAATAACCAGTTTTAGCCAAATTTTCTTTGGTGATTTAGAACTACAAGAAGAAAAAAAGCAATGATTTTTTTAATCAGGATCAATAAAATGTTAAGTACATAGCCAATATATTGCGCGTTGGGTCCTGTTTTGAAGTAAGAAATAACTCTAAGTATAACATAATATTGAATAAGGCACAAGTTAATGAACAATTGAAATTAATGTCATAGAAAATTACTCAGTTAAAAGTGGCTGATAAACAAATGTACAAAATTAAATTGGTCGCAAATAGCAATCTTATCAAACTCTACATTTACAACAGTAAACTTATTCTTATTTTAGAATATACAAATGTCATGAACAATCATTGTTACATTTCAGCAATAAAACTAATTTTTAAATTACAAGGCCTCATTTACTAGTCATTATTCCCTCTTAATAGTCATTTATTCTTATACCAATAAATAGCCATTTTGTGCATTAGAATTATTCATTTCAACATTTAGAACGAAAAACAAAAGATATTAAAATAGGTTTAAATTGTGTGTTTTTTAAAAGAAAATTTGCAAGTAAGCTCATAATTGCTAATCATATTTTTTTCTGAATTAAAGAATGCAACTCTATGAGATGTACATGTCTCTGTCTGGAATAACATCATTAAATAATTGCACATTGGTGTGTTAATTGTGTGACAGGGCACACGATTATAGAAATATTGTATGAGGTGGTCTAAGTTAAAGTTACCATAAATTTTAATACAATTTTAGTAATTATCATTTAAGTTCCCCTGATGTGCCATACTACAGCAGATGTTACAGTCAGCTGATCAGACTGATATAGAGCTAGAAGTGTTTAGTTCCCAAGTGCTTGGGTCCTATTTTCAACGGACCACTTAAAAGATTAAAGTTAGATTACTATGTTAGCCGAATCTGGGAGTTAAAACCTGGACCAATAAACTAGAATTTGGACATTTTAATTTATTTAAACTCAATTCACAAATCTACAGATTTAATTCTTCTAAGATTAAAGGCACACTCTGTATTTTTTTAAAAATCTAAACAAAATTATGTTGCTGAATTATGATTAAAGCTACACATATTTGAGATGTTATGTACACAGTTTTTTTTTAATATCAATATTTCCTTAATAATAATGCCTAATGTTAATTTTAACTGTTCTCCAAACACAACGACTGAGTATTTGACGACCATTTACATAGTCTGGATTTAAAAATACAAGGCATATGTTAGCAGAGTAAAAGCTCGAAACAGTTGCCAGAAATCAATAGCCAGAAGCATCACTAAAAAAGTGGATTCATTAAATTTTGGGGTTGGGCCGAGTAAATTAGACCCTGGAAGTTTTTTCTTTACTAGGAAGGCATAAATGGAAGGCAGGCTTGACTTTTTTCCCCTTCTAAACTAAAGAAAAATTCAGAAAAAATTTCAAACCATAATCTATACATCAAAACAGCAGGCAAACCCTTAAACCCTTGATGATAAAAAGATGGCATTGGGTCAGTCATGAGCTAAGGAGGAGACCCGATTGTAAAGAAAAGATCGCTTTAACTTTGTCTCCTGACGGTAAAAGTTAGTGAGGTCGACCAAGGCTGACGTGTCGACGGAACATCTAAGGAGAGAGACGATCTCGGTTGGCCAAGCTGGGCAGTTGCCAAGGAGACCGCACTGAACCGGAGTAACTAGGTTTCAACGATTGCGGCCTCATGCGTCATAAGGCGTGACAAGTATCAAGGCAAGGCAAATTAAAGAGAACATCCGTATGTACTCAAAAACTACTAAACAGATTTAAATGAAAACTGGGCTCAGAATATTCATAGCAAGCTTGAATGAAATTTTTCAGATATTGTGCATACTTGCTGAACCGAACTGTGCTAATGCAAAGGCTCTGTCTATGCACTGAAGGTCTTGGTATAGGTTTAATACTCAGAAAACTTACAATTAGAGAGATAATTAGGTTATCACTGATCACTTTTAACTTGTAATAGGGTTTAGTAAAAGTAACATAAATACGTTAAATTGTTAAAATATCATTGGCTAAATTATTTAAAAAAAAAAAACTAGTTAAAGATAATTATGTATTGATTGTATTGATAAAAATATATATATTAAATTAAAAATTTATATTATGCATTTTCTGAAAGTCTTTTCTAATATTGTTATAATTATTTTCGTAATAATAGTGTGATTAATATCACATTATAGTACACAAAACTCATTTGAATATTCACGTATTAAGCAAATTTTGTGTACAATTTTGATTGTGCTAGTTACATTAGGTACCTTCGCCATTATTACACACATTATTCATATACAAAATATACAATTTCACACATAGTTTATTTGTAACATGTTAAGTCTACTATGTGCCATTGACTTATTCTTAAAGATATATATTATTTACCCAGTCAATTATTTTGAAAATATTTGTACAAATGTTAAAATTTGAAATGATATAGAAATGCAGTACATAAATAGCAATGCAAATAATTATATACAATAAGTACAATTACAATTTTTGTACTATAACACTGTAGATATTTCCGAGAAAACTTATATTATGAAACTCCTTAAAAAGCCATAAACAAATATACATTATTAGATTGATAAACGCATTTTTTCATTAATTCAACTTTTTGCTTCACATCAATTATCATTTAAAGTAATTGAACCAAAACAAATTTCAAGTGTTACTAGAGCATTTAGGCATAACATATCTATTTTAATTAATTAAATAAAATAGTACACGAGTAGCACATAAAAGTTTAGAATAATTATTAAATTTTAACTTTCAGTGAGCCAAAACTTTAAGAGGTATTTGGCTCATACATAAACTGACTAGTATAATTTTTTCTAATTACATTTTTGAGTATGAAGTATAAGATCAAACAAAGTATTGATATACTCTGCGGATAAGTTTTATAATGTGCATGCAGGCATTAAAATTTGAAATATGCAAATAAAGAATCATAATCTTACACAAGCATACAACTAATGTCACGATAAATGATAATTATGTTATAAACTATATTATTCAACTATATTACGATGGTTAATATTATAATAAACTATTACTGCACCATTACTAGATGCCTTTTTAGGCAGAAGCAATAGTAGCAGTAAAATAACTAATCTAAAAGCTGTAGATGAGCTTTGAAATATCAAACACTAAGTAAAAATCATCAAATTTTTATGCATTCAAAACACCCATATATGTTTTTCTTTAAAAAAAATGCATAATAATTAATATTTTTTAACAAATACAAAATTGATAAAATCTTCTGAATTCAAATTTCACTCATTGATTTTATAAACCATTAAAATCACCAGGTTTTAGAAACATTATTTTAAGGCTAACTGATTAAATCGTTTAATGGCTGGTACAAAAAAAAGAGGCAAATTTTAGAACATTAATAATAGGTATGCCTGTCAAATATTTGCATTCATATACCAAACCATTTGAAATTAAAGCAAAGAAAGCCTTTAACATCACAAATGACAAAAACATTCAAAATTGGGGACAACACAGAACATAAGCTGCCAATACAATGTTTAAAATTATTTAAAGTTTTATAAACACTTTACGGTAAATATGTCATTAAAATATGCAATCACACTAATTAAAAAGAATAAGATAAAACACTAGACAAAGGAAATTGCCGATTTTTTTAAAATACAGGAAACAAAGAAAAATTATTAATAATTGTTTATGAATAAATTTATTATATTATCTAAAAAAACAACTGGAAGCATCTATGATATTCGACATTTTAAAGCCTAAAAATGTTTTTTGCAAACATTTGTAATGTTTGAAAACTACTTAAAGCTCATTGCTTAAATACTTCACTATGCAAATAGTATTCATTAGCCAAAGTTCATCAACTTGTATAAACAAAGATGATAATAGGATATTTTTAAATTAAATATAACTACTATTTTCAATTAATGTAATAAAATATAAAAAGGCCTATAAGCTTACAAGCTTTTCACTTATGTTTAAAAGACACAGAAACAAGAAAACATAAAAAAAATTAATCAGGGTTCATATATATCTCTTTAAAAAAAAACTTCTTAAAGACAAAATTCCCCAAGATATCAATTTAAGACCGGTGGTCAGATGGCGCTGATTTAAAATTATGAAGCTAAATTTGGAGTTTCATAAAAAAAAATGCGTTAAACAGCATCAATGCCAGCAACTCCTTAAAAACAAAGTCATTTTTGTACAAATAATGAATGGTACAAGTCAGCTACTTTGGTACAGATATTTTTGAAGAGCCTGAAAGTTCTTTTTTAAACCCGCACAATAGTAATAGCTCGGTCGGAAGGGCTAAGCAATACCTTGAAGATCTTTGCAATGAAGCACACTTATTTAATTTTCTAGTTTACTTTTGGTGGCTGACGATTGCCAGCTCGAACAGTTATAGGCCAGGACTTGTAAGAACCTTGAAAATTAAGTCCTGGTTAAGTCTTGAAAAATTTGAAAAAGTTTGCAAGAAAAGTTATGATATGAACCCTGAGAAATGAGATCACTTGGCTTGCTAAAAATAATTTTAAGCAACAATTGAGGTTCCTGAGTTCATGCAAGAAGTGCATCGACATTGTTTCGATCAAAATTAGTTGCGGGGTTAAGGCAACAACATAGAACTTTTAGTAGAGCAACATAGAATTTTTACTTATAAATATATAAATTTATGCGATTTATTAAACAGCAGTTAAGATATATTTTTAAGCCACAACTGGTATTAAAATAAAATTTTAAATATAAATATATTTGTCAGGAATATAAAATAGATTAGCTATGTCATTGGAAAAGAATTTTAAAAAATCAGAACACCAATTAATGGTTTTAACTCAATGAGAAACCAAGCTTACAACAAACAGTTTGAGTTCTAATAAAATTTATACTTATTCATTAACTATTTTTACAAATAAAAAAAATTATGTACACCAAGAAGAAGAAAAAAGATTTTGATTATTAAGAAATTTCCATAAAATACTATTATCTAAGGCACATACCAATAAGCTTTTTCTTTTACTCTGTCAAGTAGAATTCACAAAGATGACTTTAAATGTAAAATCAATAGTCTGCAAAATATTGAAATGGCAGGTACTTAAGTATATACTTAGCACTGAAGTACTGTACATATTTTATTCAGGAGTAAGACCAGAGTACCCACTCTTATTTCAAAATAAAAATCAAGCAGGTTTTTAAGGAATTTTCAAGGAATACAAAAAAAAAATTTCAAGGACCCTTAAATGCAATAATTATTTTACTGATAAAAATCTACAGATTTGCCGATTTTTTTCTTAGAAAATTAAATACCAAACTTGGTTACCTCATGTGAATAAAAAAAATACGATTAAAATAGTGTTGGAAATATCACCAACGCCAGGTGTTTTGACAACCATATTGGAAGAAAACTCAGAAGAATTTGGCAAAATTATAACTGGTTAGTAAGCATAGTTTTGTAGAATGTCAAAGTGCTATGCGTGCCATAGTGCCGACAAGGCACTATTTTAAAAAATGACTTCTTGAAATTTGAATGTCAGAAATGATGAAAATCAAGGACATTTCACCATTGTTTGTCAAAACCAAGGAGTACTAAGGGATACTTGAAATAGAAAATAAAAATCAAGGACTTTTTAACGATTTTTTTAAAAATCAAGGAGCATAAAAGGGTCCTTGAAATTAAAAATAAAAATCAAGGAGTTTTTAAGGACTTTAAAGGACCCATGGGAACCCTGTACACTATAATAGCCTTTCTCTGTAAGGCCTAACTGAATGTACAAAATGAAAATAACCTAGTCTCAAAGGATTAAAGATAAAAACTTTTTGTCATTCATAAAGCTGCTATTAGAAATACAACATCACAAGTCGTCTCAATAGAGTAGAAAAATTATTTCTGTAAATGAAATAACTATTTAAAAAACAAATAATCAATACAAATACTTTATATTTAAATGAAAGTTTATTTTAGTTATACGTTATCAATTATTATTATAGTGAGGCAATTAGATTAAAAATTAAAATAAGCAACAAAAAGTTTTGTCTGTTTTATGGCAAAAGATGATATATCAAAAGCATGCCAAACAGTATCTACAACCCAAATTAGATCAGATTTGTTTTAAAGCTTTGATTGGCAGTACACTTCACAGGTTTATCGTTATACATTGCTTAAAACAATAATCCAAGACATCGATATAAAAAAATACTGCCGAACTTAAACAAATTACCAATTGCAGACTACAGTTAACTGCTTTAGAGAGCTCAACCGTAACTTTTCGATCACGGAAAGTAATAAAATCCTAAATTTCCAAATAAAAGATAAAAGATTTTAATCATTAGAGACATCAGTCTTGATTATTGATAGATATTTTCACATCAGAGTGCATACTGCTGTGATGAAAATATTGTCAATGTTTTTTTAAACACATAAAAAGATTCCCAGCATACCTCTGAAGGAAAAATTAATATTTTAAAGTGACAAAAACACATAATGATCACATTTCAAGTAAAAAATTTGCTTAGAGTCCCAATGCCATTTGTGTCTCGCATACTATCACAAGGTCATATACCAGCATCTTTTGCTTTTAAAAACAGTAATGGTTCATTTCTAAAAATGCCAAAGACAGCTGAAACACTTCTGGTGATTGGTAGTACACATCAATGTCGATTGACATTCTTTCTTTACACCGTGCTGTTTATTTGAAGACAGAGTAACAATATAATTGTCATAATGGGAACTCTAAATCAGTTACAATTTAAACAACTGAAATTTTGTAGTTACAGATTCCAATTTTCCAAACTGGCAGGCCCAAAGAATCAGATTGTGTGACTCCAAACCAAATTCCAAGAGTAACTAATCAAATGTAGTTTGGTTGATTAGATCTTCAAACTTTCAAGCCTATTCCAGCTAAGGTCTCAACCCTGACTCTTGAGGAGGATTTTAAATTAAAAGGCATATGTCGCTGCATCAAAGCTTCTCAAGATGATAGCAAGCCAGAAGAGTTCAAAACAAATAAAAGGTTACAGTAACACCCTCCAAGGGCACATTGAGTCCAGGCAAAAATTAAATAGCTTCGCACTGATGTAACATTCCACAATATGACCATTTTTTTTTCTTGTGCAATTGGTCATCATTGCATTGGAATCACATGATTTTTGGTTTAATTAATCAGATTAACATCTTGCTACAGCTGTTGTAAAAAAAAACACAGTATCTGCAAAAAACTGAGTTTTGAGAAAATGAAAAAAACTTTTTTCATCAAACGCCAAAATGAAATGAAAAGTTGATATTGGAGTAGTTTTAATGCAGTTATGCTTACTGACACTAAATATAAGAAATAGTATATCCTTTTATGTGCATTAATTCTAATAACTCAGAAACACCAAAATTGCAGATACTGTCTTTTTTTCTTGCAGCGGCAGATCTGCACTTGGCGGTATTTATTTGGAATCACATAATCAGAGAGCCTCTCAATCACCATGATCAGACATCCTCTATCACAAAAAAAATCAATTAAGACCATTTGAAGAGCTTTGTGGAAGAAAATGACAAGCGACATTTTTGAAATAAATTTTGGAGTATTGTGTTGCCGAACATAATTTGAACTTCTTAATCTAACGATAACAAATTTCCTTCCTTTCATAAACTTTATCCTACATTTTTTAAAGAGGACTCTCTTGATAATTTCGCATATTGAAAATCGTAATGTTATTCCTATGGAGAATATTCGCAAGTCAATTACCGCCACAATTTTATTGAAAGGCACTAGTTTCTTGTATCATTGTAAAGAACGAAAAGAGTAGATTTCATAAAACTAATTTGTTTTGTGAAAATCCCATATTTAGTATTTTTAATAATTTTTAGAAGTTAGTAAAAAATGTAGCACACATTAAGTTTGAACTTCTAAAAATTATTAAAAATACTAAATGTAGGATTTTCACAAAACAAATTAGTTTTATGAAATCTACACCTTTCATTCTTAACAATGATACAAGAAACTAGTAACCTTTTACTAAAATTGTGGCGGTAATTGACTTGTGAATGTTTTCCCATAGGAATGACATTACGATTACAATTTTCAATATATGGAATTCCCAAGAGAGTCCTCTTAATTCTAAATTACCATTTCCAACACATCCGAGCACAAACTAAAACCTTCGAAGCTCATTTTCTTCGACGTCACCTTTTCTTCCACCAAGCTCTCCATTTTATTGCTTTTCCCCAACCCCCACATACAGTTCCATTTTATTTTTTTTAAAAAAAGAACAGTCAGTGACCACTACCATTTCATTTTTTAAAAAAAGGAACAGTCACAGTGACCACTACCATTTCATTTTTAAAAAAAGCGACAGTCGCAGTCACCGCTACGCCTTCTTCTGCGCCCACCGCAGGTCGTCGGAGCGAGGCCTGCACGCGAACGCGCTCTCTATGGCCCGCTCCAGGAGGGGCCAAAACTGCAGCAGCTCGAGGGGGTAGTTGAGCCACCCGGTGGTGATGCAGAAGTAGGTCTCGTGGGGCGCCACGTGGTGGATGCGGTGGTGGCGGCGTGGCAGGATCACGTGGAGGTCTTGGAGGAGCACCACCCAGGAGGGGATGCCGAAGTAGGTGTGCGACCACTTGTGGATCTGTAAAAGGGGAAACGTTATTAGAACCTTATCCTAAGGCCTTAATCTTCATTTTGCTAATTTTACATTGCTAATGCTTTAATCTTAATTTTGCTAATGACTTAATCTTAATTTTGCTAATGACTTAATCTTACTTTTGCTAATGCCTTAATCCTAATTTTGCTAATGCCTTATTATTAAATTTGCTTATGACTTAATCCTAATTTTGCTAATGCCTTATAATTAATTTTGCTAATGACTTAATCTTAATTTTGCTAATGACTTAATCTTAACTTTGCTAGTGCCTTAATCTTCATTTTGCTATGCCTTAATCTTCATTTTGATAATGACTTAATCTTAATTTTGCTAGTGCCTTAATCTTAATTTTGCTAGTGTCTTAATCTTAATTTTGCTAATGACTAAATCTTAATTTTACTAATGCCTTATTATTAAATTTGCTAATGACTTAATCTTAATTTTGCTAATGGCTTAATTTTAATTTTGCTAATGCCTTATTATTAATTTTGCTAATGACTTAATCTTAATTTTGCTAATGGCTTAATTTTAATTTTGCTAATGCCTTATTATTAATTTTGCTATAAATTGTATTAATGCCTTAGTAATTTTTCTAATTATTAATTTGCAACAACTTTTAAAAAATAGCACTAGCTTAATTTTTTTATTTATTTTAAAAGTGATTTTGTTATGCAACATTTATTATTGTATTTGAAGAAAAAATATGATTTTTTTTCAGTTATAACTCTGAAAACACTGCTTTGGAATTCGGACATATTAAAAAATAAATTTGAAGCTAGATGCTGCCATATTTTCTATCAAAAGGTCTGATTTTCAAAAAATTCACTAGATACTATTTAGAAATGACCTTTTTAATTTAACTCAGCTGAACTTGCTATTAAATAGCAAAATATAACTGATTGTTAAATTTTTTCAATCAGTTTAACTAAAAAACTACAATCTATTTAAAATTTTTAATTGTGTTACACCCTACATAAAAATAAAAATATGATTTTATATTATTAATGTAGCTGACTGACAGGGCTCTACCACTTTTATTTTTAAATGGCTTTGTGAATTTTTGAAATTTTTAATAATTTTATGTGTAACAAAAAAAAATTATTCAATTTAAAAAAGTAGGATTATAGAGTCCTTTAAGATAGCTACATTTATATATAAAAAACACTAGTAAAAAATATTCAATACAGCAAGAGTAAATTAGAAAATAGTGTTTTCACAGTTGATTAACACAGAGCACTTTGGTTTAGTGACCTGTATCCATTCCCTTTTAATCAAGATAAACAATTGAAAGTAGCATACATAAAAATAAAATATAAAAAAATTAAAATGACTTAATCATTATACTTGGGAAAAGAATACTGTAATAAAAGAAACCTTGTGTGTGTTTATATAAGCAAAATACATTCCAGACAAGAAAGATCTAAAATTAGACACTTATCTGAAATTGAAACATTCCTCCTTTTTTTTATCAGACATATTAGAGTAAGCAGAAACTTAAACTTGAAAAAAAAAACGTATCAAAATAATAACATTTTATAGAAACTAGATAACGAAAAAAGTTTTTTTTTTTCGATACTAAAAATTCCATGATAATGCACATAGTGATAAAAATAAATGATTAGTACCATTTAGCTTCCTTTTTGAAAATAAACTTTAATTTATTATTATAAGGAGTATAAACTCTTTCAAATTTGCAGCTAAAAGAAGTATTAGTAGTGGACAAAAAATAGCACTATTTTAAGAAATGTAGTATTATACACAAATTACACAAATGAAAAAACTAAATTTTACTAAACATATATGCTTTAAATAACATAGTTTGTCCAAAGCTAACTATTAAATTGTCAACTGGGTTTACTAAGCTTCCATGAAGCTTTTTAGATAAAGTAAGTCAACCTAGTTTACTTTCAATGAACCACACTCAAATTTTAAAATGTTAGCTATAAATAAGTTTTCTTAGTAAACAAAGTTGTTAAGACTGGGTTTGGTTTGATCGTCAGAGACTTTCTTGTTTGTTTTTTTTAAAGAGGGGACCATCTTTGCATTGTACGCAATGAAGGTGCCCAACAGAATAATTTATTTCTATTTTGTGATATTTTTTAGATGGACTAAACAAGGGATACCACACAGGTAGCCCTAACATAGAATACCAAGAGTGGACTTGTTTTATTGCTTTGGCTGTAATGTAAAGAATGTGTAAATGTTATTCAGCTACCTGGTTAGCTATGGCCACGAATATGCCCAGCAAAAGAAGACAAACCAGTTCCAGTTTTATCCTCTCCACTGGATGCGTCAAGAACTGGTAGGCCATGTGTGCCAGGAAATTGACAAATAGAATTACAGACAAACTTGCGATTTGTCTTTTAGATGGCGGAAGTCAACATCAAATAGTTTCCTTCTGATCTTGAAAACAATAAAAAACTTCTAGGACTAAGCATGAGATAGCCCTTTCAAAGGATTCCAAAAGTGGGCTTGTTTCTAAAGTCTATCGTTTCAGCTGTAATATAAAGAGGCAATGTGCAAATGTTATTCAGCTACCTGGTTAGTCATGGCCACGAATATGCCCAGCAGGAAGACGAAGCAGTTCCAGTGGTAGGCGCGCAGTATCCTCTCCACCGGATGCGTCAAGAACTGGTAGGCCATGTGCGCCAGGAAGGGGTCGTTACAATGCAGTTGATAAATATGGGGTTACAATATAATTTACGATTTGTCTTTTAGAAGGCCGAAGTCAACCTAGTATTGTTTTGCTCTAATCTTGAAAAGAATTTAAAACTTCCAGCCATTTAAAGAATTTTGGATTACATACATCAGTTAGAACTAAGAAATTAATAAAATTGCTAACCTAAGATGCTGGAGGTTGGGAAAACAACACATGTAGCACCATATCAACTGGGTTTGGTCACCCTACTAAAACTGAGCAATGGGATTCCCTTTCACATAATACCCAAGAGTGGACTTGTTTTATTGTTTTGGCTGTAATGTAAAGAATGTGTAAATGAAGAGTACACAGGAAGAATGGATTGATTTATAAGGCGGACGCCCGCAATTGCTTGCTTGGCGGACATTGGTGGCAGAAAACCGGTTTCTCTCTTTCTTCTTCGCTTGGTCCAATTCTGGGATCGTCAATCGCCTGAATCTTGGTAGCTAGGAACCACAGAGATAGTAGTTAAAGTATTAGAGAGGCAGATCACGTGACCTACAACACTGGCTTCATTGGGGCTCTTCTGGGAGCTCCTTGCGCGTCCCGTCGTTAGCATTGGAGGTCACGTGATCTGGCACTCTATTACTCTAACTACGATCTCTGTGGACGGAACTGATTTCCTTGCACAAGTTTAGGCGATCACTCGCTATCATCGCCAAAGTTGCCTGCTAAGGAAACTTCTCTAACAAATCAATCGGTTTTTCCCGTATACTCTTCAAATGTTATTTAGTTACCTGGTTAGTCATGGCCACGAATATGCCCAGCAGGAAGACGAAGCAGTTCCAGTGGTAAGCGCGCAGTATCCTCTCCACCGGATGCGTCAAGAACTGGTAGGCCATGTGCGCCAGGAAGGGGACGGTCACCATGAAGTTGTCGCCATTGGTCTCGATGAAGTCGTGGCGCGTGATGGCTGTAGGGTCAATGTGGTGCTCTCGGAACGGACGGAGGAAGGCCTGATGGAATAAACCAGGGAGGGTTAATGTAACATCATAACAGAAAGGTGCACCCATGAAGGGAAATTTAATTTGAATTATTGCTGCACTAGAGCTACACTAAACACACTAGAGCTACACTTTCCCCACTAAAAAGCCGCCCTGGTGGCACACTCATTAGGATTCTAGCCTTTGGAGCTGCTGGGGTCGGGTTCGAATCCCGGTCAGGCATGGATGTTTGTGACTGTCAATAAATGTTGTTATTTGTCTATGTGTCTGTGTCGTCTCTTTCTTTGTATGTCTCTTGTGCTTGTGTCATTTCTGGGGATTAGTAAAATAGACTTAAAGTCGCAGTGCTTGGCGATCCTGCCCCCCACCAAGAAAGTCATAAAGTCATTCCCCACTAAAAAAAGTAACTTTCTCGAAGACAGAAGGAAAACGGCGCAGAGGAAGACCTCCAACAACATGGCTGGATGTGGTTGAAAGAGACCTCAAGGTGTTAGGAGTTAACCGATGGAGGGCCATTGTGGGGGACAGAGTCAGATGGAGAAGACTTGGAGAGACGGCCTTGGCCTGTAACAGGCTGTAGTGTCAGCGAAGAAGAAGAGCTACACTAGGGCTACTGGTGACAGAACCACAGTCAGGTGATGAGCCAACATCTAAATATGCATCCAATGCAACCGTTAAATGTGACATTGTACACAGCGTCAGAAAAGAAAAAAATATTAAAGGGTATTATTCGTAGGGCATTTTTGGCTGCACAGGCTGTTTATAGGTCCGCAGTTATAGGGACCTTTCACATGTAAGGTGAACGTCTAACTGATAAACAATTATATTTATAACAAAAAAAAAGAGTCAGGAGCTATAAAAGACGTTTTTCAAGGGACCCAATACAAAATACTTATTGAAAAAAAATTTTAGTTAAAAAGTTATTCCCTTGAGCACATTACACCCATACTCATAAAACTGTATGTAGAATACCATTTTTAACAGAAATATAAGTTATGTCGTTCCAAATGGCATAGCCATTTTTAATATTTTTTCTACTCAATTGGTTTCTAAAAATAAGTTCTAGAGCTACTACAAATCCTACGATTCCTGAAACATTTCAGTTCCCTGACAGAAATATTTAACTCTCATAGCTTTATTTGCTTTTCAATTTTTAGCACAAATAAAAAGCTTTGAAAAATGTGAAAGACACTGACTTTTCCGATGATTGGAACATCCACAGAACCCCATGTGTCAGCACCCCAGTGAACTAAACCACTCAGGAAATCTGCAACTATCACACCACATACTGAAAGGAAAAATAATAATTGCATTTAATGCATATTGCAAGCTTAACCCTTTCAGTCCCAGTGATGCCATTTGGCATCATCACTTTCAATATTTTTTTCAAAATTTGTATGTCCCGTTATGACATCCAAACACACATCATTCGATTCTTCACACTTTTTTCTATCAGACAATATTTTACATTAATCTCAATAGAAGTCAGAACTACTATTTTTTTTAATTTAGAAAATAGTCAACAAGCGTTTCTCCTGATTTTTGATAAGTTCACTTCAGTTCCACATATTTAAAACACAATTTAAACTATTTCGGTTAAAAATAATTACTAAATTTTTTTTTAATAATACGGTCAGATACCTTAAAATATATACCTCGAAGTGTTTTTAGGTAATATATATACATATTTTTATTTTGTTGTTTTCCACAGTTAAAAAAATTTTGGCATTGTTTCAAAAACCATATAAAAAATTTTAATGAATTTTTTTTCTTATGAAATTCATATATTTGAGCTAAAATAAGCTTATTTTGTGAATATCAGATGTTTCTGTAGTGTAGTAAATTTTTGGGACTGAAAGGGTTAATATAATATGCATGATATGGAAAAATCCAGAATTCCAGATATAAGGTCCAGTCATTGACCACTTCGTCTCATTGAATTTACAAACAACAAGTCTTATCTTGTCCTACATCTTACTCAGATACACTAGACCAGTGGTCAGCAACAATTTAGTTTTTGAAATGTTGGTGACCTTGCACACTGACTAAGTTAAGCTCACACTTATGCATCGTTAGATGCAAGAGTTATGTCTTTTGAAGAAATAAATAATGTGTGTTTTAATTAAGTGAAAATATGAAAAACATTTACTCTGAAACAATTTTAGCGAATAAATTGACCATAAATTCTTCATGCTTACATTTTTTTGACATATAAAAATTTATTTTAACTATTTTTAACAAATATGTTTTGAAAAACTTAGTTATAATTTATTCAAAAGTTATGATACCAAATATTTTCATTTTAGTTGTAAAAAATTACCACCCCCGCTGTTCTTTTACCATTTCATTCTGGATGCATAATGAATATGTGGCGGTGTGATTTTTTGTTTTGTTTTGGTTTGAATTTTCGTCGCACTAGAGCAACACGAGGGCTATGTGGCGGTGTGCCTTGTGCTGAACTAGATCTGCAGCTCTTGCTAGAGCAACTAACCAAACTTCAACTAATTGTGTCAGGTGGCGCTGCACTTCCGGCCACAGGCTATATAAGCTACGTCGCCGACCAAAACGCTCTCTTCTTCTGCTACATCTTAATTTTCACATGGCACCTGCCACGACCTTTCCCCTGGTTGACATGCCACGTATTTTGACTTTAGTTTTTTCGTATTGTTAAGTTTGTACAATGGTTAGGATTTTCTATTTATATTAAATTTATTGATGGTTGTTGGAATAAAGGTTGATTTTAAATGAAGCTTGGAACTTTCTTCAAACACCTACTTCTAACACCACAAATATATTTCACAAATTTTAGATTTTTAGAATCAAAAACAAAAAGTTGGAACTGAATGGATGATAAAGAAAAATGTGCGAAGGGATCCCCTAATTATTTTGAGCAATGTATATAATTATCGAGTGAATTAAGGGGACGTGGATGAATCAAATTCCTGAAAACAGGTATTCAGATTCACTGCACAGTTGCACTTACAGGCAGCTATGAGGATGGAGCTCCACTGACTTGGCTGGAAAAAGTAAAGCAAATGGACAAAGTTGACGGCCATCAGAGTAAGGCACAGGATGACGGAGATGATTTCTTGGATGCGTTTCCCTGCAGAACAGAGATACAATCAAGACACAAAAGATTAGGCATGTTTCCGTCATACAATGCATTGTCTTAAAGCAACAAAAGATTTAATCATTTGGCGAAAAAAATATATATAATTTGGAGGAGTTCCAAATCACAGCAAATCTTTTTCTGTCTAATTACAATTTGCTGTAAATTTCGAAAGCAGGCATGACACGAAAGCAAGCATGACACACAACATAAGTTTGGTGTAGTTAATAAATTTCTATTGGTTCTTGATTACATGTTTTTAATATTTCAGCAATTGTTACTTTATGGAACCACTTGATTTTAAGAATTTTTTGAAGGCATTTGTTAATAAATATTAAAATTAAATTAATAAATAAATTTGAAGGCATAAGTTTTTTCATGTTTGATTTATTCCCATGCCATGTTTCCGCTCCATATAATAATATGGATTTTACATTTGTGTTAAAAATTCTTATTATAGTTGAAAGCAATATATTTTTATTTTTCCAGAATTTATTGAGGATAGAAAAGCTTATTAGAGCTTTATTTAATCTGTTTATATATATCCTCGTTAGTTCCTCCCTCATTGCTAATTATACAACCTAAATACGTAAAAGTATTTACTTCTATTATTTTATTGTCTAAATAGATGTAATTGGTCTTTTTTTGGTTGATTTTCATATTTTTTGTCTTTTTTCGGTTAATATTTAACCCTAGTTTCCTTGCCTCTTGATTCACAATCGTTGTCTTTGTCTGCATGTCTTAGAAAACCAATAGAATATGAAATTAGAAAACGAAAATGGCGGTGGATCAGGCATGTGCTACGCAAGCCAGAAAAGTTCAAGGTAAAAGAGGCCTTAGAATGGAACCCACAGGGCAAAAGGAAAAGAGGAAAGCCGAAAACAATGTGGCGTCGAACAATTACCAACGAAGTGAAAGAACTTAACAAGTCATGGGGAGAGATTAAGACCATCGCAGCCAACAGGGTGAGGTGGCGGACCATGACGGAGACCCTATGCTCCATGTTGGAGTGAAAGAGGTATAAGTAAGTAAGTAAAGTAAGTTAATAAATTATATTGTACCACACTTGTACCCTTAAGTCCTAAAGTAAATTAGATAACATTGAAGTGAGTGATTTTAGCTTAAATAGCATTATAGTCTGCCATACTTGATCAGAGTGGAAATGTACTTGGTAACAAAACAAAAGATTAGCAAGAAATATATATATTTGTAATCTCAAGGGCTATAGTATTGCTTAATGAGAAAAAGTTGAATTGCTGGGTAATGGTTGAATTGCTCAATGAGGAAAAAAAATTAGTCAAAAGTCCAACAAAATTTCCAATGACTCTTCTTCCCTGCAATATTTTAGTGAAACAAGAAAAGTGTAAAAAAAAATCCAATAAACTGGATAATTTTTTGAATGGACCCTTTTTAACATTTAGCCATTCAGTATTCAATTTTAAACAAAATAAATAGAGTCCAAGTGCACATGACATTTTTTTGTGGGAGTTATTTATGAACTGTTGCAGAGAAATAGGAAATATTCTTTTCCTGGAGTTTGCATTTACTTCTATAAAATTTGTCTTTGCAACCTGGTAGTTAAAAGTGGCCAAAGAAGTATTAGGAATTGAGAGCTCAAAATTATCCTTCAAATAACTGTTAAAATAAAAAGATCTTAATTAGTTATAAAATTGGATTGAAAAAAAAATCAATGGAAGGTCCCATCAAATTTGGTTCACAGAAATCTTAACATTGTAAAAAAATTAATTTACATTGTGTTTGAGAACTGAAATATAAGGCCATTATACTTAAAAAACAAATTATACTTTGTTTATTTACAGAGTTTATTTCTACAATTAAAAAAAAAATTGGGGTTTTTTTTGTAACCGTAAAAATCTTGCGAGAAAAAGCATAACCCGAATTCCTCATAACTTGACACACCTTAAAAATGACATTTCCCCAACACCTGAAACTTTGCGTCCCGAAACGGCATTTCGCAACACTCCCTTTTTGTCTATATTTAGCCGCGTAATAAATCAATTTTTGTGACTTACCTCTTGTGTACAACCCAGCAAGTTCCTTAGCACCAGCATGATTGGGTCCCCACCGCGGCTTCGAGAAGTCCTCCTGTTCCAAATCTTCTTTTATCACATCGGAATTGCAGTTCGGATCGTCTTCGGGCATGGAATTTTCGAAGATCTTGCTTCTCGGTCTTCACCGGGGATAATAAGGCGGAAGCCATCCTGGATAGAACGGGGTGTCCGCTCTTTAGGGGCTACGCCAAAACCAGCTGACTCGGAATTTTGTCCCTTGACAGGAGTATAAGAAAATCTGATAAAAAAAATATAAATAAATAATTTGCGGGATTGCCCGAGAAGAAAGTATGTAGTCTTTGTTTTCTGTCTTGGGCGGGGTTACAAACAAAGCTTTACAAAACCGACGTCACGACCAAAAAACTATTATTTAAATACCCCTGCTTTTGGTTAAGTTGGCTTAATTTTTTGTCGCACTAGAGCTGCACGAAGGCTATGGGTGAGGAGTGTCGTAGTTTAGAACCATAGTCAAGTGACGAGCTGACAACCTTTAGCATTTGGTGCTGGTAAAGGTAAGGGTCAAGCAGGGCCGTCTTAAACTAGGCTGGGGCCCTTGGGCACACAATAATTTGGGGCCCTTTTGGACAGTACAAAAAGCTTATAACATTTTTTACTGAGTATGACCATTTATTATAGGTAATCAAATACAGTATGATATAATATGTCATTAATGATGCTAGAATGGTGATGGTTTTTTATTACGATTACGGTTTCTTTCGGGATTATTTCTGTTGAGCAAAATCTTTTATTATATCATCAAAGTCAATTTTTTGAAGGATATCATTTTCTATGCACATAATTGACAAATTACTCAGCCGTTCTTGTACCATTGCTGTTTGCAATTAATTTTTTATTCTCTTAAGCTGCGAAAGCTGCTGTTGTAGCAATTTCTATGTTTGTAAAAGTTTCTTCGAATTTATCTGATTTTATTAGGTTATGTAAGGTTGAGACATTTAAATCCGCTTATTGCTTTGCTATGTTTTTTAAATATTAGCTTAAATGAAAACATTCTGTTTTAATGTCATCTGCATTAATTTTTTCATGATAAAACTCTGCAAATTCTTTGCATTTTTTATTTTTTGGTCAACTCACCAGATTCAATTGTTGTTAACTAAAAGAAAACTAACTTAAAGAAAACTAAATCGACTATCAATATCTTGGTATGCTGCCGGACGTTTCTTAAATGTGTATTTAATTTGTCAATTATGAAATGAAAGTATCTAGACGAAACTTCTCCTTGCCTCTCAACAGTGCAGTCTCTAAAGATCCTTAAAAAAAAGTGATACGTGTGCTGAGGAGCGAAATCTTTTTCTTTTAAAATGTATCTTTGTAGTCAGCCATATGGATTTTTATCTTTAGCAGCCGTTTCGTACTGATCAAAATTATTGCCTGCGGCCCCCCCCCCCCCCCACCGGGGGCGGGCTATTGACATAACTGATCAGAGACTCGTAAAGTTTCCTTACAACGACCATCGTTTCCTTTTTTTTTGCTAGGCTTTGGGTTTCTTTTCTAGTGTCTCCTGGTTGATTGATGTCCCTTGCAATTAAAGACAATGCTTCAAAAATTTCTAATTTACCATTTTGAAGAGCATTGATAGCATTGGCGCTTACAGACAATCTAATTTCCGAAAGAGACTCCAGGACTCTATTTGCACCTAAACGATCCGTCAACACTTTCCATCGTTTTGTCGAAACTGAGAAAAAATTGTACAATTCAACCAGAAACAATGTCAACATTTACTTTGGTTCTTGTTCGGCGGTGCAGCTTGACTTTGGAATCGGAGTGATTGAGTGTGAGTAATCTCTAGATGGCGTACTTTGTAAATTAGGTAGGATGTGATTCGAAATATTATTAATTAGTACAGTAGGAATCGGTGCAGTTATCGATATAATGGCGTAGTATATGCCTTGTAAATACCTTCTGATAAGATTACTGTTTTGTGAAGAAAATGTAATGTGCCCGATAAATATGCTTTGAGAATAAATGTGCGAGAGAAATTGTCGTTCCTTCGGGGCCCCCTGAGAATGGGGGCCCTGGGCACGGGCCCCGTGTGCCCCTATGGTAAAGACGGCATTGGGGTCAAGTGGGGTAAGTGTGATAGGGTTTCTGCATTTTCATTAAGAAAAATTCGTTCTCTGCTTCAGTAAATTCCAAATCCTAAATAATTTTTTTTAGTGAATTATTATAAAGAAACATACATATGTAGAAAAAAAATTATATGTTTGAATTCCAATTTTAAGTGTACAAAATTTGCATTTCAAAATCCATTGCTTTTTTTCTTGTTTTTATCGCACTTACCCACATAGGAAAACCCACATAAAAAGAAGAAGTTGCACTTTAATTCAAAAGCTCAAAACTTTCTTTAAACAAAAAAATAAGGTCAATATTTCTTTTTAGTTTAATTATTAGTGGTCTAATGTTATATATTGCAAACTTTCAGATTTTTAGAATGATTTCCAAAGTTACAAGAGCTGTATTTATCACACTTACCCCACCCCCCACCCCCATCACACTTACCCCACTTGACCCTAAGTAAATCTTTGAAAAATAATTTCAGTGGCGTTTTTCCATGGGGACGCGGTTAGAGGGAATCGTAACCCCCTCGATTGGATTCGTTTAGCAACGGATGTAGGAGAGCTTCAAGACCAGTGCTCCTAAAATTTTATGCCCTTCCCCCCCTAAATGCCGTCCTCCAAAAACGATGTCGAAAAGTTTATTTTCTAGCCCCTTCGACACGCTAGGGGGCAGCACCACTAGCACACTCTCTTGACGAGTCATTTACTTCTTCAATCGGGAGAAAGGTAGGGAGCAGCACTACCACCACCGATCGCAAAAGGATACTTCGAATTTTCAACACGGGGGCCAATGAGAGGGTCTAATACTAGGCACGTCAAAAGAAGAAGTTAGCATGAAGTTTGATATTGATTTTTGGCATGGACATAATGTAGTTAATTAATTGTTAAAATTTTCGTAACTGCTGAAATAATAAAAACTTAGTACTCACTTTCCTACCCTCTCTTGAAAACGGCAACCCTTTGTCATGACCGGATTTAAAGATTTGCCGCCTGTAGGCTGCGATTTACGATCGATTTTGCCACCCTTGTCACAATATTCTCCCCCTTCGAGGAAAGACGTCTGTTTAGCTGCAAAATAGGGTGGGATGTGCTGTGTTGATACATATATTGGAATCGTCTATATATCTTTACACACTAATTCGAAAGCGATGTATTAATTGATTTTTTTAAAAACTGATCTATATTTTTCTTTCAACTTCGAAATCCAAGAGGAGGGGGTGCAATTGCAATAGCAGCTATCATGTTTGCTACGAAATATTAATGCTATAGATACGTTTAAGCATCAATGTAAATTATGTGTTTTCCTTCTTAAAAATTATTCGTATTTTTATTATAACCTTTTATGCCGCTTTTGATTGTAAAATTTGCCGCCACGAAATATTCGCCGCTCTATAGGCTACAACTTATTTAGAAATCCGGCCCTGCCTATTGTCATTTTTTTTCAATCGCACGCAATTGCTGTGGTTTCAATTTATATTCTACTAAAACAAGCCAATTTACATTTAGATATTTTTGATAAATCGTAGGACATTTGCAGTTTTCATGCAAAATCAGTTAACAACACAATTTTTTTGGGTTTTTTTCGGATCAATTAATTAATAAAACTGATGTACAATAAAACTGTTTTTTCCAAAATATAACTATAAAGTGATTTTTAAAAATAGGCTATAAGCCTATAAAACATCCAATGTTTGTGCACAATTAGTACACTGCTCAAAACATTAGGGGAGCACATGTTTTAAACCCTTTCGCTCCCAATGATTCCATTGGGAGTCATCAGCTTGTGATTTTTTTCTGACTAAGTTAAATTCGCCACTTATGTATCGTTAGATACATCGTTAGATGTAAGAATAACATATTTTGAAGAATTTAATATATTTTTTTTATATTAATGAAAATATGAAAAATATGGTAAAATAAATTTAACTTTAAAACAGTTTTAGAAAATAAATTTACCCTAAATTTTTCATGCTTGCATTTTTTAGATGTTTACAAATATATTTCAACTATTTTTAACTAAAAAAGTTTTAAAAAAATTATTGTTATAATTTATTAAAAAGTTATTATTCCATTTCCTCCCTTTAAATTTAAGTATTAAAAACTTAAGATTTTTTCTCCTGTTTTTTACTATTTCATTTCGAATGCATAGTGAACCTATTTAACAAATTTTAGATTATAGGATAAAAATTAAAAAGTTGAGAGTGAAGTTAAAGTTGGAATTAAAAAGTGCTCCCCTAATTGTTTTGAGCAGTGTAGTAAAAAACATTTTTTTTAAATAATGCACTATCCTCCATTTTATGTCTTTAAAAATTGTCCGGTTTGTTATTTTTAAGTTGACTGGTAAAAATTAATTCAAACGCCGTTTTCTGCCCCGTGGGCAAATAAGAATTTATTTTGAGAGCAAGGAGGATTGAGAAGGGAAAATGTGTTTCATTCAATTTCCCGTTTCGTTTGTCTAATCCTCGATCTCCCGTTATTACCACTCTTCCATAACCACTTGTAGCAAAAGACAGTTTTCGCGGGTTTTTTTTATACAACCCTCTCTGCCGTCATTCATTCTCTTATTTGAAGCTTAAAACCTCACTAGTTTGAATGGGCTTGTTTCAACACTTTGTCAAAGAAAACAAAACCATTGAAATCGCAGTATTAAGAGAATGACGTCAAAAGAAATATTCTCATTGATTTTTTTAGCAAATAAATATTTTTAAAACAAATTATCCAACCTAAATTTCTTGATTTCCCAAAACTAATAAGTTGATTAAGAAAGTCTTCACGAATTACGACATAAGATTAAGTGATGACTTGTTACTTTTATGTAATTATTCTTACCATTTGTTGATGGTTATCATTTTATAATATTTGTACTTTGTCATTTATAATATTGGTACTAGTAGTTAATATGATGTAAATTAGCTAATGTGTTAATGAGCACATATTTAAATAGGCAGTCTTAGATTTCCCCCAAACATGCAGCATTTTTGTTACCCAATAACAAGTTACTAATTTATTAGAAATAAATGAGTGTGGGTTTATTAGTGTTCACTAACAGTTTCTACAACTCCCCTCTTCAAAAACGGAATTTATTTTTGTTATCAAAATGACCTGGAAAAATAACTGTTTAATGTTAGAAACAATAGATGATGAGATCACTTGCTGAAAATAAGATTATTACATAAAATCTATCTATGATGCTTTGATGATTTAAGAAAAATTATATAGATTTGTGTTTTAAAAAAAAGCAAAATTTGTAGGTGTCAGAAAAATCGTATTTGCATCCACAAAAAAAAAAAAAAAAAAAAGGAGCCAACTTCCCCAAACACTGCAATTTATTCGCCAATCGAGAATCCAGTCGAACCGTACAAAAACGTCACATGACTATCGCGGAAAGGGACAATGTTTTATTGGACGACGCTAAACGGTTATTTTTTTAAATCCACTTTTCGTTGCTTCTATGGGTCCGGATAGAAACAGTTTTACAAAGGCATGGGTTACAATTTAAAATGTGTTACATTTCCACTCATAGTAAACTCCGTCATTTCTTAACATCTTGATAGGTTTTTATATGTACATATATGCGTGAGAAGGCTCTTCACGGCAGACACCGTACAGACAGGTTTGCGTGTCCAGCTGTCATAATATCACTCAGGTTGCCTGTCCGTACAATGTCCCATCAAAGAAAACACACAGAAAAGCTGAAGGGGAGGGTCGGAATACAAGCATATAAATCCGATGTTAGTGGATTGTTATAATGAGATGGCTCCATTCAATTCCCATGCTGATACAATTACTATTTTTAGCCTAAAACATAATCGACATAAAATGGCCTGCATAAAAACAACCAAAAGAAACTGCAACTTTCAACATCAAACTTGCTTTTCAATTCATAAACATGTAGAATTGTAGAGGCTGTAGCCAGTTGTGGGAGGAAACGCCTTTGTATATTGGCAAGTATTAGGGGATAGTTGTATATAATATAGCTAAGGCTGTGCATAGCAACCCAGACTTGTTTCATGCTTAGGATACTCGCCACTAGTAAGTACGGATTTCTTCAAAGCTGGTAAAACTACAACTTTCCCTGTCCATATGATCCTTTATGTACATAGTATACACTGGTGATCACTAGGACTGGCTACCAGTAGCCAGATAACTATTAATTTCAAATATATGCAGGTCCTGATCTAAGAAAAATTAGACTATAGGCACAAAATATTTTGGGGACTCCCTTAAGGAAAATTTTGTTTATTGCCCTTAATGATGTTAGTTGGCCGATTTATCATATCTTTGATACAATTATATTGGCTTCTTTATAACATCGATCAAACCAATCATGTTGGGTTAATGTCTGAATCAAAAACAGCTAAAAATAAAGTTGGGTCTCAGAAAATTTTAACATTTACTGAAATTTCGGGAGTCTACAGCATCTAGCACAATCAAAAATGAAATTTGGAATACCTAGACTCAGGTTTTACAGTATCAGGCCCTGAGTTACCCCAAGTACTACAAACATAGTCCTGGTACAGGTTACCAGGACTATGTTTGCACACATGTTGTAGTAGAGAAAGGATTTGCAACCAGTTCCAGATATTCAATAAATTATAGTTTTGATTTTGTGTGATTTGCATAATCAGATTTAAGGGATTACATTCAGACCCTCCTCGACTATGAAATGGAGAAACTTGCCTCAAAACGAGAAAAATATATATAAAAAAATATTGCACGTACAATGGCAATATATAATCTGAATATGTGCATGCAGAAAACCTTCACTTGGATAAATATATTACACATACAATCGAATCTACAAGTTGGAGCTTTTTTTTTGGCAAACACATCAACAGCTGCTAACTATACAACATATCAGGTTTTAGATTATTTTGCTGGCATTCCATAAAAACATTGCAAACATAGCCAAATAGCAAAACATCTTCCATGTTACTGCAAGGATCCGGATCCAGATTTTGTTCAAGGGACATTTGAAAGATTATTTTCTATGTTTTCAGTGTAGTATATATATAATTAAAAATTTAGTGTGACTTTTTTTTTATAAAGAAAACATGACATATTTGTAAAATTCTCTCAGAAGATACAAATTTTTAAATATTGACTCATTAAACTCAGAATACCTCTTTCAAAATAGTCATACTCCATTAAAAAATGGATGTATCAAGTTTTACGAAGCAAAAAAAAATAATTGATTGTCCCACTATTCTGTAATCTTAATTTGAGGATTTTTTTTGAAGATTAAAATAAATTAGTAAACAAGCAACTCCATCTTTAAAATAGAATTTAAGAAATTTTTTGTTGTTACAGATGTTTTATTGCAATATTTTTCTGCAAAACCAGTTTTTCTTATTAAAAGAAACAACAATTTAATTGTGCACGCAGATGACAAAACTTTTTTTACTATTGCAGACAATACTGTGGGAAATATCCACACACAGCTAAAAGGGGTTGTGTGGTTACTGAACATAAATTCGTACCAATAATGTACTATATAAAAACGTTCAGAGAAAACACATATAGATTTTAATATAGAGTCCATTTCTTCCGTGTGACTTGTCATTAAAATAATTCAGGCATTTCTATAAATATTCTTTACATTACCATTTAAAATTTTGTAAAAAGTCTGTCATCAACTGTTTTTCACCATAATTTTCTTCAATATGTCTTGAAACAACTCACTGAAATAAATTCAATCCAATTTTCACATTTGTCTCCCTTCTGTTTTAGATTAATTTTAATTTTACACATAAAATGGAACCATTTTTAAAACTTGTAAGTCCTATATAAGATGCATAGATAACAGGCAAACAATATTTGGTCAATCTTGATTTAATGATTAAATTTTAAAAAGAAATTTAATATTATTTACACTTACATACAGACACTCTTACATCCAGCTTGTGTTAGTTTTGTCATATAAATTGAAAAACACTTTCAAATAAAGAACTTGATTAAATATTCTATTAGCACAATAGGCAAAGCATAGTAAAAACACTCAAAATACATTTTTTATGTACATGTTTTATGATTAAACCGAATAAATCGTCATTTAAAAATACAATTTTCACCATTGTACAAAAGGATCTTGAATTTTTTTTCCACCAAAATTTACTACTGTGTGGAAGACAAACAGAGGATTAAAATTGCTCAATTTCAGCACAGTGTTCAACTTAAGTAGAACTGCAGTTTGAAATTATTAATAAAGCACCAGTCAATCTCTCATGATATAATAATAAAAATATAGAGAAAAAAAACAGATTAAATCTTGTTTAGAAAGTGATACATCAATAGGAGAATTACGTCAATAAAAGCTATTTGCGGCTACACCAAAAAATCATACTGACTGATTATTTTTAAAAAGATTTCTGTCAACACAATAAATACTATCCATATATGCTTCTAACATCTCTACAACTTATATATATATAAATTCATAATAATAGATAACAATAATAAAACTAATTAAATCTAAAATCAAAAGGTGACTAGACTAAACTAACAAATGCATAAACCACTGAAAGAAGGACCCTCTCAATCTGGAAATATATAAACTACATATCCAATGAATTCAAAATAGGCTGCCATAAATGCAAAAGTGGGGTTCGCACACAGACATTTCTTGATTTTGTTTTTCTTCGAAAGACACAAACTACAAATTCACAGACGCATTCCCAAAGAGTGCAATAAAAAAATCCAGTTGTAAAAAGAAACAACATCAGGGGGGCATCTGGCAGCTCTAAAACAGTGATTCCCAAACTCTTTTGGACAAGGTTGCATACCACTGATTGCTGCATCTCAACATATTCTGCTAACATGCATTAGCCATAAATAGTTTTAGTAAGATCTGCATAAATGCTGACTGAGACAGACGAGCCTAGTACTCAGAAATAAGCTGAAATACACCCATTCCTCGCATATACGGTTTGAACTACTTTTTTAACAACACTATGTTTTCAAACACTTGGGTTTCATTAAAGCAAAAAAAAAATAGTTAAAACAAATTTTAAAAATATACAGAATAGTCATCTGTAACAATACTGAAGGACTAAATGCTATAGACAGGTAAGAAAGAAAAAAATTTCTTGGGCAGGTAAGTGTTCGAAATGCAATTCAACCAGAAAGTTGACTAAAAGTTCCAATCATAGTTGCTATAACACGGATTATCATATTACAGAGGCAGTTATCTGTATCTATACATAAATGAACACTTTAACATATCACTCCATGTACCACCAGTGGTACAGGTACCACACTTTGGGAACCACTGCTCTAAAACCATAATAATTTACACAGAATTGGGAAAGGGGGGAAAGGCGGAACTTCCAAAAACTATTCTGCTGCTCGGGGAAATAGTTGCGATAGTTAGTCCATTGTGTTAAATTCTTCGAGCCAATGCTCGTACTCTTTTCACAGTCTTTTTGTACAAGTCTTGCTGCTGCTCGCTACGAATATGCACTTCTCGGGGCTATTTCAAGCGAAAGAAGACTGCACACTGCCAAGGGAAAACAATGACGGCCGATGTCAATGAGAATGGTTGATGTAATGGGGGGAGACATAGATACTGTGGCATGCTGTAGAGAGGTATTTATTGCCTAACATGAACTGTGGGCCAGTCGCTCCTTCTGAAGTAGAACCAATTTTTAAACTAGTCAATTTTTAATGTAAAGAGACCTTCCGATTGACTTTTCTTCTTTTGTTAAATTTTAGTGTTTCAAGGGCAGAGAAACCACCCCATCGTCTTTGCCAATTCCTTCACCTGGAAGTCTGTTCATCAAGTTTCAACCTCCACATCATGAATTTAACTCCACGCATCGATTTCTTCAACACCCCCAAACATGATTCAGATTTTAAGGAGGGGGGCATGCTTCTTTATTTTTTTGTGTGTGACTAAAGAAGATGAAGAGATTTTCGAGAGTATAGAAGAAGCCCCCACGGAGGAATGCGTGTTTTCCTGGCAGTGAGAGTAGGTGCGCGTTCTTGGGGGGGAGGGGGGGGATGCATGATCACAAGAGCTCGTACTGGTGCAGGTGCATGCGCTGGATGATGTCGCGGCAGTCGTTGAAGACGCGCCGGATGTTCTCGGTGTCCACGGCGCACGTGAAGTGGGGGTAGCAGTAGTGCTTGTTGTCCCCGCTGGCTGTGCTGATGCGCTGCAAACACAAGAGGGCAACAGTTATTCATTTGGTTTGTGAAGAAGGTTGGCAGACTAGAACATAACTACTGCTTTTTAAAAATAACTAACATTTATTAAAACATCATAAGCAAAGAAAGAAAAAGGGACAACAGAAAACAAACGCAGCATGCGTTATATAACCCAAATTCTGAACCATTTTCGAATTATCCGATATATATATATATATATATATATAATATTAATAAAACTTGTCAACTGTATGGAAGGCAAGCTGTTTGCACTCAAATTACGTTTGATTTGAAGATTGTGCTTTGATGTCTGATTTAGGAAAGTGTTTTTGGACTGCGCCAAGATAAGTTAAATTTTAGATACATTATCCATATAAAAAAATCTTAGTTTACACATATTGTTTTTAAACAAGAAGTTCAAAAAGACTAAAGAACTAAAACTGCCTACTTTTCTAATACTTAAATACTCCTTGAAACTCTTAATGAAAAACAATTGTATATTTCCAAAAGTAACTGTCACCAAGAATAAACCGCCACCATACAAGATTTAAACAGCCTAGAAATAATTTGTGAAACACAGAATTTAGCTGCAATTAAAATTTTTCAAAGCCGAATTCTTTTGAATTAAAAATAAAGAAATAGACTAAAGTCCTATTTAAATAAGAAGCAAGAGTCAACACATTTAAAAATAAAAAAAATATATAATAAATAATTAAAGTAATATCCAACAATATTAAACTTACCAAAAATTCATCTCTTATAAAATATTTTGCTCTTAAAACTTCAGGTTCATCACCTTGATCCGCAACAACTGTAAGGCAGTAAAATAAATTGTATTAGGCAAAAGGAGCACATAACATGATTATAAAAGCATTCGTGAATTGCTTATTTCATTGGTGACTGAAACCACACGTTTTTTAAAGTACTGAAATTACTAAATATGATGCTAACTTAATGATTTTTGGTGTGATGGTGAATTTATGTATCTTTTTCTTACATATAAATTATTAATCTAAGGAACCTACATCTTTAGTCCCTAAGAATAGGTGAAAATGACTGACAGAAAAACATTTTAATACCATAATGACCATGCCAACTCTCTGGATTTAACCCGGGCATACTGAATTTTCACTGCTTTTTGAATTTCCGTGTTGTATATACTAATCACTGGATTTGTGAAGTGAGAAACATTAAATTTTCTCATAGTCTCCCAGAATCCATAAAATGGATATTACCAAGTTAAATCTGTAGTTTTGGTTGAATTAATGTTGCACTAAAGTCGCAGTTGACAAATCTGCATCAAGCTTATTGACTTCAAAATATACACTTTTAAAAAAACCTATGAAAAATCCCCGCATTGATAAATAATATTAGTTTTCTCAATAACACTTCAAATCAATACATACCCTCAAATGGAGTTTGATAGTGAGCGAAATCAGGAAAATAATCTACAAGTTTCGATTTCCCAGCTTTAATTTTTTCAGCTAGAAGATCTTGCTTGTTAAGGAACAAAATAACTGATATCGTACGCAGCCATCTGAAATTGAGCAGGAAACATAATTTAAATTTTGATTTAGAATATTACATTTTAATAAAAGTAATAATTTTTTTTTTATCTAATTTAAATTATTTACGCAATTTATTTGTAAGCCATTAAACTAATGTCAAAATTTTTTGCATTGTTAGCTTATTTAAATACAAATATGTCTGCAAATGCAATGGTTAACTAAGTTATTTATAAAATGTAAGAACAGATGCACTCTATGAGGCATTTTACAACTCAAATGGTTAGCTGAAACCCTATATTGGTATTTGTCACCAGCCTATTGTATTTTTAAAAAAAATAAACTTTGGGCTCTAAATCATAACTGCAATACTTGAATTTAAAAGAAAATTCAGTGGTGAGACAAACTATGGTCAGACAAGGTCTGCTGAGCCCATTCCAGCTTCTAGACAAATGGTTCAAGGGTGAGAAGCCCTGATCAGGTAATCAATGTTATGTGTAGCCCATATTGTCCAATTCCCAAACATGCTTGATTGTAATTTCCTTGAACCATTTAACCCAGCAAAAGGAGCATAGGGTATTTTATACCCGAAGGATTATTTTTAAAAATTAATATCCTTATTGACCCGATTTTTTTAAAGTGTACCAAACCTTTAGATTTGATTAGAAGATCAAGCGATCAACTTGTGTCCTAAATTTGTAATGGCAGGGATATCCCTAAAATAATAACTATAATTTAAATATGTTGTCAATAACTTGCACCTGCTCCCGGGTTAAGGGACGAAAAGCTGAGGAACCTGCCCCCCCCCCCACCACCACACACACACTCTACGATTTATATCCCAAACCGCCTGCAGCTGCGAAGAGTTGCTCTTAGGCCTTTACACCAAGTGCATTGATTGTGATTCCATAAAAAAAACATTTGTAAAAATATTAATTACAGCTGTAGTAGTTCAGCTTCGAAAATTACTTTCCACCTATTGGACTAACACAGAGACCCACCGACTTTTGGTCTAAGTGTCCAATCAACCACAGTCCAGTGACAAGCCGACACCCGAGTGGGCACATGCAACCATTAAGCAGGATGTTAGTGCTTCTTGAACAAAAAAGCTGAAATCCAAACCAAATGCTTGGTTTGGATAACCAAAAAAGCTGAACTAAGCGTGACCGATAAAATTGGAATTTTAGCAATTATCACAACACGACAAATGTTAATGTAATAATTATATGGTACTATACTACTAAATGTACTTTTAATTTACTTATAAACACTTTAAAATAAGTAAATTTACGTTTATTTATGTTATTTAGGGGGAGGGGGTCATCTTCATCAGTTTTGTCTGTTTGTGAACATGATTTACTGTTTATTTGGTGTATTACCATCAAGTTTTCGTAGTTTGGCAGTTCCATAGGGCTAAAAATTTAGGACTGCCTCTTTGGGATTGAAATCCCTAACATTTGGTGTTTCAATGCACATCCTCATTAACACAGTTCATACATTTGTTAAAAAAAATTCAAGCACTTTTCCAGAACAATTCAAGGATTAGAAATATATTAGCAACATAAAATCTACATATATAAAGAGTGCATAAGCCGACACTCCATTAAAAAAAAAACTAAAAACTGTCTACAATCAGAAACCCCAGTATAGGCTGAAGTAGAAAAAAGGTTCAAACGTAAACAAAAAGAATTTGAACTTTTAAGCTGTACTTATGATCACAACACATGCACACTTGATCAGAAAAAATATTGTGGTTGTCCGACTGGCCTGAACCGAAGCTACAAAAGATACTCTTCCGATTACGCAGAGCCACAGAACTGTCAATCATTCTGATGCAACGTGAAGTCATTGACAGGTTTCGTGAAAACTACTAGGCGGCGAAATAAGCAAATCAGAAAGCATTATTGGACTACACATTCTTGGACACGGTAAATGATCGTCTTCTAATGGGGGATTGCACTGGCCGTTGATCAATATTTGAAGACATCTTGATGTAATCTAATCTTAATCCATCCTTGGAAATTGTTTTAGGAGAAAGAAAACAAAAAGCGGAATTTTCGGTTTAAAATAAAAACGAAAAAGCGGAAGACTGGCATCCCTGATTAAGGGTCCTAAGGACTTTAAAACATAATTAACCCTTTAAGACCGACTATCAGATGGCGCTGATTTAAGTTTATGAGACTTATTTAAGAGTTTTACCGAAAAAAATGCCTTAAACAGCATCAATGCAAGCAACTCCTTGAAAACAAAGTCAGTTTTTATACAAATAACGAAAGTTGAACATTCTCGTTTATACCCCTCATGGTGATAGCTCGGTCTGAAAGGGTAACATGCACTCCCACTACACGTACATTCTTGACTGCATGGTCCATTTACCGGCTATACTTCCCGCCACCCTTATTTGAGACGCGTTTTTTTTGCCCTCGGTTTTGACCAAAGAATCGTTTTTTTATAAGGCTGGTCTTAAAGTTCAGTAAAAAAAAAATATTAAAAAAAACGCTTTTCGAAACATCGTTTCTTTTCCCGAAAAAATCGCCATCCTTACCGTTTCTTATTTGGTAAGCGGCGAGTATAGCAGTTATTTTAGCGATGCCCGAACCCAAACCCGAGACCTTCTGCATATGCAAGGCCTCACTCGGCTGGGCCTGATCCAACCGACCTGTTATTCCAGATGCTCTTGAAGAGGTCCAGGGACTCCCTGAGCCGGTTCTGGTTGGGGTCCTCCCGCAGCACCATGTTGTAGGAGCTGCAGGCAGTCACAAAGATGATGGCCGTCACGTCGTTGAAGCACTGGATCCACTTCCGGCGCTCGTCACGCTGGCCCCCCACGTCAAACATGCTGGAACACATTAACCCTTTTGAGTCCCAAACATTTACTACACTTTTACAGAAACTTCTGATATTCACAAAATAAGCTTATTTTAGGTCAAATATACGAGTTCCATAAGGAAAAAAATTCATCTTAAATTTTTATATGGTTTTTGAAATAATGCCAAAATTTTTTAACTGTGGAAAACAACAAAATAAAAAAATATATATATCACCTAAAAAACACTTCGAGTTATATATTTTAAGGTGTATGACCATATTATTAAAAAAAATTTAGTAATTACTTTAACCGAAATAGTTTAAATTGTGTTTTTAATACGTGGAACTAAAGTGAACTTAGGAGGTACAGAAAACAAAACGACTAATTCACTGCCATATTTAACTACAAACACACACTTCAAAAGGAATGACTTTCAACAATAAATCCACTTTTATAATTTTTAACAAATTGAAATCTTATAGTTCTTTAGTCCCCCAGACTTTTCTTTTTACATCGTCTCAATTGTACTAAGAAGAGTCTGCTTTTCAGAAGCACTATGGCGACATGCGATTTTGAAATCAAAGGCAGATCACCTGTCTTCTCTGCCTCGTCTGCAAATTGTACCAATGACTTTGTCAGTTTACTTTATACTTTACTTTAAAAGTTTAAAAAAAAAGGAAAATAACTATTTGAAACATTTAACCATAAAATGAAAAAATCCAGGAGGTTTTTTTTAAAAAAAATAATTTCAAATTTCTAGGAGTTTTCCAGGGCCCTGGGGGAAAAAATGATTATTTCCAGGAGTTTTCCAGGAATTTCAGGAGGCGTACGAACCCTGTGAAAAAGGGCATTGGAGCAAGGGTTAAATTTATTCCTTTCGAATTTGCACCAAAGTAAATGTAATAGCTCCTAAAACAGCAGAGCCTGGCTGGTAGAAGAGCATGTTTCAAGAACTCACAAATAAACAGTTTAGACATACAAATGGAGAATTTTTAACCTTTTAAGACCCCTGCAAAATTCTATGCTTATATTCTTAATCTAACCATACTGTTCATACAAATATATGCTAAAAAGTATGTTTTGCAAAGAAATTTTTAAAAAATTATGTTTGATAGTTACTTTGCTGTGAGCAGGTAAATTGCAGTAACTTCCATAATGACTTGGACCATTGTTGCAGCCACTAAATTAGTTTAACAATTAAGAAAACACATTGGATTTTTTTTTATTTCCGATCAAAAGTGGTAGAACTCATTGTTGCGGTTACTGCATTTTACCTGCCCACAAAAATTCTGAGAGACACACTTTAAACTCTAAAAATACAAATTTTTTTGCTATAAATGCAAAAAAAAGGCTGTATTAATTATTCACAGTCAATATTTTATTGTAACATTGTTTTTAATGCAAAATGCCTTAAAAATTAACTACTAAAATAACTTTTTGAAAAGTTTTAAAAAAAGTTCTTAATTTTTTTTAAGAACTCTAATATCGAATTGACCTTGAATAACTTAAAAGATTTAAATAGTAATAAAATGAAAAGAACATTAAGGAAATCTGGTACTTAACCCTCTGAGGGATACAGACGTACAAACCAGTCAGGTTTCCCAGCAACACACATTAAAAAAATATTTAATTTTAAAATTTCACTAAAATGAAAAATGGAAGCATAGAAAAATCATTTGTAATTAACTGCTACAGAAACACAATTAAAAAAAAATAAAGGAAATTAAATTTCCATTGAAAATTGTAATCGCACGTAATGAAAATAAGTTTACACTTTAGCCAATTTGCTTATCCCTCCCTCAGAGGGTTAACAAAGGATGCAAGACAGAGAAGTTTTATTACGAAATATTAATTTATTTTCAATTCTTTTCAGCTTGAAACCATTTATCGAAATAAGTATATAAAGAAAGGGATAGGTTTTTAACACAAAAATTATACTTACTGGAAGTTGACTTTGTCTACTTGGAACTTAGTCTCAAATATCCCCGATGTGAGGACTCGACAACGTAGTATATCCTGGAACAAGAGGGGTTTCAATGTAGCAAGTGCATGGTATGGGGTAAATATATACAAGGTGAGGCAAACAAAAGTGGCCCTGGTCTAAAGATAGGAATAGGTTGAAATGCTTGGCGAGAAAAACTCTCAAAGTCGCCTGAAACCTGTTTTTGCATTGGTTGGATCGGATTAGCTTCGCATTAGAGTTACTCATAGACTAGTCCCATAATGCAAATTCTGTGCCTCGCAATCAATTAAGAATGTTTTTTGTTAACAAAAGCAAAAAGGTCCCATTCTCTAGGATAAATAACGACCAAAATAATCACTAGTGGGAACTTTCCTTGATCAGCTCTACAAACCTTGTTTATATTTCATTTAAACTAGCCTCTAAAACCGTGGCGTAGTTGCCGGCAAATAAGTCGCCAAGCGTTTGTTTGGGCTTAATATTGAAGCAATCAATAGCTTCAGTTAACCTATTTTGGTATTGGTTTTAGACTTGGCAACATTTCTGTCGTATTCTTATCTCTAGACCGGGGCCACTTTCGTTTGCCTCACCCTGTATAAGGGGGGAAAGAAATTTAGGCACTTACTTGTTCCGATGGAGTGTAGTTAGCCTGTTTTATAACATTTACTCTATCTAAGAAACTAAAGAAGAAAATAAAAGTCATGAGTAACAAGTAAATTAAGACATATTTGCACTTATTTTTCAATAAACAAGGTTGCCTGTAAAATTTTAGGCTAACATTCCTTGATTTTACCAGAGAAAAAGAAACCAGATCCAGGGTTCCCACTCTTATTTCAAAATAAATATCAAGGAGTTTTTAAGGACTTTTCAAGGACTCACTAATTTTTTTGCAAAGAACCCTAATCATAATGCAAAGATTGTTTACCGATTAAAAATCGACCTATTTCTTCTTACAAAATTAAATATAAAATTTGGTTATATAAAGAGAGTGAATACAAAAAATATGATTTAACCGCCACCCACGAGAAACTTAATGAAACAGCAAATCGTAATTTCAGAAAGAGATGTTTCAAGGAAACAAAAGATACATCTATCACAAAGAATAAAAAAAATCTGCAACTGCAATTGTAACATTAAAATAGTGTTGGAAATAGCGCCAACGCCAGGAGTTTTGGCAACCATATCAGAGGAAAATACTAAATGACTTCTTAAAATTTGAATGTCAGGAACAAAACAAAAAAAAAATCAAGGACATTTTAATAATTTTTGGTACAAATCGAGGAGTATAATAGGGTCCTTGACATTGAAAATAAAAATCAAGGACTTCTTAAGGACTTTCAAGGACCCGTGGGAACCCTGAGATTTGTTTTACATAAACATTTTGTTGTAAAATTAAATATTTATTTAAAACATACACACTGACTGAAATAATAAATTACAATATCAGAAAACCATGACTACGATAAGAATGTTAGGATTGAAATAATTTATATTGAAATCAATAAAACTTTTATTAAGATTAAAATTAATTTCTTCAGTGTTTTTTTATTTGCTAAATACAATACAGAGCTGCCACTGATAAATAGCATTGAAAATAGTTGCTTTAGCAGCCTCAGATGTAAAAAATAGTAGCCAAAATAGTAGCCTGGGATACAAAATAGTAACCAAAATAGTAGCCATAAGAAAGACGATTAATCATGGGAAATGCAACATTTTTAAGTTCAAAAGGGCTGTTATTTTATTTAACAAGAAAACAAGTTATAAAATTAATGCACAGTACAAAACTTTCGGATCGCCGTAGTTTCGCGACTTTCGGATCCCCGTAGTTTTGCGACATTCGGATCCCCGCGGATCGCCGTAGTTTTGCGACTTTCGGATCCCCGTCTTTTCGCGACATTCGGATCGCCGGAGTTTCGCGACATTCGGATCCCCGGAGTTTCGCGACTTTCGGATCCCCGCGGATCGCCGTAGTTTTGCGACTTTCGGATCCCCGTAGTTTCGCGACTTTCGGATCCCCGTAGTTTAGCTACTTTCGGATCCCCAGGAGTTCCGCGTCTTTCGGATCACCGTAGTTTCGCGACATTCGGATCGCCGGAGTTTCGCGACATTTCGGATCCCCGGAATTTCGCGACTTTCGGATCCCCGTTGTTTCGCGACTTTTGGATCCCCGTAGTTTAGCTACTTTCGGATCCCCAGGAGTTCCGCGTCTTTCGGATCACCGTAGTTTCGCGACATTCGGATCGCCGGAGTTTCGCGACATTCGGATCCCCGGAATTTGGCAACTTTCGGATCGCCGGAGTTTCGCGACTTTCGGATCGCCGGAGTTTCGCGACTTTCGGATCGCCGTAGTTTTGCGACTTTTGGATCCCCGGAGTTTCGCGACTTTCGGATCAAAAGAGTTCCGTGACTTTCGAATCCCCTGAGTACCGCTACTTTCGGATCACCGATTTTCGCGACTTTCGGATCTCCGGAGTTCTGCGACTTTCGGATTCCTGTATACCTTAAAATTTTAATTGACCTTTTTTTTAAAAGACTAAATCGAACAAACATACAATTCTTAAAAAATATGGAAATCGGAGAGAATCGCGTTATTTCCTATTTTTTTATGGATTGATTACACATGGATTTACTGAATTTTGGTTTTTCCATCGGCCGATGAAAGACGGGAAACATCGGCCCATCGGCCGAAATTCGCCAATGGTCACGTGATCTTCAAGGCACACAACAACAGAAAGGCAGAAACCGGCGCGGAAAACCGGTTAGATGCTCGACATCCAAATGCGGTGTCCTGACTTCTTGACTACGACAACAAAAACTGAAAAGTGCAACTTCTGCGCGCGCATGCCCATACAAGCTTATGCGTGCGGCGCCGGGGCGGCCCTAAAAGTACCGAACCTGGAATGATTTTGTTTTACTCCCACTTTTTGCCACATGATTTTTTTTCAAAAATAGTCGCCGATAGTTAAAAATAGTAGAAGTATACGCTAAAATAGTCGCTTTTAACCCAAATTTTCCGAAAAAAGTCGTCATAGTCGCCTCCCCTTGAAAATAGTCGCTTTAGTCGCCTAAATAGTAGCCAGTGGCAGCCCTGACAATACAATTAAATTAGTATGAATTTGTTATAAATTTTATTACTGAAATACACAAAAATTAAAGAACTTTTCCAGACTAAATGACTACTTTTTATTTTCACTGATTATCTTTAATAAAAAATATAACAGTATAGCTAAAATACAGTATAAAATACCAGAAATTTACGCTACAAATTTTGACTAGAGGTTCAAATTCTCTGACTTCAATATGAACACAATACTTCAGTTTGTCCTAGTGAATTAACGAGAATAAAGAAAACACATGACACTCACTACTTTGCACAATCAATTAGCTGATATTCGTTTGACCTTTCGAATGTAGACTGAACACCCCTGTCTTTCCACAATACTTCTGTGTGGTCATAAAACACCTACAAAATATAATAACTGTCAACAATCAGAACAGTTCCGCCTCTACTTATAATAGTCTTTTTTTATTACTATTGTTTTTATTGTTATTGCACTGGTCACACGACAACAACATCAATAATCAGAACAATTTATGGATAAAAGTGTTTTTAACTCACAACTGGTAAATTTAAAGAAAAAATTTAATAATTTAGTATCCTTTCTAGATGAAGGGACCTAAGTAAATAATTGGACAGCATATATTTGTAAAGAAAAAAAATAGTTTGAACAATAAGAAAAATATGGTTTAAGCCAAAAAAAAATCAGTTTATTAGGTTTTTTTTCCACCAACTCTGGAAATAGTTATATGAACTCCTACTTAAGTTTTCAACAAGGATATCAGTAGGTTTTTTTTACACAGATAGTTTATAAACATACTTAAATTTTGTAATTATATTGCCCAATTGACTTATATTGGGTTTGTTTTCTTTTGTTTGCATATTTAATATTAATACACAATAAAAACAAAAAAGCTTAAGACTTATTTTTTAATTGTTCACACGATTAATACATAATTAAAAAGAGCAACAACTAAAACTCAATTAAATTAAATAAAAATAATTAAATTAATGCTAGGGCAGACTGCTAATATTCTTTGCATAGCAACAAATGACGACTGATTACCGCAGGGTAGTCGAAGTCTGGATTACTGGCGACATCCTGAATGTAGTCCACTCTACACTGGTTTTCATCATTCTCGAGCTGAACTGGAGGGGACAGTGTGCTCATGGCTCCAGTAATTGTCTAAGGGAGAGTATTGAAACAGGATTTAATTAAATATGCACACTACAATCAGATAATCAACTAACGCGAAAAAATAGTCGCACCGTACAATTATTTTTTGACAATTTGTAGATACAAAATCCTTTATGTTAATAGGGGCAGATAAAAAAGAGGAACCTATTCAAAGGATTTGAATGTTGCCTTGATTAACTCTTATAGATTGATTTTAAAAGCTATTTTAACTGATAAATTATATCTCAACACTTTTATTTACATCACTTACAAAACAACCTAATCTAACAAATTTCATAAATGAGTCTAATTAAATGAACTAATGTTTAGCTAGATACTGTGCTGCTATAAAAACACTTTAAAGAAAGCCTTTGTAAATATTTTAACCTCTTGCGACCTGGGGTCCCCATTTGGGGGTATTTTTTTTTAAATCTCCCCACAAACAATTAGCACGTTAATTAGTTCCGAAATTAACCTAGTCCGATAGAACAAGATCCAAATATAAGTTTTCAGCCTTTGATGCAGGTATCAGTCATTTATTTCTATAAAAAAATGAAGTTGAACAAGGGTCAATAAGGTATTAGAGTTCTCAAAAAAATAATAATAATAAAGTTTTATTGGTAGTTAATTTTAAAAGCATTTTGCATTAAAAACTATCTTAAAATAATCTGCTAACTACAAATAGGTGATCCGGCCTTTTTGGTTGCATTTATAGCACAAACAATGGGTATTTTTAAGAGTTTAAGGTGTGTCCCTAAGTACTATTAAACATAATTTTTAAAAAAATGTCTTTATATGTGTAGGATTTTGCTCGGTTATTAGGAGGTTAAAGCCAAACTTTGTTAATAATTTAAACTAGCGTGTTGAAAGGGTAAAAAATTGACATTTAAAATATGTCATTAAAAAGATCTTCCTTTTGTAATACATTGATAGTTTTGGTAACGTAAAATTGCTAATTGTTCAGAAATCATATGATTTTTTTAACCAATAAGACCTACACATATTTGGGACAGGTGGCCTGACCAGATTTGATAGTGATTAAATATTTTGACTATTAAGTTTTTAGAAATCACATTTATGTTGTTTTCGTTTGGAAAAAAGAACAAATAAAAGATATACGCATGTGGGATTTTTATTTAGCTAGTTGAACGGCAAACTAAAAATAAATTTGATATTGCTCACTTATAAGTGATTTACGTAATTTCAAAGATTTAAAACTTTGTGGCCACTATTTTCTAAGGTAGAGAATGAATTTGATACATTTTTTTTTTAAAGACAGGAAACTAATTTTGCTCCCAATTTGCAGAGATAAATAATGAATCTTACCAATATTGCATCTCTTATATTTTTCTTTATGTCTTCTATCTTTTGTTTTCGTTCACTGAAAAAAATATGCTTTTATTATTCTAAAATCAGGGAATTTTTGTTAAATAAAATTTAGAAAGTAGATGACAACAAGTATAGAAAACATGGTAAACTAATCAAAACTCTAAATTCACCAAAGAATACAACAAGCATTGAAATTATAAATAATAAAACCAATTTCTTAAGATGTTTTAAAATCGACATACATATTTAAAGTTTCTAAACACTAGAATCTATACCACAGGACAGAACCAGAGTGAATACAACTTTTTTTCGTACATTCCGACATTTTTTAATTTTATTTTTTCAACGAATTAAGACTGAAGGCCAGGGATCAACCTGGGTCAAAAAATGCTGTAGCAAAAATGCTAAAATGTAGAAAAAACCTGTAGCAAAATGCTAAAGAAAAATTAGTTGCTTATAAATAAACATCATGCCAATTAAATCCCTTGAATCTAAACACAACTCAATTTTTTTTTTGTAGCAGTTACTTTTGTTTAGCAGTATAGCTTAACAATACATTTATATATTTTTTTTATGAATCACGACGTGACGAATTTAAATAATTATACAAAACTATACTAATAAAAGTACTTTTGACTTTTTTAATAAACATTTAATAAGTACATTTACTTTGATATATAGTGTTAGATTATCTTCACATTTGTTTATGTCTATGAACATGTTTTTGCTGTTCATTTGGTGTATTTTAAAATCAAGTTTTTGTTGTTTGAAATCCCCAACTTTTGAGATTTCAATACATATTCTTATATTAAAATGGTTCATACACTTGATAGGAAAAAAAAATCTTAGCATTTTTCCAGAAAAATACAAGGACTAGAAATTTACTAGCTACATAAAATCTAAGTCCAGAAACCCCAGTACAGGTGGAAGTAGAATAAAAGGTTCAGACGTAAAAACAAAAAGCATTTTAACATTCAAGGTAGAGCCAGAGAACTGTCAATCATTCTGACGCAATGTGACAGCATCGGTAGGTTACGTTAAAATTACTAGGCAGTAAAATAAGTAAATCGGGAAGCATTATTGGACTCCTTTTCTAATGGGCAGTTACACTGGCTGGCCGAGATTTGAAGACATTTTAGTGAAATCTAATCTGAATTCATCTTCTCATTTTGATTAAAATTTTTATTTTCATTATTAGAATTGGTTATTTGAACTTGTTGTTTATTGAAATTTAAGTTTTGTTTCACGGAATGACGTCGTCGCATTTTCGTGACAGCCAATATTTTTTTTTTCGCATTTTCGTGCAACTCGTCGCATTTTGCGACAAATGCGACTGCAGATTGATCCCTGCTGAAGGCATTAGAATGAAAATAAATAACTCTTCTTCATTTCGAACCAGTAACAATCTTAGTCCAATGTCGTAAAATTACAAGGTTAGGTTGAATTATCGTTACTAACTCTAAAGCTACACCACCGCTGGTACTAAAATTATGAGAAAATGTTCCTAGCCAATTTCCAACCTCTGTTACTAATTTATTAAATTGAAAGTCAATTACCAGATTTGTTTCAGTGATTAACTTTTCGACTATGAAATCATCATTAAATGTTCATAATTAATATTTTATTCGGTTGTACTTGGTTGAAAAACTACAAAAACATAAAACAGAGACTAAGTTTATAGCTAGATAGTTAAGTAACAAACTAAACTGCACAGCAAAATGCGGTACATCTGGTCACTCTACACTTGAGAAGAAAGATTTAGTTAACTCGCAATTTTAAATAGATTGTACTCTTTCAAATTATGCTAAGTATTATTCCAAGCACAGCAGGATAGGTTCCAAAAGAATGACATATAATTTTCTATGTTTTATATACTAAAATTGGTGACCAGAAAACCTTAAATTTGCTTGTCGTAATGATGATGTTGTGTTCATGGATAAAGATTATATGGACCAAAAGGTCTTATAGACTGCTTCAGCGATCTGTAGACAGTGGTTCTTGTGGTGTCAACATAATTTAATTATAGGTGTTAACATCCCTACATAATTATGGCTGGATTAGATCTGTTGTCCATAGGCGAAAAATACAGTTCACAGTAAAAAAACGGCATAAGCTTTAAAATCTAAACAAGAACACAGAATGGTCCGTCTAATAAAAGGGGCTATTTTATATTGGAAATATAACATTGGTATTGGAAATAAAACATGAAGAAGTATTTGTTTAATATGTGCTTAACTTACTCTTCACTGAAACCGTTGACGTGCAATATCCTCATTTGCTTGACTATTGTGCTTTTACCAGATTCACCAGCACCTGTTAAAAATGGAACTTCAATGATTGTAATAATTTTGAATCATTTAAAATATATTTTTCAACAAAAGTTTTACTGGTTAAATAGAAAATATAGAGAGATTTTCTAATTTTGTATTTTAAAGGCATTAAAAAATTTAAAACTCAGAATTGCACTACAGTGCATAGAGGACCAAGTCCTGCTGTGCCCATTTCAGTAATACAAGAGCTAAGGCTCCACGTTTTGCAGCATATGTTCTGGTTAAGTGGTCAAGTATTTAGTTCCCAAACATGTTTAATCCCCTTTTTTTGTAGCACAAAAGGTATGAAAAGCAGATAGGACGTATAAAACACAACCAAATCACTGCACTCTTTTACAATCTATAAAGATGTATTTAAATTTAAATATTAAGTGGGCTCTTTTGAGGTCCCATTAATAATTGATATTGAATTCTAATTTATGAAGCAAATACTTAAGTAAACTAACCAAAATATTGTTCTTGCAATCAAAGAAAGTGCTTGATTCCTTTACTTAATATTAAAAGTATCAATCTTTTTTTTAATGGAAGCACTGTCAATTGGGACAGTTTTAGTCCAAACTTTTTAGCATAACAAGTCTTTACTAAATACACTTAGAGTAGCAACAACTTCTTGACTAAGAAGTAAAAAATTATTCTCAAGTAGTTAAGTTATTATAATCGAAAAAAAATTGGATTAAAAAAAAAGTAAATAGCGTTAAAAAAGTAACCTCTAAAAGCACACCTTTATTGGAGTTTTATGAATTAAAAAAAAAAACCGCATCAAAATATTCCTATAATTTCTTTGCTTTTTTTTGAACAAAAGCCATTTTTTCCCCATAGACTTAGCATTAGCCAGCCCGATCGAGGTAGGACAGGGAATGGGGGTGTCCAATCCCCTTAACTTCTGGATCGGATGCCAAACCTTTTTTTTGATGCCATTTGTTACGGGTTACTTGTGTGAGAGAGGATTTTCTTAACTCTTGTACATAAAAAAGAAACATAGAAGCAGAATAATTGTTGATATTCAAAAGGCCTTTCAATATTTTTAGAATAGTAAATATTATACTTTATAAAAAATATTTAGATCAGGTAGTACGCCAAAATTTCTCAAAAAGTCAAGTAGTAAGCAGGTGCAAAGAGGTTGGGAACCCCTGAATTAGATTTCAACATTTTTATTTTCTTCCCTTACAATACTTAATACAACAAATTTTGCAAATGTGTATTATAAAATGAACTTTCTTTTTATGGAGCTACTGTGTTCAGTGCTGAAAGTGGGGACAGACGACGCGTCACCCCACTTTTCAAGAAAATGGCTATCCATCAACCTACTTGTTATATCTCTCAAATCCATATGGGGAATGGCATTCTAGTTGAAGGCATCCCCCCACAGGGTTGGTATGATTTTACCCAACCCGAAAAAACCCGGGTGGGTTTTTTAAAAAAACCATTTGAAAAAACCCTTGAAAAAGCCCAAGTGGGCAATTGAACTTAAATCCCCCTTATTGAAATTTTTTTAAAAAGTTCAAATTTTTTATGCAAACAAAAAATATATTTCATATCATTTTTAATTAATACTTTAGTATTATTCTTAATATGTTTTGTTCCTTAAATTTTTATAAATGTATACTAATTATGTAACAAATAAATACAATTAATACTTTTTTTATTCAAATTGAAATTTCTACAGTTACTATATTCTGGCGGTTACATAATTTTACACATACGCAAGCAATATTTGGTTCTTTTCTAGATAATCATTCATAAATTTAAATTGCAACATTCTTCATTATCTCTTTATGCAATTATCAGTTTTTTTTAAATTATTCTCTTATAAATTGCAACATTCCTGATTATAATCAATGCAAACCAGTTTCTTTATTCTTTAACAAAGTCTACCAATCTTTTTTAATTCCTTTTGATTTAAGCGACCTAATTTTTTTGCTTGTTCTGTTAGTTCTTACATTTTTTTACAAATAATTAAAACTTAAATAAACCACAAAACCCAGACAAAAATATCCAAAATACAGTAGACTCCCTCTTAACTGGCTTAAACGGGACCGATGGTAAGCCGGTTAAACGAAAATCCGGTTAAACCGGAGTTAAATTAAATAAATTGAAATTTAGATGTTTATTTGATTGCACTTCTGTTTATTGATGATATTTGCCTCACGAAATACATGTACAATTGAATTAAGATGTCATTTTTCAGGTTATTTTATATATTATTAGTAGTATTTTGCATTTTTGATTACATACCTTTAAAAAAAATCTGAACACAGCCTTCCAATGTCAACAAGTGCGCCCCCCCCCCATTCTCCCGAACAAACCACGCGTTTGAAACATGTGCGACACTGAAAACCAAAAACTTGTAATTTCAGCTATTTTTAACATTTTAAGGGTGGAAATTTTCAGCCCGGTTAAAGCGGAGATCCGGTTAAACGGAGGCCGGTTAAGTGGGAGTCTACTGTACATGAAAAATACCCCAAAAACCCTGAAAAAATCCCAAGTGGGTTGGGTTTTTTTTATGAAAAAAGGGGTTTTGGGGGTTTCGGGTTTTTAACAACCCTGTCCCCCCCCCACTTATTTTTTTCCAACTTTCACCACTGACTGTGTTGCTACATAAACTTTATACTATAAATGTAATGTTAGTAAATATATTTTTTTAACTTGCATCTTAAAAGGGGTAATAAAAAAATGTACATTTAAATTTAAAACATATCATTAAAAAGATCTGCCCTGTAGTTTCTTTTTTAGTATATTGATAGTTTTGGCATAGTAGAATTGTTGGTTTTGCTGAAGTCATGTGAAAATTTTGATATCAATAAAACAATTTTATTACAAAAAAATTCATGTTAAGTGTAAGTTTATATATGTGGGAATTTTCTCATGTCCTACTTCTATACAAAATGAAGATAGAAATCTATATTTAGATAACAATTTATTTTTAGCTAAAAGAACAAAATGTTTTGAAGAATAAAACTTTATTGTTTTCTTTCACTTATATATAATGTATGTAAGATAATATATTTATTTTAATTTCACTTTACAAGACAGACCTGCTTTTGAGGTAAGCTAGAGAAAGTGGGTAATTTATTAATTTAAAAAATAGAATTTAATATTTGCTGTATTTATTTATGATTCACCATTATTTAATCCTATTTTGTAGTGTTTAAGACATAAAAAAAATCCCACTATTTATGTCTAATTAAATATCAGAAATAATAACATAAGTGACAATGAATATTGTAATAGGTTTTTCTAAATATATATTTGGGATAATTATGATTGCCTGAACAAGTACTCTGTTCATTAAAATCAATGATCATCCCATCAAAATAATAAAATAACTGAAAAATGATAATAGAGTCGAATCCTTCGGCTGCATAGCGTTTTCGTTTGACAATGAAGCAATTTACTTTTGAATGAATGGTTTCTCAGAACCGTCATACACCTATATACTCGATAAGCCTAACGTATGCAAGAGGGAAATAATTTGACTTTTAGGGATCCATATATGCGTTACGGTACCATTATTTACTTTTAAAAAGTATTAAATACAAGTCTCAAAACAAAAATCGGGCGATCAGCTGAGATTTAGGGGGGTTTGTTTTGGTTGCTTGCGCTTATGGACCTATGCAATCAGTTTGAACGGAGGGGGGAAAGATGAGAAATTTTAGCAAATCGTATATTTATGGAACGTGGGGAAATCTCCTTTTTTTTTATAAAAGAAATCCATAAATAGTCGATTTCGATAGGGAGCGAAACCATCCGAATGACCTTCATTGAGAGGAATGGCTTCGCTCGCGAAGGGGCGATGGCAATTTGGTACAAACCTAGCAAGAGAAGTCTATGGGTCGCCCTGTAAATCTGTTTGTCTTTTTGGATCTGTCTCTCGATTTTCTTGTTGGCCTCTTTCCTGCGTTTGTCTTCTTCCGCATCGCCCTTGGAACTGGAGCCTCCGAAACAACCCATGACATTAGGCCTAATGCCGGTGGACACCGCGGCCGGCAGTGAAAAGAGCAAACGAGAATAGACAAATCGAGTCCGTATTTTCAGGAATCCATCGTCTGCGAAATCATAGGGAGAAATGAAGTGTACAGACCGCCGAAAGATCGCTCATCGAAGTGTAAACTCGGGAGTATTTTTTTTTTCTAAACAAGTCACAGAACCACCATCTTCACAGCCTTATTTCTGTTACCGTACACTCGCGTCGTGAACGCGAACCGTCTGCGCTGCTAGTCGGATTCAAGGGGAGATCGTGAAGTTGCATGCAGAAATCATGTCTATGTACACTTATCACACAAACAAAAGACGTCAGAGTTTGAGGCTGGGTTTAAATATAGAAACTGAAATCTATATTTGTTGCGAGAATCAAAATATATCTCTTTTTAATGGAAATAAGCTGAATGAGAGAAACTATTCATTTTTTGTTGTTTTTGCATACCATATTAATATAAAAACATTTTTAAACAAAACTAATATTTTAGAAAAAAACAAAGATTTTTTGGTCTGTGATATTATAATTATATGCAATGAATATGAATGTTGAATGAAATATAAGAAAAGCAGCATATGATTTTTAAGGTTTTAGTTTTGCTTTCGTTATGTTAGAACGTTTGTTAAATTGGGTTCTGGCTCCGATTTATTTGGAAAATCGGAAACCAACATAGAGTTTTAAACCTTTTTTTTTTTAAAGTCGTGTTTGATAGAAAATTAAGTAATAAGGTTAATTTTTTTCAATAAGTAGTGAAAACTTTTTTTTCTTCAGTAAAAACAGCCTTTCTGCTCCCAAAGAGAAACTATTTTTCGAACCTTTTAAGTTAAAATTATTTATTTTTAAAAATTCAAATTTTTCCTTCATTAACTGGACATTTTAATCCCAAAAAATATTTAATATTGTATTAAAATATATTTTTTTAAAAAATACCCTGGTGGATTTTGCAGAAAGTCAACAAAAACAAAAATGAATTTTGTTATTTTTGTACCACCTGATCAACAGCCAATCGGTAAAGAGGATGCATTTGGAAATTAGAATTGTGCGGGGCTGCTGTGTTGTGGTTGTGTGCTAATGTGCTTGCTTTTTTTTACAGTTGTCATGTAGTTTTTACAAAAGTGTAATTTTAATGTTTTTAATTCAACTTTCATTCCATCAGATGATCGGTGTTGCAGCATATATATAAAATAGTTTGTTCGGGAGCATGGTGAGTGTTTCTACTGTCTAAAACATCTTAAATTCCGGCAAAATGTCACTACTTGTCAGAATAAGGTCATATTCCCTAGGACGTTGTCAGATTTGTATTTCTGTATTTTCTTAAATTTTAATGTCAGATTTTATTTATAATGAATTACTTGTGTGTTATAAGTTATCTCTTGATTGCAGTTCCAAACATTGACGACGATTCCGCTTTTTAGCGTTTGTTTCCTTCAATTTCGTTTCGTGTCAATATTTAAATTTTAAATGTTTCTTATATTCAAAACCATTTAAATTATTGTTTCGATCACTTTGTGATAGTTTTATTGGAAATACTTTGCAAGAGATTGATCTTGTGTAAAATCTCAATCTTAAATCGTTACAGCCATAGCATCGCTTCATGAAAACATCCGGCAGTTAAATATAGCGTAGCAAGAAACTACTTATCAGCTGCATTTTTCTTTATATAAAAATTATTTTGAAGAAAACTAGTCTATAAAAATAGATATTTAGGTTGTGCCAACTTTTCTTCCCAAAATCTAGGATTATTACATCTGGTAGACTAAGTTACCTTAATTTGGCTAATTGACTTTAAATATAGCTGATATTGCAGTATGCTACTAAAATTCTTATTATTAGTCAAATGAAGTTTACTGTGTTTCTCAGAAATTGATCTATAAATGAGACTATTGGGATTGTAATACTTTTAAAAGAAAAAGCAAATAAGATATTTTAGTATTTGTTTGTATAATTTTTTTCAAAAACTGTGCATTTATTTTTCTTTTCTCTTTGCATTAGTTGTTTATTCAAAAACAATATTATAATTTAACGTTAAAACTCAAAGATTTTAAAAATGTGTGATTTAAGAATCTTGTTCATGCAATCAAAGTAACCCCAAAATTTTCTCAAACTTTTTTTCCATAAATGAGGAAGTTAAGATTTAATGTGCATTGTCTCCGCAGGCCACTGATGAACCACCATACCTCACCATTGGCACTGATGTCAGTGCCAAGTATAAAGGTGCGTTTTGCGAAGCCAAGGTCAAGAAAGTCAATAAAGTGGTCAGGTGTAAGGTATGTCAGACTAAGTTTTCATTTTGTTTCAATGCACTGTTAAGGGCGAATGACAGGGTTCGTACACCTCCTGAAATTCCTCAAAAACTCCTGAATTTCATATTTTTTTCCTAAGGGCCCTTATAACTCCTGAAATTTGTGCCTTAGCTCCTGATAATTTTTTCCCCTCTCCTGAAAAAAAATTACCAACATGAATCGTTTTTCTCCTCTGTCTTTTTGTCTTACTTCTGTGTTCTTTTTGTCTTTCTCCTGTACTTAATTCAGAATAAGTCTACTGGGCCATCGCAGTAAACAAAAATAGAGTAGAGTCATTGGGGTACTAGTTAATATCCAAAATGCATCAAACAAACATATTCAACTCTTTTCCTCATTACCTCCTGAATTTACATTGCTGCACTCCTGCAAAACTCCTTAATTTCATTAGCATAGATAGAGTATGAACCTTGGAATGAGTCGGATTAAGCAAAGGTCTTTAAGCAAGAGCGCCTTTGTGCAAATCCAATGAAAAAATATTTTCTAAGCCACATTTATCTAGCTGTATTGAGTATGTTTAAAATCATTTTTTATATAATAAATGTAGCTGACCTACAGGTATCTATAATCCCACTTTTTGAAATTGGTTCGCATCTTTTTTTTTTATTGTCTTACAAAAAATATTTGAAGGAATTTAAAAAAGTGGGATTTATAAAGTCCTGTTAGTCAGCTAGATTTGTCATAGGAAAAAAAAAACTGCTTGTAAAATATTCAATGTTGCCTAAGAAAATATATTCTTTAACTATTGGATTACACAGAGGTACTTAAGTTTGGAAACCTGCTTGGTTAGGGTATGTACAGCTCTTCAAAAGTTATAAGAAACCCTTTGATAGGGAATTTTGAGAATCTTGATTTTTTTTTTGTTAGGACCTGCATTAATATATCTCGATAGTAACTCGTGGTCCGACCTTGCCTCTGGCCTGTTGTTGGTCGACAGTTTTTGTATTTGTTAAGAAGTTCAAATTTGTGGTCAGTGTGGGATGTTCAATTAAGAAAATTATTGTTTTGATGAAAGAAATAAAGGAAATGTAGGCTTTTTTTTGTTTTCTTTATAAGAGAGGAGGTTATAGTATCCCTTTTCTTTATGATAAACTAACTAGCTGTGTGACCCTGCCTTGCTGGGAACCCATTAAATTAATAAAGAATTTATTTCTTTTTAGGGGGCATGCCTAGTTATTAAAATATTCAAAACGACATTAAATTCATGTTGACGCATGCATAATACAAAGTCAAACTAAAACAAATCAAAACTTTTAAAGTAACATTTAATGATAAAAAAAATAGATACGAAAAAGATGAAAAAATCAGAACCAAATATGAAAAAAAATAAGTAAAACTAACTCGGCCTACATAGTTATTAAAGGAAATCTATCTTTTAAAAAAAATTCTGAAGGTAGTATTAGTGCTAGGTCTTTCACCATCCGCAGACTCTTTTATTATTAAAGGTTTATTTTAATAGGTATTTTTATTGAAATATGCACTCACATAGATCATAATTTATACAAACTTGTAATTAACAGTAGTTATATGATGTTTCCATGCAGTGCACAAAAATGTAAAATATTTCTTTTTTATACTATTTGAGTGAAAATAAGTCTGTAAAATTCTTGAATTGTTAGTTAAAAACCATGTTAAAATTAGTATCACGATTTAGTTGAAAAATGTTACACACCTAAATATTTATTAAATATTTTATGGCATGTGCATTTGTTTAAAAATGTCTTTAAATGATAGGATTAAATCACAGTATTCATTCTCTCATTTAATTTTATTACTTAGTAATAAATTGTTTTTATTTTCCATAGGTGACTTTTAAGAACAACCTAGGGACATTTATGCTGACTGATGACCAAATCAAAGGACCTCTAAGGGTAAGTTTTTCTTCTGGTATCTTAATGCTACAAGTAAAGATGTAACAGGTCCAGGCATTTATAAGTTGGGGCTAATACCCAGTTAAAATGCCCAAAATCCAAAAATGTCCAAGCTTTTAGGAATTTCTAATTCTTAAAAACCTTTATATAATCTTTATATATGTAATTATTCTAGCCTAATTTAATGAATTATTTTACAATACATTTTTTATGGCCTCTCTGTTCCCTTTTAAAGTATAAAATATTAGCAAAATAAGTAACCTGGACAACAATATATCTCTTATGCAGATGATCATGTTTTTTCCTACTAAGCAATTAGGAATTTTAATAATTGTATCTTAGAGATAGTAAGGTTGAAGTTAGCTTAGTCATCCTATTAAATAGGATCATATCAAGTGTTTCTTTCCAGTCTAGCACATTGTACAACAAAATCAAGTTTTGAAAAGAGCCCATTTCACTAACATGATTAGTTAGTAAGCTGTATGACTTACTGTATGTCATTTATCATGTATTTTTAACGCTATAAGTGTTTGTTTTCATTTTAGATTGGTGCGGATATTGATGCAAAACACCCTGAAAAAAATCAGCTATGTGAAGCAACAATTAACAAACTGCAAGATATCAGTTCGTACACTGTTGGTAAGTATAAGCATTTTAGCATTTTTTTTTTTAAAAACTCATTAATTTTCATAACATTTAAGTAAAGAATTTAAGGGGGGGGGATACATGCAAAAATAATTTTTATTTCATTTAAATAGTTTAAATAGCATCTCAAAGTTATGCCTGCAAATTTTTAGAATGAAACTCCCATCATTTATTAATTAAAATCTAATTTAAATGCTTCACCTCAACTCAGCACTTGAGAGCTTTGTCAAAACTTTTAAGCATGTTTTTCTCAAAACTACTTTTTTTTAAATTAGCGTGCAAGGTAACTCAAAAGTTCTAAATAGATCCTAATAAAATTTGGTTTCTCTAGGCTTGCCAATTAACAATTTTTCAACTTTTTTTTTATTTTATTGTTGGTTTAACTTGAATATGAAAGATTCATGAACATTTTCAAATGAAAAATTCTAATTTTAGACTATCAATTTTGGATTAGCTAGAATTACCGCAGATTTTTTCTTTTATCCGCGAGGGTCTCGGGAGATTAGTTACTACGGCTGCCCGGCCGTTTGGAAGAAACTAAAACAAAAAAATCTAATGTTTTCATTTTAATGTATAATGCATAACTATAATCAATTTTAAAACGTGTATTTCTTCCCTTTTAACAATGTCTCTCTCTGAAAAAAGATCAAAATTCAGGTGGTTACATGTATTAGCCCCCCCCACCCCCACCTTTAAATAATTACCATCAGAATAACCAGACGTTGTGCATCACATTAAGGTGAACCGGCTTAACTGGATTGGGCATGTTATCAGAATGAATTACAATTAAACCCTGAAGGAATTTTTTTTGCCTAAACCCATCAGCACGAGAAGAAGAGGAAGACCCAGAAGACTGTAGGGTGCTCAGAACTAAAAATTGGAGGAGATAGGCTGCCAGTAGAGGTGGCTGTAAGAAACTTGTTCAGAAGGCCTTGGCCCACCCTGGGCTGGCGCGCCTTGAATGATGATGATGATGACATGCATTAGCCCCCCCCCCCCCTTTTAAATAATTTACCATCAGAATAAAAAATAACTATATTTAGCTAGAAAGAATCGGGGACATTGACTAATGTAACTAATACCTTGTACTTGTAGTTTTTTTTTATTACAGTAACAGTAAATGATCGTTCTAAATGCATATAAATTATTAAACAAAATTATATTGAAATTGAGTGTTTGAAAGTAACAGCAACATTTAAACTTGTAGTGTTTGATGACGGAGATGAAACCACTCTGAGGCGTACTTCTTTGTGTTTGAAAAGTGGCAGACACTTTGCAGAGAGTCCTGTAAGTTGCACTTTTTCTTTGTCTATATATGTTACTTAAAGTAATAAGTTTGGTTACTTTTAGAAAAGTAACCGTTTAATATTAATATTAATCTATTGTTAGCAGTAATAGTAACACAGATCTTGTAAAACAGCAAATCCTAAGATTTTTGTTAGTTCTAATGCATGATAAACACCAAAGAAACACTGAAATGTAAATTAAGCAACAAATTTACAAGATACTTTAGAAGTTTCATTCATCAAAAATGTTGCACAAGAAGCATTTTATAATTCTGAATACAGCCTTCTTCAAAGTGGATGTGTTGAAATAGTGATGTTCAGATCAACTATTTAGGATCCATATTTATCACAAATCAATTTCAAACATTTTTTTTACTATGGCTATTACTTATGTGCCTTGTCTGTTTTTAAGATTCAAAATCTTAAATGTTGTTGGTGTGTTAAATGGCTTAAGCTGAGCATCCATTTTTGCAACAAAATATTTACATAATTATTCTTCGAGTTTTAAACTAACTCGCATGTTAAACAATATTAATCAAACCTGCAAATGAAAATTAATGAAACTGAAAGGGTTTATTTTGGCATTATGAAATTTTAATTAAAAATAGGTGAATGCTGTGTTAGGCAATTTTCTTCTTAAGGTATATACAGGGTTGGATAATATAGACGAACGCGCGAACGCCGTACGCGGAAAATATTTTACTCTTGCAGAAAATTTCAGGTTATTAAAAAATAACTTTCTTTCAATATTTAAAGAAAAAAATATATTTATGACTTTTGCCCATAGAGATTATACAATTTGTGTTTTTATAATGTATAATAAATCCATGATAGCGTACGGGTTAATAAAGTCAATTATTATTAATTTTTTTTGTAGCAAATTTTTACTCCAAATCTTTGTATGCAGCAAGTTTTTTTTAACTCGCCATTTTATCTAACCCTGGGTATATAAATATTTTGTGTTAGCGGGTTACACTTACCAACTTACTTTACACTTACCAACTTACTCTTAGTCGCCTAGAACTTGTTTTAAAATAAAATTTTGGATAAAAGTATTAGTTGTAATTTATAAATATAATTCATTTGAACTTGTTTTCGCCTAGACCTTGGATCAGTTTCCTTTGACGAATCCTGAGCATTTTGGCACTCCTGTAATAGGGTCTAGCAAGTTCAAGCGCAAAAGGAGATCCACTATGAACTCATCAATGTAAGTTTGTGTTCTGTTTTAGTCTTAGTTTTTTAGTCTAAGCTCTAACTATATTAGTGTGGTTTTAGCATATTTTATTTATGGTAATGTAGGATTTATATCCAAAAAAATTAATTGAGAGGTAAATTTAGAATCTTTGTAAGCAAATGCTTTGGTATAGTGTTAAGATTAAAATTCTTTTAACAAGTATTTGGAAAAACTAAATGACCTTTTTATAAACTTCTCGTGGAAGCAAAATTAAAAGTAATTCATTTTTATATAAATTCTTAATCCATTTAAATAGTTTCTTCACTATTGTGAATAAATACAGTTTAGAGCTTTTAGATGATGTTACATTTTCCAAGATTAAAATGGTTAATTTACAATGGCTCAAAGTGTTAAACATAAAAATTGATTAAAATACAAAACCGTTATCAAGCTCATTTAATATATTATCCTTCATTATGCCTACACATTCCTAGAAAATTCCAATACCTTATATCAAGATAACTTAGTGGCTGAGACGTTAAACGTGTCGCCCTCATAAGCCCAAAATTGTGGGTTCAAGGTCTGGCTGAGTCGTGAGATTTTCTGGATTGGAAAATCTTGGGCACCCATGTCATATAATTATGTGGCATCTAAAAATTCCCGGGAGTATCTATTTGGCTTGGGTTCTCTTGCAAAATTGAATATCTGCATACTTTATTATCCATACACAGGGTTCCCACGCCCCCTTGAAAGTCCTTAAGAAGTCCTTGATTTTGATTTTCGTTTTCAAGGACCCCTTTATACTCCTTGATTTTGACCAAAAATCATTGAAAAGTCCTTGATTTTTATTTTTGATTTCAAGGACACTCTTGATACCCCTTGATTTTCATCAACAATCATCAAGAGTCCTTGATTTTTTTCTTCCGCGACGGCGCGCAACCGTTCGAAATACAGGAACTCATTTTTCTAAAACACTGCCAACGCTGTGTTTATGCAGTTGATAGTGATAAATGGCGCGTCTAGCACTGCCGCAAACAAAACGTCATTAGACAGAGGAACCGGTAGTATTTTCGCCAAATCCTTTTTCCCTCTGATCTGATATGGTTGCTATAACATCTGTCATCGGCGATATTTCGAATTGCGGACACAATTTTGTTCCGATTGTTTGTTATGGATGCTTCTTTTGTCCGCTTGAACTTACGATTTCATAACGTAGTAACTCTTACATAGTAATCTTAACTTCTTCTTTACGGTTATTTAATGCAAAATTTCTTTTAAAAAAACTTGAATTCTTCAGTGTTTTTTTACAATTTTTATGCTAGACCGACATGTAGCATTCCGTTTAGTTGAAAAAAAATCGCCATTAAACTTGGCAATTGCTGCCGATGCTTGGAGAGAGCAAAACCCGAGACCTCTTAAAATTTTATCAAAAAAAGGCTTGTTGGCCGCTAACTGCGATTCCTTACAACTAAGCAAAAATATAGAGAAAAGGCGTGGATGTTTGGTTGACCCATCCGTTGCTGAATTATAAAAAAACAAGAAGTTCTTAAAGAACTAAAATAGCCTACTTTCCTGTTACTTAAATACTTACCAAAATTCTTATCTTGAAACAACTAGGCTCGTATCAGTAAGTGACATCAGCAACTGTTTTTCCACATTAAATTTAAAATAAATTTCACTAAACGCAGCATCTAACTAAACACAGCACTAAACACAGCTTTACTTGCAGTTATAAATATATTTAATTTTTCGTAGAACAAAAACCAAAAAACTACTCCTCAATAAACATTTACTTGCTAAATTCGGCTAGTTTCATTTATTTTATTTCGAAAATTAAAATAATTATAACGTAAATCGTTTGCAAATAAAATGTTTTTATTTCAAAGAATAAATATGTATATTCCTCGCTTTTAAATAGAATGAAAACAATTCGTAGTGAAATATATATTTGACGTCATCTTAAATTGACAGATGTCTCAAAAATAAATTTATTTTAATTTATTGTCGAAAAGAATTAAAGTTTCTCAAGCAATTGTTGCGATGGCAATGGTGATTTAGTTCTAATGAAAATGGCTTCCTAATGCTTTTTAAATGGGCATTAAATTTTGATGTTTTTTAAATATTTGAAGTACTTCGAATTCGAATTCTTTTCTGAAATTTTCAATGTATACTAATTTCGATGAGCTGAATTTTTTGACGTATCTCACTTGTCCGTAGCATTTGTAGTTAAATTCAGCGATTCAAATGACTAGAAATTGAATTTCAATGCTAATTCAATGGGAAATTCGTCGTCAAATAGTAGATTTATGTCCGTCCTATCGTACAGACAGACGGACAAAAAGTATGAAAGTTGGGTGTCTGAGGTTATACCTTTCTAATAAAAAAAAAATTTTTAAGATCGGATTGCTAGAACTGATTTTGGAAGGGGGGTACGGTTGGCACGGACAGACGGACAGACGAGAGTGTCGACCGCATGTCAATACCTACTGTTATCATTTTTTTTATTTCGATCGAATTAAAAAAAAAAAAAAATAAAGTAGGCTAAAAATCGGGTTAACGCATTGTAATTTTTGCTTATTTGCAGCAAAATCTAGTGTTGCCCGTTATTAGTTAGGGACTGATTAGTCCAACCAAACCTCACCGTCTTGTATTCTAGTTCACGTCCGGGTATAAGCGTACATTGAGGTCTTTTTCTTTTATTACTTTGACGTTTGGAAGATGATAATGGTTGGTTGGTTCCATGACTTACATAAGAATAAAACCACACACACAAAGCCTGCCGAACTCCAGACCTAAAAAAATCCTAAATAAAAATATATGTAAAATAATAGTACAGGGTCTCGGTTAAATCGTATATTTTGTATTCACATGATATATCTAAATTTAGTATTTAATTTTATAAGAAAAATGGCAAATCGGTGTATTATTAATCGGTAAAATAATCGGCGCATATCACGATTTAGGGTCCTTGAATTTTTTTTGGGAGTCCTTGAAAAGTCCTTAAAAACTCCTTGATTTTATTTTGAAATAAGAGTGGGAACCCTGATACAGAGCTCAGATTCATTGTCATCTGCACGTCAAAATTGGTAGCGATAGTCGCCTAGAATGTGCCACAAAAAATGGCTCTCAGGTCTGAAGAATAAGCCGAATCTGCAAAGGCTTGACCGCCAATATTGCCCCATTGGAGAAAAAAAAATATCAAGATAACTAAATGGCATTCAAAGTTTTATATTTTTTAAATAAACAAACATGTTTATTTTCTTTTAACTTAATCTTAAACTTTTTTTCTTTTTACCGACCACTGTAGCCGTGCGTATTTAATCCTGGGCACGTTGTAGCTTTAATCAAGGCAGACATAAAAAAATACAATCAGAAAACATTCATTTTTATTACAACAGCCGAAAACGCGCCTATTTCAACTCCAATTCTAAATGATTCTTACTTTTCATCTACTCATTGTGATACAATGTATCATATCCACAGACAAGAGAGAAGTGTTGCCAATTTAGAATTTACAATTCACAGTTTTATTATGTAACATAGTCGATACATTAGGAGGCGGGAATTAAATGTTTAAGAGTTAATATGCGTTTAAATGATAAGAGTTAATATATTTATTACACACCTTTGATTAATGACAGTGACTACGAGAGCAGTGAAGATGAGAGCATTCCCCGCAAGGTCAAGGCCATTCGGGGCAAAGAGCAGAACCCTGACTTGGCAAGGTCGTTTGTGTGGACTATGGGGACCGGAGGAAGAAGGACAACTGGTATCCGGGGCTTATTTACCCTCACCTGGCGCAATCCGCCATAAAGCTAGCCAAAGAAGAGCATTTGGTGCGATCTTTCAAGGACGGCAAATAGTATGCATTTTTTTATTGTATTTCGTTACACATGTTTTTAATTCCACAGGGTTCTCCTGTTTTTAATTCCTCAGTACGCCTCCTGAATTCTTGGAAAACTCCTAAATTTAATATTTTTCTTCTAAGGGCCCTTATAACTCCTGAAATTTATGTATCATCACCACCTGATATTATTTGCCCTCCTCTGAAAAAATTGATGTCATGAATAGTTTACTCTTTTTCACGCCGTTTTTCTCATGTATACTTTATTTAGAATAAGTCTACTGCGCATTCACAGTAGAAAAATAGAGTTTGGACATTGTGGTAATAGTTAATGTCAAAGAATGCACTGCACAGCTCTTTCGAAGATTTTTTCTCCTCATCATTTCAGTCATTGGACTAATATGATAATCAACAAGCATATTAATTTCATGCCTTATTTACATTGCTGCACTCCTTAAAAACTCCTGAATAAATTTTACTATCATAGATAAGAAGATAAGAGTATGAACCCTGATTTCAAGATTTGCCCTGATACAAATGAAAGTTTTAGTAATATTACAAACTTATATAAATTCTTTATTATTGTGAATATAGAACATTTGCATATACACTCCCATTGATCCATGTTTACAAGATAAGCACCGGCACTTAAAACAGAAAACAAAAGACTGATTATTGAATTTAAAAAAAAATATTTGTGAAAATCGAAATCAATGGTACATTTTCAGCAAATTTTCCGTGGATGACTGCAATTTCCCCTAATCTAGGATTGCTGGATTAGACATATTTTGCTCCGCTGGGAGAATAAATTTTCAGCTTTCTGTTTTAAGTTTTCAATTTTGTTTTCAGTTCTGCAGAAAAAGGTTGGGTTCTCTGTCTCTCCCCTCATAAGAAATTCACAACAATAATGTGAATGCACAGTGAATTGTAAAAGTGTGCATCAATATCAAACTTTAAGAGTTTTAAAATCGTTGCATATAACTTTGGGTTACAAAATGCAGTTAGAGTTCCATAAACATCAACAAATTGATTATATACCGAGTGACAATTTGATAAAGATGTTCTACATAACAATGTAATACTTTTAAGTTACTGTTGTTTGGGCTTAACTGTATATTAGAACACTGAAATAAAACAATTTTTTTAAAAAATATTTTATATTTTTGAAATGCATATAGATTTTCTGCTGACTTTCTCCGATTATTATTGAGAAAAAATTGTCTGACTTTTTACTGTTAATTTATTTTGTTTAGTAGTCTATGCTTATTTTTTGACTAAAATGTGCTATCCCTATATTATAACGTATATGTTGACAATTCGTTTCAAACAAAAAAGTTTGTGCTTTTTGCCATTTATTATTATATTAAATTTGTATTTCTTTTTAGTCAGGCACTTTTTTGCAGTTTGTTATTTGAAAACAAATCCAAACTTGTCATGCTTAACCATATATTTTTCAGCTATCAAGTTCCAAAGAAGGACATTCGAGAATTTTCGAAAGAGTCCATTCAGAAAGTGGAAAATAATGCTTTAAAGACAGGTAATTTCATAAAAGTATATTTAGTTTCCTATAATGCTGTATTTTCAAACTATATTAACAGAATAATATATAATGAATGTTACATTTGAACTACACAGAGGTTTTACACAGGTACAGTAAACCTCTAAGTGTGGTCATTCCCCTGTTCTCTAATAAATCAGTCTTAAATAGAGATTGGTTGCTCCTAGTACAAAAAGTGAATTGGCACGAAAGTTGAAATATCATTTTACAACGTATTAACCTTAAAAAAATTACAAAAATCTAATTAACATTAGATTTATTAATTCGAAAATAATATACACAAAATTATACTAACTTACTCTTAAACAAACTGTGGTACATATGTAAAAAAAATACTACACTAACTTATTTTAACAAACTAGTATGTACTAATTAAACCTTTTTAAAGCACATAAAAACTTTTTTCGATTTTTTTTTTTTTTTTTGCAAATTCACCTGTTGACAAGTGCTGGAAAACGGTATTAATTTATAATGAAATGGGATTAAAAACTGGTCGTTTGGGGAATGAGATCCAGTCTCTGCCAGAGTGGCTTTTAACATTGAACACATACCGGGAAGAATCGGTGCCATGAAATATTGGTGGTGGGTCGAGGTGGTCTTTAATTTAAGTGGTCGGACTTAGTTTTCACTGTTCCTCAAATTGTAATCCCTAATTTTTTCTGCCTTTTTAGCTTGCGAGAAGGCAATTAGCTACTTGGAGAACAATGAGCTCCCTCCCAATTGGGATAAAGCCCTGTTTGCTTCTTTGGATGCCCTCTCTGGTGAAGAAGATAGTCAAGAAACGGATTCGGACGTAAGAAACCTTAAGAGTTTTCAGTACAGAACTTGACACATTTGTGTAGATTTGGGGATTATACTATGGTCTATTAACTATACAAGCCTTGAAAAGACTTTCTTTCCCCCATCCCTTCGCTTGGTTTTCTAGGAAAAACCTAACACACTGCTTCAAAGAAAACCACATGCAGGTATGTGGGATGAAAATGCTTTCGAGGCTCGCATTCTGGATAGACCTACTATAGTTTTAAATGATTTTGGTTTTTGTGACAACAATAAGTGCTTTATCTAAAAACTTTTTTTAAGTTGATAATTTTTTCCCTCTTTCTTTAATAACTTGGTTTGATTTTATGGAGGTATCTTACAAGTTACTTAAGCAAATATATTATATATATGAAATGTATGAAACTTCTTCTATAAGTGAATTTTAAAAAAATGTCTCTCAGATTTTTTTGAAATGATGATGACTGGTATATTTAAAGTAATTTTAAATATCTAATGTTAATTTTAGGTATTAAAATTTGTTGATGTTTTCTCATTTGTTGAAAACAAACAGTAATATGCACGTAATATTTAAAAAATCTAATTTTAACTGCATTTATTGCCTTTATTAACCTTCTTTGCTAAATACTCCATTGATACCTTATTTAAATTTGTTTTTAATACAAAGTATTAGGGTATTTGATACGTTAACCACATAAAATTAAATTTTATTGAAAGTCAATATTTGTTCTTTCAGACTTCCGATGATGAGCCTAGTGAAGAAAAAGATCGCTTTGTTGCTCAATTTGTACAAATTTTGGACGAAAGAGGTATGAAACTTTTTCTATTAGTGAATTTTGAATCAAAAGGGGGTTTTTTGCGGGGGGGTTTTTTGTTACAGAATCTATCACTTACACACAAAAAATAAAAACATAAAAATGCCCAATATTCGTACACCGCTTCCACACAACAGTTTATGCACAACAGGAAACACGCTAACAAACACCTCAGAAACAAATTCACCAAGCAAGGCCTTAAGCTAGTTCTAATTCAAACTTTTATAAGTCAAAATTAATAATTTTCTTTAATCTTCTTCTGCAGATTTGATAATTAAACTTTATCGTTTGCTATTTTCTTTTTTTTTTTAAGTTCGAAGGATAATCATATATTTTATAAATAACTACTTTTTTGCAGCCACAAGTTTACATTTCAAAAAATAAATTTTTGAAATTGTTGCTTTTAAAATAAAAACGAAACTTTGCATATTTTTATGCAAATTTAGAATTTTTTATGCATCTTTCTTCATTTATATATAATGAACCTTCAAAATAACTTTATTGTGCAATTAAAACAATCCACATTGAATTATATCACAAAAATAAATATTTATTTTTTTTTTTTTCAAGAATTTTATTCTTATTTTTTAATAAAGTTTCTTGGACGTTTGATGTCATGGCAACAGTGAAAATATTGAATAAAAATGGAATTCGCATGTTATTTCAATGTAGATTAAATTTTTAGTTACTTAAATTTTAAATAAACTTCTAATTAAATTTTTTTAACGAAATTCGGAATGTAGCCTAAACTGATTTTTTGCTTCAAAAAGACGTATCCCACTTGTTTGTGTGACTTGCGGTTCGTTCTGTGAAAGTGGGTGAGGGACGGACGGACTGAACGACTATAAAACCGTCCACTTTTTACGTTATAAACGTAGTGTGGAAGCTAAAAAATGTCTATAAGATTTTTTAAAAAAAATTTCATGTCGAAAAATAATCAGTTACCTGACATAAACCATTGATAAAAGAAATTATTTTAAAACTGAACTAAGTTATAACTGTTATTTTTTATAGTTGTTTTACATTTTTTTAAAGATATGGAATATATAACACATCCTTAAAACTAAATTATGGTATATTCATAGGAACTCCTATCAACAAGGCGCCGACCGTTAGCAACCGAGATTTGAACCTTTACAAACTCTTCAAGATAATGCATAAGCTTGGGTGGATACAATAAGGTAAGTTGTAGTTTACATTTTGGGATTTTTGCAGTCGTACACCTCCTGAAATTCTTTGAAAAAAATCCTGAATTTCTTATTTTCTTTCTCTAAGAGCTCTTATAACTCCTAAATTTTGTGTATCTCCTGATTTTTTCCCCTCTCTTGAAAAATTGATGACACAAATCATTTTCACATTTGGAATAAGTTTACTAAGCATGCACAGTAGGAAATATTGTTGGTATATCGTGATAGTGGTCTATGTCCCAGAATGCACACCAAAGAAGATATTTTTTCTTCTGTTTCACGATTTTAAGTGCAGTGAACTCACTAGATTAATACAATAATAAATAAACATATTTAATCTTGTTCTTCTTTACCCTCCTGAATTAACATTGCTGCACTCCTGAAAAATTCCTGAATTTCACTATCATAGATAGAGTATGAAAGGGTTTTTTTTTTGTAAGTGAATTTGTCTCATTTAAATAATATCTTCAACTCTTTGCAGGTAACTAATAAGAATAAATGGAAAGCAGTGTATCTGAAAATGGGTTTGCCTCAATCGAATGCAAATGGACCTAACCAAATAAAATTCGCTTATAAGAGGTAAGTAACGCTTCTGTTTAGTTAGGTCACTTTAAAGTTCATTAAATATTTATATTTTCAAAAACTAACAGTGGTGTTTGTAATTTGAAGCATTTAAGAGTCCTTTATTTGGAAAGCAATCTTGCAAAATTAAATAAATTTACAGATTTAAAATATTGTACTGTAAGATGAAATACAATTATTTCAACTGATTATATGTGAAGATAGTTAATCCATATTTAACTTAAGAAAAATTAAAAATTGTCACTATTTGGTAGACATGGACAACACAAAATTTAACTATATTATATTCGCATGCTATTTGTCCATAGGTTTTTGCAAAGTTTAATTATTTTCGAAGATTTCTATCGCAAGTTGGGCTGTACAATGGTGAGCAACAGCAGGTCCACCTGGGTCGCCACAGGTCTGATCGTAACATCATCATCACCAGGACTAGAAGACAGGGATAATGCATAGTCCTCCCAAAAGCAGGGCACTAAAGATACCAAGCGAAAGGTATAAGCCCAGTTATTGTTTTGAAGCATGGTCATCATTAAATAATGTCCGAGTAAAATAGATGCACAAAATGCAAATGTAGCCGATTTCCAAACATTCAATCTTTAGTTTTAATTGACTGTTAATGTAGGCCAACCGGTTCCAGTTTTAATTGACGTTTGCAGGGTGTCTACCGTCAGCGAAATCGAAAAATCGAAAGACGGCCAAGAATCTTTAGTTTTAAAAAGTCACGAAATTAGGGTGTCTAGCCGGTCAGGATAATCTAAAATTAACGGCAAAAAAATCCCCAAAAAGTCACGAAATTGCAAGCCAAAAGATCACAAAATTAAAAAAAAAAATTTCAAAAAAAGACTAATTTTTCTAGAAAAGACCTCCTTGAGAATTGCTAGAACTTTTTTCCTAAATAAGTGTCAGAACCAAGCAATAGCGGGCTTGAATTTGCTCTGTATTGCATTAAGTAGTATTTTTATGTTTGTCATTGTAATTTTTTTCTTAATATGAATTAATCATTTTCTTAAATGAATTAATACGGTGGTTAAAAATTTAACGGTTGAATAAGGCCAAGAAAAAGTTAAGAAAAGTAGATTGATAAATCTGGTTGACACCCTGATTTGCCAAAAAGTTTTTGAAATCTGGGGAGTTCAAGAAATATTTTTTTTATAAATATATTGTTGAGGATGCAAAAAAAGATACTGGTTTGGTTTTGAATCATTGGGGTTCAAGCAGTTATTTTATTCATGCGAAATAATAAACTTTGTAATCAATGATGCAAAAAATATACTGTTTGCACTAACTTTGTTTGGTTTCTTCTGCTATAACAACTGTTAATCAATTTTCTATATAGGTATGCTTTTAGCACAACTTTGTTATTATTGGTTCTTCCTGCTAAAAACAACTGTTAATCAATTTTCAAAGCATGCTTTTATTTAATAGGTACATACATACATATTAAAGTAAATATATGGCAGTGCCTGGGTGTATCTATCATAACCTTTTCTTTCTAGATTGTGTAATATTAATTTTTTACTTTAGATTTAGACATTCTAAGGGTACTACTTATTTTTTTAAAGCTTTCTTAAAAAGTGTAATTATTCTTGTATAACAAGTTCAACCTTTAACAATCTCATCAATAATTAAACTTTTTAATGCCCTAAAATGTAAAAACCCACATTTCTATTGCAAAAAGGCGAAGTTACGCAAATTAGATTACTTGAAAAGTTTCAGGCGGCTTCTTTTTACTTTTATTTAACATACATACTGTTATCTCTCCGGGGGCTGTGGAGAATAGTCGGTTGAGGCATTCGCCTTGCATGCTGAAAGTCCCAGGTTTGGGTCCGGGCATTGCCAAAAAATAACTGCTGACCTATAAATAGACCTTTCAGGCAAAATTGTACATGAATACTATCCGGTGTAGAGAGAGTGTACCTTAAATATGTTCCAAAGTCCCGACACTGTGTATGATGTCCCCCTTAACGGTTGTGTTATTTGCCTACTCAGGTGTCAGCTTGTCACTTGACTGTGGTTCTAAATAATGACCGTCCGTCCCCAATAGCCATTGTGTAGCTCTAGTGCAACGATAGATAATATAAACTAAAACAAAAAACTGTTATCTCTCTAGACCGCCACAGACAAAAAACCGGAGGAGAAGGCCAAACCCTCAGATAAAAAAGACGCCAAACCCTCTCCAGAAGATGCCAACACCAACTCCAGCAGTGGCAGTACCTCTAAAGTCGCTGAGGACAAAGACACGAACAAGACGGCTAAGACGCCTGACAAGAAGAAGGCGGAAAAGCAGCAGCCTCCCCGTTCCGAGGAATCAAAGGAGGAGAGGAAACCGAGGAAAGAGGAGAAACCTCGCCTCGCACGCCAGGTAACTGTAGTCGCTTAACCCTTCATGCACTGAATTAACCCTCTATGCATACTGTTACTGTTTGGTAACAAGTAACATAATCCACTTTATTCTATTAATTTAGAGCTCCTCCTAGACAAATCTGTGTTTTTTTTTCATCTATTACATTTCATTTTAAAGTTTTAGTTACTAATAATCCTCATAGATGACAGTAGTAAAAGCATATTCAAAATTAAAGAGTGAAGTTATTAACTTTTGTGAAATGACGTTTTTGGCACTATTTAAAGAATAATAATATTACTACTAAATACTAATAAATTGTTTTGAAAAATTAATCATAGTTAAAATATTATTTGTATACAAATATATAAAATACATAAAATACAAAATATATAAAATATATTTTGAAATATTTTTTAGTAGTTTTCTAGTCATTATTATCAAAATTGGAATTTTGTAGTTGGTTTTTGTCACATGGAAAAAAATTTAAAAATTGAAATTATTTAAATTCTAATGCAGTTAAATTTTTTTAGTATTTTTCCCATAATGTGTGAGTATTAAAGATACATATATATTTTTTGGGATGATATTTTGGGGAATTGGATTGATATATACAGTGGTAGCCAAAAGTGTGGACACTTTTTGAAAGTTTCATGTGTTTCAACTGTTACCTGTGCTCTTGTATCTATTAAATTTTGCTTAAATACAAAGATTTAAATATTAAATTGAAGGTAATTTAATGTAGAATTTCATTAAAAAAAAACAGAATTAAAGTTGTATTACAAACAAAGTTATGGTCATTTTAGTTGAACAAACAAGCACAATCAATGAATTCTCTTGTGTTGAAATTGCAATACAAGTTGGTGGTTCAATGACTTGCAAAAGTAAGACAGATCATACTGTTAGTTGCATTACTTATTCGTAATACAGATATTGTAATACTGCATTTATTTTTAATTCTACACGAAATTACTTTGATGATTATGATGTTGTGTCCATGGATATAGATAATATGGGACCAAAGGTCTCATAGACAGCTTCAGCGATCTGCGCACAGTGGTCCTCATAAAGATTAAATTACTTTTAATTTGATATACAATTGTTTCATTTGATATACAATTAATATATTCTGTAATCACACAAAGTTGAAAAATGTGAAACTTTCAAAAAGTGTCCACACTTTTGGCCACCACTGTATATTTTTTTGATGATATTTTTTTGGGATCTATTTTTTTGGAAAATTCATGCATTAGAAGGTTAAGATTTCATTCTTATTATTTTTTACGACCTATTTTAAAGAGGGCTGGTGAACCCAGTCAGTTAAGGGGAGTCAGATGGGTAATTGGGTCAAAAATGTTGATTTTCTGTTGTTTTGTACATATCTTTAGCTTTAATTTAAGATCAAGATTATCGATTTCTGTTTAGTGGTTTTATTTTTATAAGCATTTTCCAGAAACTCTGTATATCAGTTCTTACCTATACCTTACTTTTCTTTGTGTTTTCTGAAATATAAGTTTTTTTGAACAGTTGAGAACATTTTTTCTCAGGATCTATAAAAGATCTCAATATGTTTTGTTGTATTATTTTTTCCCCATCCATAGCTTTTTGATTTAAACTGAGTAATTTTAAATATCTCTGCTAAAAAAAAAGTTGTATAACTTTTTTAATTTTTTTCTTTTATCGTTATTTTAATACATATTTTTGAAAAAATCACTGTTATTGTATTTTTTAATATTTTAAAATATATTCAGTTTGTAAATCATAGAGCTCTATATGTATTGTAAGGAACAAAATATAAAAAGTTTATTATGATATCTCATATAGTTCCTGAGAAAAATTAGCAGGCCTTCTATCTAAAAATACATTGAATTGAAATCTTGGTGTTGTTAAGTAAAGTCCATGGTATAGCTATCATATGCAAAAAGAAACAGCAATTAAAAGGAAGAAATTACTATCGGAGAAACTAAGGAGCAGAAGGGCGTTCATGAATCATGTAATGCAGTTTTGACGATTCTTTTTATTCCTCCTATTGATATTTTGTGATATTTGGCTCGATTCAAGCTAAGGGCATAGTCCAGTGTCAGAAAACTTTAAAATTTATTAGCATTTTTTGGGGATCTACAGAATTTATCAAAATAAAAAATAAAACTTAGGGGCCTCTAATATTTAAGGGCCCATTCTTTATGGTAGATCGGGCCATGGTTGTTTTATTGGTTTAGTTTTACAAGCTCGATAAGTAATTAAATAGCTACCATAAAAGAAAGAAATCCTTACTTTATCACACTGTACTGGGAGGCAAGGGATATCTTGGACAGATAAGGGATTCCCATCTTCTCTTCTGCATTCAGGCTTGTTGGTTACTTTTTTCCCTTATTTGTGTACTATTGTTGTTATTTTATGATTGTTTGTCATCTGTTGTTTATTTTATCTCAAAGTGACGAGATCTCATATTATTCAGAGTTGCCACGGTCCTTGAAAAGTGCTTGAAAAAAAAAACATTTTCATGGTCTTAAAAAAGCGCTGGAAACACATTATCAACCTTGTCCTTAATTTTTTAATTGTGTTGTCAAATATAAACAGAAGTTTTCAAACGTCGTCTTCCTTCTAAGGCTGTTGCAAATGTTAATTTTCAGCTTCCATAAAAGCACTTTTTAAAAGCGAATGGGTTCCTATTTTACTTTTTGATTTATTGCTTACATATAATCCAAGAAGGTTAAGCACATGATTTTAGATGGATTTTTTAATAACTAAATGGTAATTTTAATACACATATTTAAGTTCATTTGGAAATTGGAGAGCTCTTATTTTTTCTAAAGGAATTTTTAAAAATTAACCTGAAATTTGGGTGTTTCATGTTTGAATATACAGTCCTTGAAAATGAAAAAATATCCTTGAAAAGTCCTTTATTTTTTTTATCAAAAAGTGTGGCAACTCTGTATAAGTATGAATTAAATTCCAAAATAAAGACATGTGTTAAAAAAAATCGCCTTTAATATCTCGCCTATTCTTTTTTTGACCCAGGCTTCCTTGACCAAGATTGACAAGGGCTCCAGGCCTCCTCCCGAAAAGGCTCGGACAAGGGAGGACGCTCGGAAGGAGAAGGTGGACAGCCCCGAGAAGAAGGGGACCCGGTCCAGCCTCAAGATCCAGGAACAGGCCGCCAAGAAGGAGGAGTCCGCCGCCAAGGAGGTCGCCAAGAAGAAAGAGGACAAGGTGAGGGAGAGAGAGTGCCTGTTGGTTATTACCATAGAGATCTTAATAAAAGTATTAGAGTGTTGGTCACGTGACCTATCTATGCTAACGACGGATCGAGCATGTGGGCCGCCATCTTAGACTTCGAGACCAACTTTTTAAAGTGGAAAATGCTTAGAAAAAATAAATTTAATTCTAAAATATTTTTAAAAAAATACCATACAAATACCAGCTGCATTTTGGAATATTTTTAGTGACTTTAAAAGAACTTGAAATGCTTTTCTAGTATTTTTATAATATTCATTTTGCAATTTTAGAATGAAATTTTATTTTTCGCGTATTCTTCTTAATGTGACGGCGATGGTTGCCAGTGTCGCCATCACATAAAGAAAAAGAATGCTAGGCAAAAAATAAAAATTTCATTCTAAATTGCAAAATGAATATTATAAAAATACTAGAAGAGTTTCAAGTTCTTTTAAAGTCACTAAAAATTTCCAAAATGCAGCTAGTATTTTTATGGTATTTTTTTTAATATTTTAGAATTAAATTTATTTTTTTCTAAGAATTTTCCACTTAAAAAAGTTGGTCTCGAACTCTAAGATGGCGGCCCCCATGCTCGTCCCGTCGTTACCATAGATAGGTTACGTGACCTCCACTCTAATACTTTTTATTAAGATCTATGGTTATTACAGTCGAACCCCACTACAGTGAACCTGGGATATAGTGAACCCTCACTTATAATGAACCTTTTTCTCTTCCGAACTCCTATTTAACTAATTGTTATTTTATATGGATATAGTGACCTACTTAGAAAAGGAGAGTTGGCTTATAGTGAACCTAAATTTCCTATCCTTATTTAACCGAATGTATTTGATTCTTTTTTTAATAAATATTTTGGAAAAACTTCAAAAATTAATAATTTTTTAAAAAATTATTAAATAATTAATTTTGATTCAATTATTTAAAACCATAATTATTCTTGTAAAAGCTATATCATATAAAACTTAATTCCAGAAAAATTGGATATAGTGAACCATGGGATAAAGTGAACCAATTGCTGATTCCGTAGAGGGCTCACTATAGCGGGGTTCGACTGTTTTAGGTTGATTGTGCTTAGAGTTGAAGAAAGCAAACTGTTTTTACTTTTCAGCAACAGCTTGCGTAAACTTTTATTGAAATTATTATTAAATGTAAATATGACTAGATAGAGATATAGAACAAACACCGCAGTTGAGATTCAGCGTGATTTTCCAAAAAGCGATTCAAAAGAAAAGTTTTAAAGATCTCATCCAAGAAAATTATCTAGCAAGAGTATTTAAGCCCCGCTATATCAGAAATGCGCTCACTTAGAAATTACCTCACACCAATCACCCTGTTACATCACAAGGCGAATCATGCAGCCGATGATGGTGTGAAGAATAAATTGAAGGAATCTGCATATTGCTCATGAGTGCAGGTCGAGGAAAATACATGGTCTTTCCTAACAGTTATTTAGATATGATTTGTAAAAGAAAGGGATGTGGTTTGTTACAGCTTTTGTGGTGACTTAAGGGAAATAAAAGAGGGTCCAAAACGAAGTATCTTATCTTAATCCAAATTTTTTTTAACAATGGGCTTATAATATTATAAATGAGATCTGGCTTATATATATATTATTTTATATAAAATATATATATATATATATATATATATATATATATTATATATATATATATATATATATATATATATATATATATAATATTTATATATATATATATTAATAATTTTATTATGTGTGTGTGGTTGGTGTGTGTGTTGTTGTGTGTATTTTTGTTTATATATTATTTATATATATATTTTTAAATATATATATGTGTGTGTGTGTGTGTGTGTGTGTGTATGTTTTGTTTGTAAAACTTGGTCCCATTTCCCCTTTTAACTCTGAGGGATTGAGGTGGGGGTGAAAGTGTAGACTTGTTTTCCGTGCGTGAGATTTCAATTTTTAACTTATTAAATTATCCCCTTTTATTCATATTTTTAAGTAATAACCAAAAAGTTATTTAAAAGCAAACAAATATAAAACCCACTCAGTTGAGGTCTGTACTTTCACTACTGTTTCACAATGTATAGAATTTCTAGAACATTGCCAATCACGCACGTGTCTTTTTTCTCATTGGCTGAAAGTGCTAGGATACTAACTTTCATTCCAAACAACCTTGTCTCTTTGCTTTTTTTTAGTAGTTTGGAAAATCTTTTTTTTTCATTCATTGGATTAACACAGAGGCACTTTGGTTTGAGACACACTGTCATTCTCCCTTAATGAGGATGGGCAAGCTGGACTGTGGGTCCCCAAAGTAATGTGCATCAGTATTAATCCAATGGGAAGAAAAAATATTTTTCTCTGCCGCATTTTCTCTGGCTGTATTGAATATTTTTACAAACAGACTTTTTTTATGTGATAAATGTAACTGACTTACAGGTCGACAATCACACTTTTTGAAATTGGTTCAAATTTTTTTTTAAAAAAATTCAATATATAATTTCACACTAAATATTGAAAGGAATTTAAAAATGTGGGATTATGGAGACAATATAAGTTATCTACATTTATTATTAAAAAAATCTGTTAGTAAAAATATTCAAAAACAGCGGGAGAATGTGGCAGAGAAAATATTTTTTCCCCCATTGGATTAACACTGAGGTACTTGAATTTAGACTTAGAAAACCCGCGGTCCAGCATGCCCATTCCCACATAATTGTAGTTTTTTTTAAATTTTAACGTACCATCACATTTCATTAACCTTTTCCTCCCAGGTCACTCCAGTCAAGCCCACCAAAAAGGAGGATAAATCCTCCTCAAAGGAACGTAAACCGCCCCCTAAGAAAACAGAGGATAAGCCACCCACCAAAGAAAAACGCGAGGTGCCACCGAGGGATAAGGATAAAAAGGAGGATAACACCAAGGAAGATAAGACTCCGGTTGTCAAAGAGGATAACAACAAGCCCAAGGTCAAGAAGGAAGACCCGGAGGATAAGTCGCCAAAGAGGAAAATGAAGGATAAGGCTCCAAAGAATCCGATTGAGGAAAAGGTGAAGGAGGAGGTTGAAGGAAAGGCCGTTAGGTATGGTATTGTTATTAATCTTAATTGTATAGAGATTGGTTAAATTTTAAAGCTCTTGAAACTCCCATTTTTTTATATACTGGCTATGAGTTCACCTTCTTGAACAAATTTTGTTGTGTATTTTTATCTTTGAGTTGATACGTATTTTCATATTCAGTCATATTAATACTGTGGGACATGTCAACTTAATTTGATTATTTAAAACAATAGATTTTTTGGTAGGTCACATGTGTACAATTGTGCTTTCTAAATTTTTTTAAATTAAATAATATGTTTTCATAAAAACGGGTAGCTATACAAATATTTTTAATAAAAAAAATCTTGTAAAAAGTACAATGACTTTTTTATTTAAATCATTTATGTAATAGTATAAGTAATATAAAAATTTGTGTTATAAAAATATTTAATTTATTAAATACTGTTTATATTTTAACACTAGTAGGGTAGCTATACAAATATTTTTAATAAAAAAATCTTGTAAAAAGTACAATGACTTTTTTATTTAAATCATTTATGTAATAGTATAAGTAATATAAAAATTTGTGTTATAAAAATATTTAATTTATTAAATACTGTTTATATTTTAACACTCTGCACTCAAGATTCCAGTTAGTGGTTTTGCATATATTTATCAAGCATTAATTTTATTTAAATAAACTTTAAGATTTTAATACTCTTTAGTGCTTACAAAGAATTAATAATATATTTCTGCTCTATTTGGGAATACCATTAAAATTCCTTCAATAGAAACTTGAGATTTTATATTATTCGTATTCCGTGTAACTTAATTTACTATAACTTATGTAATATTTATGATTTATATTTAAACATGAGTAACAATCCCTCATTGCCGCCAACAGGGAGGAGAGCACAAGGGCCGACTCTGTCTCTTCGAGAAAAGGCGAAAAGCCAACACCTAAACCCAAGAAAGAGGAGTCTTCGGCCAGTGGAGACGAGGCTGCTGAAATTGCCCCTGGCGATGAAAAGGATGCGTCCTCATCTCACGATTCTTTTGACAGGAAACCCCCTGGACCCAGGCTCAGGGCAGAGGAAGGGGAGGATCCTCCTGGCAAGGTGGGTGTGGTAGAACAACAAGATTACTCTAGTGCAGGGGTTTCCCAACCTTTTTGCCTCTGCGTACCACTTGACTTTTTGAGAAATTTTGGCGTACCACCTGACCTAAATATTTAAATTAGCGTATAATATTTACTCTTCTAAAAATTTTCAAAGGTTTTCTGAGTAAAATACAGTAGACGCCGCTTAATGTGATCACGGTTAATGTTATCAATCGTTTAATGTTATCAAAATTGCTTAGTCCGGTCCGCTTTTATCAAAATACATTGAAAAATCCTCGTTTATTGTAATCAAATGTTCGTTTATTGTTATCAGTTTATATGTAAATTTTATTTTCCTGAAATCCAAGAAGACAAGAAGGAAAACTTTTTTTGTTTAAAGTATTTCCTGAAACTTTCCAAAAGTCCAAACATGTGTCAATTATTAAGCTTTGTCACAAGATTCTGATACCGATGATGAACCCAAAAGTACTACCGAGGATCAAATTTCGACGCCTGCTCAGATGTGGGAGGCACTTCGAATCTTGCGTCTAAGTGTGCAAAACAAAGCCGACGCGGAATACTTTCATAAACATTATGATTATGAGCAATTCGTAAAGACTTGCTTCGAAAGAATGCTAAACAATCGAAAATTGATGATTTCTTTTTCAGTCAATAATTAACCTTTTGTATTGTTTTCTGCAGACTATGTAAGCATACTAACTAGTAATTCTTTTTCTTTAGTGTGCATTAATTTCTATTAAATACTATAGAGTTTTACAGCAACAACTCCCAATTAAAAATTAATTTTTATTTTAATACGTATGTAAAACAATAATTTTTTAGTTTAAACTTTTTTTTTCGTGTATTGTAATCAATCGGTTATTGTTATCAAATCACGATCGTCCCGATGTGATCACATTAAGCGGCGTCTACTGTACCTGAGAAAACTTCTTATATATATATAATGTTTAGATATTAGTTTATTTATAACGCTTTTATTAAAGGAGAAATAAAAAGATTAAAATGGTATTAATTTACAGTTTTATTATTCATGGTTCTAAAAACATGCAAAAACATTTTTACAAACTAAGCAAAATCCGATCTAGAAGTTAATTAAAGATTACTTCTTTAAACTAACGTTTATGTTTAAAATAATGAGTAATATGTTTGCGTGCTCACCATGCACATGCGTACAGAGGCTATTTATAGCATATGTAGCTAGCTCACATCACTCACGCGTACCATCTGAAATATTCCCGGGTAAAACCGGTTGGGAACCCCTGCTCTAGGGATTGGAAAGTTACTCTTAAAATGCAACTCTGTGACAGTTACTTAGTTGAAAATAAAATCTGTTGGTTCAGTTATTAGTATGAAAAGGTAAATCTGTGTTCAGTTACTTGTATGAAAAAGTAAAATCTGTGTTCAGTTACTTAGTATGAAAAGTAAATCTGTGTTCAGTTACTTAGTATGAAAAGTAACTGTTACAATTATGTAATGTCAAAAGTAACTCTGCACATTAAATATCCTTCAAAGTCTTAACGCTGTGTACAATGTCGCCCTTAACGGTTTGGGTGCCTACTCGGGTGTCCGCTCGTCACTTCACTGTGGCTCTAAAGGACGCCCATCACCAATAGCCCTTGCGTAGCTCTAGTGCGCGGATAATTCAAACTAACCTAACCTTTTTTTGACTCATTGTAATGCAGTCCTTGCTTTCATGTAGAAAGTTAGTATTGTGTGCTTTTACTTTTGGAGACAAAAAAAAATTGCCAGGATAAAAAACTGTAGTGCATTATATTTAAAAGGTAAACGGCATGGTGTGTCTGATTGGATAACTTGTGTCGTAAATTGCTAGATTACAACTCCTCTAGTGATATAAAAGGCCCAGGCATTTATCAGTTGGGACCAATGCCCAAAATCCAAAAAGCCTAGGCTTTCTTAAATTTCAGGGGAAAATAAGAATTATTTTTGCAAAATGTTGATTTTTCTTTTGTTTAAAAAAAAACTTATTGATAATGCAATTAAAATTATGTAAAATATTATTTATTGTTGCTAAAAACCTACAGATAATCTTTATGTACATTATTTATTGTAGTTAGTGTAATGGAATTAAAACTTTTACAATATACTTTTTTAAGGTATTTTTTCATTCATTTTTTAAGTAAAAATATTCCAAAAAGATTTACATTTCTAATATTTTGCAAGAATGCTACACAAACTAACACTAAATACTTGTCTCAGACAATTTATTTCTTCATAGTTGTATTCAAACTAGAATTGTTTTTAGATTTGTTCCCAAAAATATTAGTGTCACTTTTTTTACTGTGTTGTTTTTTCTTATCACGACACACAATTTTGTTATTTAACAATTAACACTCTTGTTATTATTTGATGCTAATTTAGAATTCCATTTATTATTATTCAGGCAAAGAGAAGATCATTGAAAAAAAAAAAAGGAATCTTTGTTGGGCATGAGTGATTCTGATGAGTGTTCTGATGGGTTAGTGTAATGTTTTTTATTAATTATTTTCTTTTCTTTTATGTATAAACTCAATGTATAATACTTAAAATCATCACTATTTAATTTTGAGGAGAAAAAAGTTTTACAAGATTTTTTTTTAACGCAATTTTTGCTAAAGTACCGGGTTAGTCAAATTGAATGGGACAATGGTTGATAGTTTATCTGTCCATACGTAGCTGTAGTTTGGTTACAATAAACATACATTCATCTAAAAAATGGTTTTCTTATTGTCCAATTCATTTTGACTAACCCTGTATTTAAATTAACAAATTAAAGGTTGATGTACGAATGAAAAAAAAAATATAATAATCGAAAAAAATATATCGATATTAATGAAACTATAATAAATGTATCTAATATAAAAAGAGGAGGCCCCCTTCAATATCATGCAGTGAACTGTTTATTAAACTCTAATTTCTTTTATCACTGCAGGAGTTGCACCAATGACTCTGACAAGAACTACAAAGAAGTCAAGCACAATGAAATTGAAATTGGCGATCGTGTCAAGGTCAAATATGGCCGTGGGCGGCTGACCAAGGTTTATGAGGCCAAAGTACTCAAGATAGAAATGGATGGCACAGAAAAAAGATTTTATGTGCACTATGCTGGTTGGAACACTAGGTATAGCTGATTTGGATAGTGGCTGAGTGAATTTCAGTGTTTATGTTCAAGTTTCAAGCTTTATTGGTCAATTATAGTGAAATAGGCTGCTTAAAAATAATTTTTTGAATAAGTTAGTCTATTCTTCTAAAGAGAAGACTGAAGATTAGAAAATATTTTCAACTATAATTTTTTATCCACTCTTTTTAAAGACATTTAAATCTTAGTTGGAATATTTCAAACTAATTATTACACTGTTTTTGTGTGTAATTTTGCATTAGTTAATTATGCAGTTAAATAAGTGTGAATATTTTTTTTAAATTACAAAGTTTCAAGATATGTATTGTTTAAATTAGAGTTCATATTTTAAAAAATGCTATTTTTGTGCCTCTTTCAGATACGATGAGTGGGTACGTAAGAACTATATTGTGGCCAATATCAGCAGCACAAAACAACTGAAAGCTGAAGGCAACTTAAAAGTAAGTTACCTTTTTTTTACCCTGATTTTGCACTTTATCCATAAATATTAATAGACAAATGGCCTAATTGTTATAATTTTACAGTAGCTTATTTATTTTCATACTTTTTACTTTTGTTTTGGTTTTCTTTACTTTTGGTTGTCTGAAGAAAAGTAGTAGATAGAAGTAGAGTGAAGCTTATTTTAAAATAAGTGTGCAAAAGTTAAATTTGTTAAACTACACCATGGAATTAGTTGTTTTTGTTTTTCGTGCCTTACAAACAATTTTCTCTTTGTGGATTAAATAGGCTGATTTTTGTCCTTAAAAAATATATTTTTTTACATATAGCAGTGTTTATTACATTATTAACTAAATATTTTGAAAAAATATATTTGTTCAATTTATATATGACAGTCATGAGACACGTGCATTTATAAATGATATGCTTATATATAATTATTTGAACCAAAGAAAAGTTTTTAGTTGGTTTAAAAAAAAAAACTTTCCTCCCAAACTGTATAATAACCATTAAGCATTGGTCTTCTTCTAGTGCAGTAAAACTTAGCCTCCTCCCCCTCTCAATGTAATTAAAGTTTTTAAAAAATTCTTAAATACATAGGATGAAATTAAAATAAAATTATCATGATACTTTCTACACATTTTCATTGTTTATGCAATTCTAATTATTTTCAGATAACAGTATATGCAGATACTTAATACATGGTGGTTACAAAATCTTAGAAAAAAGAATGTGATATCCATGATATTTCCATGATATTAAAACATTTAAAACTAAATTAAAAACTATATCACAAAATTAAAATAACGAGTGTAGAAATTGTGGCATTTGAATTTTGACCTTTGAAATTGAGAAGATTCATGAAGTACACAACCTGGATTATAGGCACAGATAGTTTTTTATATACTCATAATTTATATGTTTTTCTTCGATGGATTGTACATTTTTTTTCAAGTATCATGTGCCCTAAGTTGAAGATGTTTTTTCTGAACACTTCTACATTGTTTTGAATTCTTCCCTGGGATGGGAGCCAGTCGGTAGGCACCAGGGCCACTCGCATCGCATGCGAAAGGTCCCAGGTTTGAGTGGGCCATGGGCGGCCTATCGGCCAAATAACTGCGATCTGTAAAAAGGCCTGAATGGTCAATGAATAATGTGTAAGGGAGTGCACGTTGAATATCCTTCAAAGTCCTAATGCTGCGTACGATGTCGCCCATAAAGCGGCGGTTGCGTTGGTTGCCCATTCAGGTGTCGGCTTGTCACTTGACTGTTGTTCTGAAATACGACGTCCGTCGCCAATAGCCCTCGTACTATTTATTGCAAAATCAGATATAAAAAAATTTCTCTTAAGATTGCCGAAACATGTGATGACTGGAACATGTGACCTCTCACCCGATTATATTATTGCTGTGACGTCACTAAAACTTTTGCCAGGTAGCAAGCGACCAGTATCTTTCGATAACTGTAACCATATTTCTAGCCTATAAGTTTTTGTTTTAATTGTGTTTGATTTTTATTGTTCTTTTTGTAGCAAATTAGCAAAAAATAATTTCTGGGATGTGAATAAAATATTTTGCTTACCAAACTATCTGTAGTAGAGATTGAAACGCCAAAAAAACATTTTCTTCATAGTGCGTGCCTAGCGAAGCCGCATTTTTTTATATTCCTTTTTGGAATTCCTTTTTGTCTTTTTGAAACTTTTCTAGTTATGTTTGACTGACTGATTACTTCACAAAAATATAATATTCACAAAATATTAGAAGCGAGTAGAAAATGTATTTTTTCAACATTTTTGGTTGAAAAATCCTGTTACTTATTATCTTGACTGTTGCCAATTTTACAAATTTTACTTTACGAAAAGCATTGGAGTTGTCTAGATGGTGATGATATTGTTACCTGATACCTTAATTGGTTTTCATTGATTACTGATACCTTAATTGGTTTTCAACATTTTTTAAACTTTTGTTACCATGTATGGTTTTTTTCAACATTTTTTACCATTAAAAAATTATAGTTTAAATTTGGCACCAACAAACATTCTAGTCCTTGAATTGAAATTGTTTTCGGAAAAGTCCTTGAAAAGTGCTTGCATTTTTTTCCTAACAAGTGTTTGTTGATGAACCATGTATTGCGACAATAATTCAAACCTGATCTTGAATTCTTCCCTTCCAGCCATCCACGTCCCTCAAGAAGGTAGACCGCGGCCGACCTCCCGGCATCGCTGCCAACACCAACCGCAAAAACTCCACAAGCAGCGGCTGCAGCAGCTCCCGGGCACAACACCCCGATCCGAGAAGAAAACCCAGCTTTCCGGAGGACTTTTGGCCAAACGCAGGACGAGGCGGAAGTCTGGCACCGCAACCAGCGCTACAGACCAGTCGCAGGAGTCGGATACGGACGCCATGGATGCAGAAGACGATGAAGAGGTATTGTAGATGAGTGTAGAAAAATATCTTGTGTTGGTACAAAGTGAATTAAAATGACCTTAAAGGATGTTAAGGGTAGTCGGGGAAATGTCGATTTTTTGTTTTATTTTTATTCTGCTATAGCTTTGATTTAAAACCTAGATTATCAATTTCTGTTTTGTGGTTTTCTTATAAGCATTTTTCAGAAATTCAGATCCTACCTATATCTTACTTTTTTGCGTTTGCTGAAATATAAGGTTTTTTTACAGTTAGGAACATTTTTCTCAGGAACTATAAAATGTATCAACCTCTTTTGTTTTAATATTTCTTTCCCAATAATAGCTCTTTGCTGCTGAGGAATTTTAAATATCTCTGCTTAAATTGGTTAGATAATTTTAAATCTGATTTCTTTTAAATTCATTTTTTAAAAATCACTGTTTAAGTATTTTTTTATGCTGTGAAATATCTTCAGTATAAATCAAAGAGCAGGGAACAAACTATAAAAAAATCATAATGATATCTCGTATATTTCATGAGAAAAATGTTCCTAAAGGTCAAACTAACATGGGCAAGATGGAACCTTCCGACTCCCCTTAAGCTATAAGACCTTTAACTTATCAAAGACGTGTTCATTCTTGTGTGGCAAATTTTCTTGCCAACCGTCATTAATGAGTTAAAACAAGGTATTTTTTTATTACAAATGTTTTTTCCCCACAAGATTTAAAAGTAAATTATTTACAGGACAAATAGCATATGAGACTTTTCAAAATTAAATATAACTACTTTGAAAAATTCAAAGTTTAAATACTCAGGAGGTGTTTCAAATCTTCAACTCATCAGTATAATAGTTCTCATTATGTGCATGGCAAATGGCTATCTTACAAGTATGAATTTTCTAATGAAATATACCTAAAAATTCAGAACTTTAAGATTTCATGATTGAGGCAAATCTTGAATTTATCAGTATAATAGTTGAGATACAGTTAGCAGATTCTTTAATTTTCTACCGTGAAATAAGTGACCATTCTCTTTAAAAATTTCTCTTTTTGCCACTTCTCTGCATACAGAAGATGCTGTACCTTGAATATTGCAGAGTTAATGTTTAATTTTTATATATTTGGATAACTTTTGAACACTCCTGAAATAAAAATTTAATTTTAAAAAGTATCTAGAAATCTTATAAACGCAGTGGTCACTGTGTGTCTTTCCTCAACAGGATGATATGTCTTCATCTTTCAAGGAAGAGTTGTTCAGTGATGACGAAGATAAGGAGAAGTTTGAGGATGCCAAGATCAGCGAATTAGAGAAGTCAATTGGAGTTGAAGAGGAGGTATGGGGTTTCCACATTTAGTAGCTATGTTTTTTTATATACTGTAACCTTAGCCGCAGTTCTCAGTTTAATGGACTTTTGGGAATGTATTTGATTTAACTAGATAATAGAGCATTGTGGTATTAAAATTTGTGTTTAGTATTTTGTTTAAAATGTTTAAGTATTTTTGAAACTTCCAAGATAAATTCTCATGAGAATTTTCTAAAATAAAATTTTACTTGTTCAAATAACATTTTTATGCACTTATGCCCAATGATACAGGGTTGGGTTTTTGCTGGTAAAAAAATGGTTTTTCACAAAGTCATTTTAAAATCTAGGTATTTACGATAAAAACCTTTTATATTTTCTATGATTGAAAACCAGTATAATTTCACAATGTGTATATAATTTACACTTATAATATGTATACCACCTATATAAAACATGTTTATAATTACAATGTTTCTTAGTAAATTAAAATGCTGTTCATTTTTATCGAGAATTTTTTGCTAAGGCAGGGAGCAGGTTTTTTTTGTTATTTATAAGTTTTAAAAACTTTTTTAAGGTAAATCCTATTCTGCCTGTAGTTTTTAGATAATACGATTTGATCTTGTACAAGGGCAAAATTGTGATGGTCCTATATTCTGCCTGTAGTTTTAGATATATACTATCTTGATCTTGTCAAGGGCAAAATTGTTGATGGTTCCTATTCAGCCCTGTAGTTTTAGAATAAATACTATTTGAACTGAACAAGGGCAAAATTGTGATGCGTTTTAACTAATTTGGGCCACGTTTTTTTGTCCTCCCTCAAAAAAAAAAGTCAAAAAAAAAGTTACAAAAAAAAAGTGCAAAAATGCTACCCCCCACACCTGCCATCATATCCCCTATTTTACCCTCCCCGTTTACAATTTGCATGTTTTACAATTCAGCATTCTGTAACAATTATCAGTTTTCTGAATCTATGTTCTGGAATCAAAACTAATTTACGAATATAGTTTTTAGTAAGAACACGTGCAGGAATGTAAAAATAAACTTTCTTGATGCTTATACTTTTTTTCGTAACTTCCTTTAATATCATTGTGGTACTAATATTTTGAAAAAAGAATATCTTCCAAAATGTTTGCGTCACCAAAACCCCCCCCCACCGGCGTTACAAGCTCACCCTCCCCATCCTTTTCGCTCCATATCCCCTTATAAGCTCATACTCTCTCCTAACATCCAACTGTTCTTAAAAAAATGTTCTTTGAATGTATCAATGAAATAACATAAGAAAATTAGAATTCATTATCATCAACCAGAGCATAAATTATTGTTTTTTCTGTGTTCTTATTTTTGGTAGTAAATGTAATGTTATTTCAGAATGTGGGAAAATGTTTTTACCAAGGCGGTAAAAACCATAGTAAATATCGGTAAAACCCTATATGATACTGTGCAAACCCTGCAATGATATGGTTGTCTTGTTGGCTTTCACTGAACAATGTTTTGAACTGATGTCTAATTGTTAAAAAAAAATTATTAATTACCTTTATCTCATTTTAGTTTCTTATTATTCACAGGTGTTCTCTTCTGAAGATAAAAAGGCAGGAGTAAAGACAGAAGTTCCGGTGAAGATGGAGGATAAAGATAGTAAATCAACTGAGAAACCTGAACCTGGATCAGCTCAAAAGGGAGATACCATCAAAACTAAGCCAGAGCCAAAAGCCAAAGAGGCTGTTAGCACCCCCCCAAGTCAGTTGCCATTCCAAAAAACGGAGAGCAAGGCTGCACTTAGCTTCGAGGGCTTGATTAAGAAATCGTTTGACAGCACTGCCCCTCTCCAGAAAACATCCACTTTGAAAGAAGCAGTGCCTTGCGAAAAGAGTCCGCTTCCTTCGGCAAACGCTGACAAGAAACCAGAGTTGAAAAAAGAAGAACCTTCACGTTCAGTGTCTCTCTTTGGATCTGTCCTGAGTTCCTTCCAAAATTCAACTATCCCTACTGTTGAGAGAAAAACGACTCCTAAAGAAGTTGCCAGCTCGTTTAGTTGTATTTCGAAACCCCTGGCAGATGTTGGGGGATTTAAGAAGCAGGGTCAGGCAAGACAGAAACTAAAAGTACCACAGCTTTGCTAAACCAATCTCAAGATTTAAAAGGTTTCCCTGAACCTGTTGCATCACCGCTTCTAAATCCGACTGCTATACAAAGAAACTCTGAAGCATTCGCTAGCACCATTGCTTCGCCAGCCAAATTGTTTGATAGTAAAAATCCTAAATTAGAAGATACCAAAAGCCCTATGAGGTTGGATACTGAGGTGATTAAATCGAGTAATTTCCCAGTCGCTTTTAAAGTTGACGGTGCTAAGAATATTGTTAAACTAATTGAGACTAAAACTTCAAGTAATTTGGCTGGCCTCTTTTTTTTATCTGTTGTATTTTTTTGTTATTAATTCTAGAAGTCCATCAAGATTTGGAGAAGCAAAGAACTCTGCAAAAATGGATGATTTAAAAATTCCAGCAAAAGTGAATGAAGCTAAAAATCCGCCAAAGTTAGAGGATCCTAAAACAGCAGCAAGTTTGAGAGATGCTAAAAGTTCTGCCAAGTTAGGTGATACTAAAAACCTTATCTCACTGACAGACAGCAAAGGTGCCCTCAATTTGATTGACAGAAGCTCAGTAAAGTCAAGTGATGGTAAAAGTTCTGCTAACTTGTTGGATGACAAAAATAACTTCCCAGTAGTTCCTGAAACCAAGAAATCAGGTTATAATAAAGTCCCTGTTAGGTTTACTGGCACTAAGGAACGGCAAGCTAAAACTAGCAGTGGAAACTTGAGCAGGATTGCTTGCGAGACTAGTCCAGCTAAATTAAGTGAACAAGCTCGGGCTAAAATCAAAGTTGCCCCTCCTATTAGCAACCCTTCCAGTGTTCCTGATTCAATTTCCAAATCAAATATTCCAATGAAAAGTCAATCTGATTTGTCTCCCGCCAATACTGTCAAAAATCCACATACTGTACCAGTGAGTGAAACTAATCTTCCTGTTAAGTCCAATGATCCACTTCCTAAGATCTTAGATTTGGGGAATACATCCCAAAAAATCGAGGCTAAAAAAGACGACTCTGAAAATAAACCAAAAGATAGTTTTGACTTGTTGCTGCAGAGTAGCAATACAAGCTCAAGCTACATCCCTCCAAATATCTCTGATGCAAAGGATGTATTCAATTTCTCTTTTGGATCTGCTAGCACAGCCAAGGATCCACCTGTGCCTTTCCCCAAGTATCCCTCGAGCAGTTCCGACTCCCTCTGTCGAATGACCAAATCTTCCTCGGAGACTGTGGACGTCAGTAAGATGATTCCGGGCATCTTAGAACGGCTCAAGAAGGACGTCGTTTCTGATTCTAAGGCCTCTGATTCTCCTCCTCCACCGAAGGAGGAACTTAGTTTTGATTTTCTGCGGGGGCAGATGTCTTCCAAATCCTTGTCCAGGTCCGACTCCTCAAATTCCCTGAGGATCTGCGAGAGTGACACCAACGACTCCAATGCCGAGCTCAAAGTTACTCCCTCTAAATTCAGCAGGCTAGAAAGCCTGCCTGATTCTTCCGCGAAATTGTCCGAAGCCAAGGCAGACTTACTGAATGTTCAGAAACCAGTTTCTGAAGCTAACTTGAGCAGCAGTAGTTCCAGTAATGCTTTTACAGCAAACATTCAAAAATCTAATATCCCGGTGATCAGTCAGCCAGCATCGGTTATTACAACTACTTCTTCATCGACCGGCAAGGAATCTCAGCCAATTTTTGATAAAAACAATACTTTATCTCCCAAAGTGGAGTCTAAAGTACCAGCTACATTTGATCAGGCGAACCCATTGCCAGGAGATGCTGAATCAAAAGATGGCAAAAAGGGTTTATTACCCAAATCATCTTCCTCATTAGAGAGCTCATCTGTTGTGGGGTCAGCGGTCAGAAAAGAATCTCTCACCCCTGTAGACAGTTCCCAAACATCAGAAGCAAAGCCTGAATCAAAAGAATCTTCTCTGTTTGATAAGATAAAGGCAAGTTTTGCTGAAGTAAAACCTGAAGTTAAAAATGAGCAAAGCAGTGTCATAAAATTTGTTTCAGAACCATCAGCAACAGCAAGTCCTGTAAGCATTCAACCAGCAGAGGATGTCAAGAAAGAAGATAGCAAACCAGTCAAAGAAGAGGAAAAGCAGCCAGAATCAAAAGAAACCGGTGAAGATAAAGACACTCCTGCTGAGGACTTAGTAGTGCAGAAAGACAATTTGACCGACGCTTCGGCTGTTCCTGAAAAGGAATCTAGTGCAGAAGCAAGCACCACCAGGGAAGACAGTCCATATTCCAAAAAGGACATGAAAAAGAAGAAGCTGGGCAAAAAGAGTGGAAAGAAATTCCCCGAGGCATTGGAGAAGGAAGGCAAAGATAAAGACCCAAAGGCAAAGGACACCAAAATCAAGGCCAAAAAGCGTCTCAAGCCCGAACACTACGACAGCGACAAGTCCAAGAGTCTTGACCTGAAAGGCAAAACGAAGAAGATCAAGAAGAATAAGAAACGCTTCCCAAGGAATGACGACTCGTTTGAAGAGAGCATGAAGAAATTTGATTTCAAAGATGAAGACCACAGAACTGATAAATTGAAGAAGAGCCATAGGAAAAAGAAGTTCCTCAAATCTGGCATTAAAGGCGAGGAATCACCCGAGCTTAAAAAGAAGAAGAGTAAGAAGAACAGGGACAAGATGGCTGGAGATAAGACAAGGTTTGTAATGTTTTTTTTTATTAACAGATTTTAATGTAATGTAAGATAGATAAATTGTAAGGATATATTTTTCTTTAATGATTATTTTTAAGTTTTTGAAAAAATTTTGTACTTTATTTTTGACTAAATGTACAGCAGTAGATGTTCAAATGAAGGTCTTATATACTGGTAACTAATGTGTTACTCTTAATCAGTAGTTTAGTTTATAAAAAAGTAGTAAAGTGGCTAGTCTAATGTTAATTTGTAAATATTTATGATCAGCTCCATAGTTAAATGTTGGTAATTTTAATTTTATAACAGTTAAAAATGCATGTATAAAGCACAAATGAAATGTTAAACAACCTTTAAAAAAAGCATACAGCCGTTTTGGGACGTTAAAAAAATCCTTTCTTCAGTCTATAAAAATATTGTTTTACAGCTGTATGCTTTTTTGATTGTTTAACTTTTCACTTGTGTTATATGTGTGGCTTTTTAAACTCTTATCAATAATGCAAAGTTTTTTGTTAAACTTATGATTGATTCACAGTCATTTATAAATGCTGTTTTCTTTCTCAGGAATTTGTATGAGCCAGGCAAGAAAGACTTCAAGACTAAGAAGAAGAGGAAACTTCAGCCTGAAGAAGACACAGACTCTGAGAAAGAGTCATCCATATCTAAATTAAAGAGAAAAAAGAAGAAATTTAAGATGTCAAATAAAGATTGTTCCTCTTCAGATGAGGCTGACGAAGAATTCTTCAAGGACAAACCATCAAGGTTGGTTTATATATACTTATTAACTATCTTATCTAGAGCATATCAATCATTCTACATTGGTTAATAAAATGAAAAATTATTTTTTGAAAAACATTTTATTTATATACGATAAATATTGGAAATGTGCATGGGGTTTTCTAAAAACTCCAATTTAAATACATAATAAACGACAAAAAAGCTAGGCTTTCAAAGCAATGTTGGCCTAGAATTTGTTTAGAGTGAACGTTGCCTGAGGTTGGGAGTCTTAAGCAATATATGTAGAAAAGAGGCACAGATTGAATTTTCTAGGAGAGTCTTTGAAGTTCCTTCCAATAATACACAAAGCTGGGTAGACCATTTAGCACCTATTAGAAAAGATAGGAATCAGCCCCTCTCCCCCTCCCTTTAGCGATCTGGATCTCTATATATGCTTATTCATTTATCACACTAGTATCACTTAATCCCTTGTAGCCAGAACCAAAGTTCTTAATTTCCATCATGGTACATTACATTTCTGAAATTGACCCTTTGACAGTGATGCATTTTTAAACTAATAACAACCTTTTGGAACATTAGAAACAACCCTATTCTAACCTTTCCCATCCATTCCAGCTCGTACATGAGGCAGGATTCCTCGAAGAGCGACAACGACCCAGACATGTCTTTTCTCTTGTGCGAGGAAAAGGTGGACGACTCGTCCGGGACTTCTAGCAATGAAGAAGATCTGGGAATTTCTGGGATGGACCTTCTCCCCGGATATCCTTCCTGTTCCCGGGGGAGGGAGTCCCCCAACAAGCACAGCGTTCTGGATAATACCCCACCCACCACCCCTTCCAGCACAGAGTCACTGCTTTCAAGGTGGGTACACATCGATTGCCTTGTTATTTACAGGGTTCTTACACGTGCCGGCCCGCTAGCGCAATGGTTAACGTGTTGGCCCTTGGAGCTGGTGGGCTTGGGTTCGAGTCCTGGTATGGCATGAATGTTTGTGTCCGTCAATAAATGTTATTTATCTAAGTGTTTGTGCTGTATCTTTCTTTGTGTGTCTCTTGTGATTGTGTCTTGGGGTTTGATTTCTGGGGTTGAATACAATAGACCTAAGGTCGCAGTGTTCGGCGAACTTGCCCCCCACCAAGAAAGTCATAAGTCAGGGTTCTTACACCTCCTGACAAACTCCTGATTTTCATTTTAAAACTTTTTTTAAAGTGATTCTTTTGTAGTAAACTGTGTTTGGTTTTGATATTTTTAAGATATTTTGTTTAATTGATGGTGAAATATCATTACTTTATCTCTAATCACTGACTTCTGATACCAAAGATTAATTTAGCAACCTTTTTATTTTTTCATCTTCTTGTACACGCTTAATTATCAATTGCCATAAAGTCTATAAAAGTCCAAATTTGGTAATTAGAATTTACATACTTGAAATTGTCTTTAATTGAACTTGATGGCTCTCTCAATGATCTAAATTCATAAAGAGTATTAACTACTGCAAATACAATAAATTGTTTGCTGTGTTGATGCAACAACCCTAAAACAGGGCTTTACTTTAATGTTTTTAAATCTACCCCTGATCTACCCCTAGGTATCTTAATTTTGGAAAAGTCTGATAATTCTTCTATTAATTTTGATCAAACTTTGCCAAATTGCCTTCATGCTATCCCATATTCGCCAGTATCTCCATAACATCACTCATTTCAAACAAAAACAAATTTAAAAAAAAATAACATCCAGTTATTTCATCTGCTGTATATTTTGGCATTTTTAAACTTCAAAAATATGTAATTAAATAATGAGAAAACATTTTCGTTTCAAATTTGTTTCATTTAGATGCTATGTTGATTCCCATACCTGGTGGAAAAAGGTCTAACATGGCAAAGCCATACTTCTGCAGAAGTTGTGATTCCACAACTACAGCATTAGCTCTATGGGACTGACAATCCCTCTTAATGGCTAAACATAAAATCTCATGGCATTTCTCTGATCTTCCAGTTCTCCCTCCCAACATGACCGTGACCTCCACTACCCCGAAAGCACCCAGTCATGCGAGGGCGACCCTCTGTTCCACGCTCGGGCGAGCGAAGAATATCGCGCAGCGACTACTCTCGCATTCGCTGTGTGCAAGTCAGTGGAAGAGTCTCAAGTGGCCAGCGATAAAGGATCGCCCTCCAAGCGGAAAAAGAAACGCACCCAGAGGTAACTTTTTGTCCATAAAGATTAAAGCCGTCTGTTGCTTTTTTTATTTAAGTTTAGTAGATGGGTAGGCTTATGTTAAAATGTATATTTTATTAATATTTTCTTATGAGTATTTGTGTTTGCCCCCAGGTATTCTGCAGAAGTTGCAAAGTCACCGAAGCACAAATCAACATTTCCCCGTGTGTCCAAAGGTAAGATAGATTTTCTCAATATTTATCAAATTAAAGGGCATTTTTAAAAACTTAGCACGTTTTTAACTTTTGGCTTTTATTACGTTTATGTGACATTTCCAATTTTTTTTTTTTTTAAATTAGATTTTTGTATCAATGAACGTATTTTCTTTTCTTGAGTTTATTTTTCCTTTTTCATAAACTTTCTGTTAAGTGTAATTTTTAATGCTTGCAAGTACCGTTTTTAACGGATCAAAGTGCAAAATAAAAACTCATTTTCATCTTTATTTCACATAGATCTCCTTAAGAATTGTTTTAAAAAAACTTCTTAGTGCACCCCAATAGTAATTTATTTTTTAATGTTCTTTAAAATAAAAAATTTTATACTTTAAGATATATTAGCTGTTTTTTCGAAGTTTTTGATGCTTTTTATGAAAATTGAAATAATCGAAAAACATCTTTTCACACACAACACATTATTTAGCACAAGCATATCATTTGTGGTAACATTTGTCAATATTATATTGGTGAGATGCACTTATAAACCAGAATATAAACCGCCTTTTTTTTTTTAAAAAAAAGATGTTATATAACCTCTTCCGTCCTGGGTCTCGCTTGGGGAAATTTTTTAAAACCTCAGCACAAACAATTAACATGTTAATTAGTTTCGAAATTGATCTGGTCCTGTAGGATATTCGAAAATCTGTTTTCAGCCTTTGATTACAGGTATCAGTCATTTATTTTTATAAAAAAAATAATTTGAACTCACGGTTCAATACAATAATAGAGTTCTTTTAGTGGAAAGTTGATAAAATTTCTTTTAGTTGTTAATTTTAACGGCATTTTTCATTAAAAACAATGCTAAAGTGAACTGTTCACTACACATAAGTGATACAACTTTTTTTGGCATTAACTATTAAATTTATTTTTTTAAATTACTTTTAAAAACATACTTTTTTGTATACACTTGGTTGAAAAGTATGTTTAGATGAAGAATATACATGTAGGATTTTGCTGAGATCTTAAGAGGGGTATGTTTTGTGGTTTCAGTCGATAACTACTGTGAGGACTCATCTGGCACCTCCCACGCCACCTCCAGTTCCCCTACGTATGGCAATCCCTCCACTCTCAGCTTTTCAAGGGCGCTGCCCCATCGACTGTCTGGGACATCCGAAGGATCCTCCAGGCACTTCTATGTCCCATTGCGTAAGTTGTGTCCTTTGATTTTGCCAAGGAAGTATTTCCAGTGTTGCCACGGTCCTTGAAAAGAGTTTGAAAAAAAACATTGATTTGCAAGGTCTTGAAAAACATTATCCACCTTGAAAAGTCCTTAATTTTTTGGGCTGACGAATTTATCTTTAAGTATTGCAAATGTTAATTTTGGCTTCATTAAAATACTTTTTCAATGTGAATCAGTGCTTGTTATATTTTTTTATTTATTGTTTGTATAATCCAAGAAGGCAGAGCAAGTGATTTTAGGTTGATTTTTTAATAACTAAATGGATTTTTTTAACACATATTTAAGTTCATTTGAAAGTTAAAGAGCTCTTAGTCATTTTCTAAAAGAATTTTTAAAAACGATAGTGAAATTTAGGTGTTACATTTTCGAAAATATACAGTGCTTGAAAATGGAGAAATATATCTTGAAATATATCTTGAAAACTCCTTAAATAGTCCCTTAAACTCCCATAAATAGTCCCCTTGAAAACTCCTTAAATAGTCCTTGATTCTTTTAACCAAAAAAGTGTGGCAACCCTATTTTTTTCTTGTCTGTTTTTTTCTAATCCTCAGCACGTCTAGCAGTAGTCAGACGATTTTTTGTGTTGACCCGGTAGTAGACTTAGTATTGTAGCAGAGATTCTTTGTGTAACGCTTGTCCTCTTTGCAGATGAGAAAGATCCGGAAAAGAGGATCTCCGTTCTGCAGGACAAGATGGCCGCCCTCCGCAAGAAGTACATGGCTCTCAGGGCGGAGGTGATAGCCATCGACCACAAACGCAGGAAAGGCCCGCAAGAAAGTCAGGGAATCAGGTGAGTGCACTCTAGTTTATTAATTTTTATTTTGAAATTTCTTTCTTAACTTCAGTCTTCTAACTGGTTTTGTCTTTTGACAATCTAAGATTTCTTTGAGATAGTTATACTGGGGGGACCTAAAGTAGCCTTAAAGTTAGTTGGGTATACATTTTTTTTACAGCAACAGGTATTTTTCAAAAGCATGTCTGGTTGTTCAGTCAAGTGATTGCACTTTATCGTGCAGAACTGCAATTTGGATCGTCAACAGGAACGTAACTGAGTGGTATGGTTTCGGCTCAGCTGGTCCAACAGGCGTTGTAATGTTGATCGAAGGATAATTTTTTTCCCCAGGGGGGGCCTTTTTTTTCTCGAGACACTTGTCGAATGGACTTCTTTGTATGTTTATGAATGTTATGCTACACACTGTCTCTGCATTTTCATACTTTCTGATGTTCTTAAGGATACACTGTTGGTGCTCCTCACTCAAATTCTCAGCAGTGGTTTACACTTGTAAGCAAGAGCACAAATTTTCCAACAGCACAAATCATTTTATAGGATAGCTGGCAGATGGCGAGAATCATACTGTGGAAACATTATTTTCTTATTCCTCAAGCATCAAATAAATATTCGGAAGCTATCTCGAAACTAAACCAAACAAAGTCCATGAATCTCTACTCTTTAGATAAGATATGCTGTTGGGAGACTTTATTTTAGCCAACCAACAAAACTAAGCACGACTATGTCAAATACCTGTTCTAAATAACCCAAAGTTCTTACAAAGGGTACATCATTAACTGTAAGGCTACATTTGGGTCACCCTGTATAATGTCATTTAATGAAAGAGTTGCGTGTTAGTGTACTAACTAAATCCTCTTTACTTGAAATGTTTTGAATAATTACAATTGAGGAGCTTAGTGGAAGAACATACTAAGTTTCATTATTGTGTCTGTAATCATGTTATCCCCTTCTCTAATGATAACAAGGTCACCCCTTTCCATACACTTTAAGTTAAATGCATTTTTTTACCCAGAGTTGCCATGGTCCTTGGAAAAGTGCTTGAAAAAAACTTTGATAAGAGAGAGATAGATTAAAAGTGCTGGAAAAACATTACTAATTTTGAAAAGTCCTTAATTTTTTACTTACCCCCCCCCCCTCATAACCACACTTTTCAATGGGAATCCGTTCCTATTTCACTTTTTGATTCATTGTTTATGTATAGTTCAAGAAGGCAAAGTATGTGATTTTAATGGTATTTTTAATAACTAAAAGGTTATTTTATAACACATATTTAAGTTCATTTGAAAGTTAGAGAGGTCTTATTTGTTTAATATATGTATTTTAAAAACTATCATGAAATTTAGATGCTGCATGTTCGAATATAGTCCTTGAAAATGGAAATTTATCCTTGAAAAGTCCTTGAATTTTTTTTTACCAAAAAGTGTGGCAACCCTGTTTACTTTTGCAAGTGCTGCTTGTAGTGAATCTAGGTGCAAACTGTTACATCTGTACCAAGCATTTAATAAAATTCCATCTGACTGCCAATAGCCCAACTGGCCGGCCATATCTCTTAAAGTCCTTCAACTCATCCAAATTTACCTATTCATACAGGAGGTGGTGCTGCCAATCCATCTGCTCATTCGGAAGATGGCCACAGCGGATCCTGATGTTGCGGACCCCGTTTTGTACAGAACTGTTTGATATCATGTGTAGAGAGCGCATCATCTTAGACTTCAGTGCCCGATTTTACCTGAACAAAGACCTTGTACAAAATACAAGATATTATTATTATTATGCTGTAAAGTGTGTATGTCCCCAATCCCTTTTCATATAGATTTGTTACGGTTAAAGTGGTTAGTTCGTTATTATTGGTACTGACCGGTTGTTATTAGTCACGACTGGTTATTATCAATGATCGATGTTATTAGTAAAACCAGATATTTATCAATAAGGACCGGTTTATTAACAAGAATGAATTGATATTATAATAAACCAGTTTATTATAATAAGGACCGGTTATTATCAAGAATGAATTGTATTAGTAATAACAGTTATTATCAATAAGGACCGGTTATTTCAAGGAAATGGATGGTTGTTATTGATAACCAGAATATTATCAATAAGGACGGTTTATTATCAAGAATGATTGGTTGTTATTGATATTAAGGCAGATATTATGATAATGACTGGTTAATATTAATATTCAATAGCTTTTATTAATAGTGACTACAGTTAATTGTCAATTAAAAACAGTTGATATTAATAATGACTGGTTAGTATTAATAATAACCGATTAATCACATTGACCATAACATTTCATTCAATGTTTTATACCAGCCTTTTATCTCTTATAAGCAATAAATGCATTTAACGTTTTTAAAGAGAAAATTTTATTGATGTTTTCGGTATTGTCTTAATTCTATGATTTTTTTCTAAAATGTTTCAAGCTTATTGCTGTATGTTTAAAACATATATTGTTTTTAAACAATTGTTTAATAGTTTTATTAGTGTCCACGTGATGTATTAAAAAAACTGGTTGTGAGTTGTGGTTTACCTGGGATATTTTGAACTGCATAAATATTAAATACCCTGCACTTAAAATATGTCATATTTTGTTATTCTAGTGTTAATGGATTTTAAATGAATTGAAATTTATGTATAAATTTATTCCTTAAGAATTCAAGTTACTTAAAAACTCCAATTAAAAAATACTAGTTTTTCCAGGTATGTTTTTAGTGTGTTTTTTTAATATGGTTGTGCGATTTAAAACATATAATTATGTTAGCAGTCATAAAACTAGTGAAAATAAAATGTTTTTACTTACAGCAATTGTACATATTTCATTGCTAAATTTTTTTATTACTAAGTTATTTGTATTTTACCCTTTCAAATTTTTATAAATTCTTTTATATTTTTTTGGCATTATTTTTAAAACATTTGTTTTTGCTTTATATAAACAAAAATAATAGTTATACCTTCCATCCTTTTTTACAATAAATTCATTGCTCTGATAATAATTTAGCTGATAATTATGAAATCATATTTTTTATTTATGACAGAGTAAGTAGTAAGTTTGCCACATTGTATTAATTTTTTTATTAACATAAAATAATGCCTAACATATAAAAAAACATAGAAGAATGCAGAATAGAAATAACAATGTATTTTTATGTAAAGTTAAAAAAAAAATAAGTTCCTAAATCCAAAATAATTGTTGACTATATGATAACTTCTATGAGTATATTTCTTGGTTCTTCCTGAATAAAAAAATCTTAAACGACTTTAATTTAAATGTTTTGTATCATAGCTATTATTTCTAGAAATAAGTCTTTCTTGCATGTTTAATATATTTTTTCCCGCCTTCAAATTATTTCAAACATTTGAGAATTTATTTCTATCAAAGAATGGCCAATTTTTTTTTGTCTGTCCGTGAATTTTCTCGAATATGCACCAAACAGTCAAGTACTTGAGTTAGTCATTCATTGATATAATGTACAAATATACAGGGTGTCAGTAAGACAATGTCCGAGTTTTATGTTATATTACAGGAGTTTCTTTTATGCAAAATATAACAAATCATACATAAAATTGAAGGAAAGGTAACCTAGTTTTTTTTCCTATTAGTGCTTAATGTGTGCGATTTTAGTTATACAGCACACATCCAAACAAAAATGCCTCGTGTAGCTCTAGTGCGACGATAATTTAAAACCAAACCAAACAAAAATGAAATTCTTCCCATACTGTCTGCAGGAACTCCGGAGTAATGGAAGCAAGTAATGAATAGATGACACTGCAACTGTGAAAACGATGTAGCAGTACAAGTGCATGCGCTTATCTGAAACTGTTGGAGTTATTCTTTAATTGTCACCTTGAACCACAACTGTCGAATGATTACATCTGATACTAATTACAATTTGAAACTCGGACATTCTTTTACGGACACCTTGTATTCTTTTTATGTGATTATTATGCATTGTATAGAAAAGATTTTTTCTATGAAGCCGAAGGGAGTTATTGACAAGGTTTATGTACTTAAACATTTACTTTTAGATTTATTATTTTATTTACAAAATGAAATTATTGTATAGTTGAGTTGTATGTACATATTAAACTTATATCAATTCTTATAATGGGACACACTGTTAACTTGTTTCAACTGTACAAAGCTTACTAATGGCAATTAGGACCTGATTTTTCTTTCAAATGCTGAAGGCAATAAATAATTTGATATTTTTATTTTTCTAAACTAAACAAAGTGGTGCACATAGAACGTCAATGCCTGCTGTGCATTTAGCTTACTGACGTGCAATGCATATGTCCCGGTTAATGGTCAACCACACACAGAAATCCTAGTGTTTAGTTCCCAAGAGTGCTTGGTTTTCATTTTAAAGTAGGAGAGAACCTTGCCCAATCCTGAATTCAAACCCCTGACTTTCGGTAACTTGTTGCTGTGACTTACATTTTCTTAAAGTTAGTAGTTATTCTGTTATAAGTTCTCTTACAAACTTTTTACTAAGTATATTGAATACTTTCCATAAAACAACAATAAATCAGTTATTTGGAAAGAAAATCCTTTTTATGGCCTATTGGTTTCTTTATACCAATTAATCAACTGAAACTGTTGCTATCTTGACTATATAATTGCCCAATCTTATTTTGTTTATGCTAATAATGAAAATAATTGATAGTCTTGGTGCATGACCTAACTATATTATGTATTCTACAACCAAATATACTGTAATATAATTTAATATACAAATAAAATTATCTATTTTATTATATCAACAACTACGTTATTTTTTAGTTCTAAGTATAATTGAAATGAATTGAATGATTCAGAAATAAAATTATATAGTGAATTTTTTCCTTTTTAAACAAAAAAGCTATTTCAATTTCACTGTATTTGCCATGTAAAAAATATATAATTCTTAGTAAAAAAAACATGAGTTAACTAAATATACAGTAAAATCTTGATTACCTATATATTAGACTAAACTAAAATTCAAGCATGGTACACATTTTTATGCTGGCACCCACTCATGGAATGAAAGGATGGTCAACCTCACCCAATCCGGGATTTGATCCCTGGACCTGTGGCGTGGCAATGCAAAGCACTACCAATAAGCCACTGGTCCTCACATGCATATTAAGTCTAAGTTAATCAAGATTCTACTGTATATAAAAAATATCTCTTATTAAAATGTTGGTATTGAATATTTTATTGCAATAAATTGTATTTATTCAAAGCAATAAATTCCAAATCTATATGAAATGTGCTCAATCGTGGGCAGTGTACCCTGACAGTGAAATCTAAATATTTTTTATGTGAAAATTTGAAAAGGAAATCATTTAAGACTTTGAAGACAAGTTTGCCCTTTTGTATTATAGCTTTGCCTGTTTCTCATTGTATATAGTTGTCCCGTCATATAGTCATCTATATCGTTTGTGTCTATGCAATGCAAAGACCCACTTGCATTGAGATTTAGAATTTTATTTGTGCCAGGTTCATACAAGTTTAAAAAAAAAGTCCATTCAAAATGTATAAAGGCAACAATCACTTGAACGTCAAGAAATTTCTTTATTAAAATCATTTAGTTATTATAATTGGGATTTGTATTCAAAAAGGGTATTTTAAAAGTTTAATCAAATTATATAGGTATTTTTTTTTAATAAGTTTTACGGCTAGGTTTCTTATTCTCTTCAAGGAAATATTTATTAGCTTGTATGATCCAGCCATGTAAGGTCCATTTTTTTAAAAATTTTCATGTTTTAAAATATAATTTAAATCTGCTTTCTGTGTCATTTATTTAGACAGCTTTAATAAAAACTATTACTTATTCCTTGTTTATTTTTATTATATCTCCTCTGTTATAATTACGTTTTAAAGCAAATTTTAGTTTTTTACTAAAATTTATTAACTTATCCCTTTATTTGCATACTTAAATTGTAACACTTGCGTCTTAAAAAAACAAGATTGGATGGAACTGTGTTAAAATGGACGATCTCGATTTGGCGAAAATGCGTTACATTGCCCAAATGTGGTAAACATTTCACTTCATACAACTAGTTGCATAGAAACCCTACATTAAATTTTTATTTGCCAATGAACAGACCAATCATATCATAGCTGTGTCGAAAAGCTGATACTAAAAAAAAATGATAGATTAAAGTTTTAGAAATAAATCATTTTAATTACAATGCTTTACCATTATAATATTAATAACCTTTACGTTTCACATCATGAACCATACTTTTTCTTAAAAGTTCAGGCAAGAACTATAAATCGGTTCACTACAGCAAATTTGCCTGAATAAAAAAAAATAGATTTTTATAAAATTTTATTGTACAGTTGAATAGAATCATTTTAATAATTGACAATTTAATTAACAACAGATTTTATTAGTTTCAATTGCAAACCGTAACATAGAAACTGTAAAGTATATTTCACATTATTCCACTGAACATAAGATTGTAGCTTTTATAATATATACAATTTGAAATTTCTTCCAAAGCTTTGCTTGGAACAAACAAAAGTGTTTGCTGTAAAGTCGAAACATATTTTAATATCAAAAGTATTTCAACAACAAATAGTAGAAGAACAAAATAATGTTGTGTGAAAGACATTTGTGATGTCCAAGAATTATTTTTAGTAAAAAAAAAAAGTAATTTTTTGAGCCTATAGAAACTTTTTGAGAAGGATTGCAGCAATATTATTATTTTTTTTGGCATTTATTTGCAAATAAGTTCATGGTTATTTCATACATACGAAGATTGAATCTTCTGAATCTTCGATCCATATAAGACCACATTTAAAAAGAAATCGAAGATTTCTCATGGCGAAAGGTTTTAGATTCTCGTTGCGAACTTCCATGGCAGCTTCCCCTAAGAAGTCAAACTCAGATAAATTATTTAACTCAGGAAGAAGCTCCTAGAATGAAACAAAAGTAGTTACAATTAGCATAATCTTACATTTAATTCATCCTGCCTCAGGGATGATCAGAAGCATAAGTATTAAACTAAGGACTATCATCAACTCTGTTGAATTATATAACTTGCTTACCTTTAGTACATCAAGTAAATTTTCTTGGTCTGGCGCTAAATCCTTCTGGGGTGAGTTCAACTGTAAATACAAAATAAGGATAATGACGAGTGACTATTAGTCTTATAAAAGCTTAATGCATTATTTTTGAAATCACCAACTTTATTAAAAGTATTGCTTTGCCCTGTTATCTTATTTCAACCAGTATGGGAATCATCCCAACATCAATTAAAAAACAATTGAAAAGAAAATAACATCTGGTAATTAAATTATTATAATGATAAAGTTTTAAAATAGTGTCGCCATCTGCTGAATATTTTGGGGCATTTCAAAAATATATAAATAAGTAAGTTTAAAATTTGTTTCATTTCAATGTTATGTTGATTCCCAAACCTGGTGAAAATGAGATAACAAGGCAAAGCAATTCTTTTTGCAAAAGTTCAGAAATCAAAACTAAAGCATTAGCTCTATGGGACTGACAGTCCCTCTTAAGCCATTGAGATCACAGCCTCCTGAGTTCCATTAGACACAAACTTTAAAATATTTTTCTCTTAAAGGTCCAGTTAAAGAAATTTATTTATAGCTACACAATTTTTTAACATGTTCAAATGACAAAAATTAGAAAAAATTAGTCGGTCCATCGACATTGAAGTAAATACATTGCCAAAATACCCTTAAAAATATTTTTTTAAAAGTCCAAATTTTAAATGATAATAAATTACTACGACAAATTTAAAAATTATTATTAATTATATAGTTATTTAATTTTAAAATGTGCTTATTAAATAAAACCAAAATTAGTCTGAAATCAGCTGTGAAAATTACATGTTTTTCTAAATTTAAATATCCATAGACTGACCCTTAAGTAATAAAATAAAAACTTACTTCAGTTTGGCTTGCTGAAGGTGAAGAAAAATTTATCTGCACAAGCTTTTTCTGTAAATCAAAAAACAATTATAAAAAACAAATAGTTGCATCACAAAATATAAAATGAACATTGTATAAGAAAACATACTGTGTGAAAATCACTAATTATTTTCGAGCACCCTTTCGAAAACCTTTGAAACACCTCTCAAAATTTGACTTTGATCATAATAGACTTTTCTTAGCTATTTAATAAGGCATTTACGTTTATATTGGCAAACTAGAATTTCTAAATGCATAGAAATGTACACTTACCAAACGATATGTTAGTTTTTTGTGCAAACTTTTCAGCAATGTTATCTTTACCTTTTCATCTTCAATGAGTTGACTAAAAAAAATAATAATCAATTACGATAATTAAATTAAGTTGTTTAAAAAAACAGCAGCATTTAATAACAACCAGTATATATACAAAACATTCCTCTACTTAAAACTAAAATATTACAAGTAATCTGTTACTTCAATCCCTAAAAACTGTAATACTATACTGCAATTGAAACAGAAAACAGGTAATTGGTGAAAAAATTGAGCATTCACATCAGTTTAGTTTAAATTATCGTCGTACTAGAGCTATGTACTACGTTATGTCGTACTAGAGCTATGTACTACGTTATGTCGTACTAGAGCTATGAGGAAGTATGCTTTGCAAAGAAATTTTTTTTAAAAATGTGTTTAATAGTTACTTAGAGACACACCTTAAACTCTAAAAAAACACATATTTTGTGCTAAAAATGCAACAAAAAAGGCCATATCAATTATTTGTTTGTTGTTATTTTATCATTGTTTTTATTTTAAAATGCCTTTAAATTTTACTAAAACAACTTTTTGAAAAGTTTGAAAAAAAATTAAATAATATTTTTAAGAACTCTAATATCATATTGACCCTTGTTCAACTTCATTTTTTTATAGAAATAAATAACTCATACCTTTAATCAAAGGCTGAAAACTCATATTTGGATCTTCTATCGGACCAGGTCAATTTCGGAACTAATTAAGGTGTTATTTGTTTGTGGGGAGGTTTTAAAAAAAGGTCCCCAAATGGGGATGCCAGGTCGCAAGAGGTTAAAGACAAACAGTTTATGAATTTTACCACAGTGATACAAATAAGTGAAAGCTACTTCATAAGTAAAAACAGTTCACGTTCTACAACTAGAAAAAACTTTTCATGTGTTACAACATAGACTACAATAAAGATAAGACCTGAATGACAATTTAGCATTCAGAACTATTCTACAAAAAGGAGTGTATTTTGAACACAGCATCATATAAACAATAAGACTCCACAAAACCTTACAACAATAAAATTTTTTAAAGTGAATATAGTAGCAACTTGTAGACTTAAGGTTAGTGTCCACAAGCAAGAAAACTTTTGCAAGTTAAAGTTTCCAACCCATCTTGCACATGTATACAACCCACTTAGCACTCTTAGCAGGAACTTCACCTACATTTTCTTTTATCAAAACCTCTTTATGTAAACCAATATGTGTTTACAGCCACCCTCGAACCAACCTACAGACAACACCAAGCCATTGGTTTGGATGGGAACTCTTAGCAATATTGCAGCAAAAGAAGATATTGAAGAAGTGTAACTGGTGTGTGCAACTCAACTTGCTCAACTCAACAGATTGGAAATCCTGGCAAGCTTATTGCAAACTGTGTAGCTAGGTACATGGTTGTTTTTGCTTGGTTTGATCTTCAGTATACACGTGTGATAATAGCTTCTACTTTTTTAGGGATGGTTTCGACGAATTCCCCTACTGAAACAAGTTTGGTCTAACTCTTCAGTAAAAAGTTTCCAAATCGGACGCCGACATTTTTTTTAATTGCTGAGATTCTTCCATAGCTAAACCTTGAAATAAATTTTTAAAAAGGCCTAGTTCATTTCCTTTCTGCACTCAATTCTTTACGAACACATGCATATTTTAAAGGCATTTTGATTTTTAATTGTAAGAGCAATTAATATTAAAGCGACAACTTTCCTTATATTTATGGTGAACGGCGATGGAATAGACGATCCGGATCACTTTTTATATTTACAACTGGCACAAACCGTTGCAGAGTACTGTTGTGGACACTACACTGCAAGTTTAACGTGCAACAAAGCTATAAAATATCTTGCAGTGTCCTGCCCCCAAAAATTGCAAGCTCCATGTAAACACTCAAGCAATTTTTCTTGAATGTGGACACTTAGCTTTAGTAGTGAACTATATTATTATATATTATCTATTACAATTTATATACTTTACCGCCATGCGCTTTTTCTTACAACAAACTAGCATTCACTTTCTTTATTATTTAAAGTTAAATAACCATTTGAAACTGCTTTAATCAAAATGAAAACTCAAAAAATACATTGTTGGTGATAACTATATCACAAAACAAAATATTTAGCAATTTTTTTTCAACAAAAAATTAAAGTAATTCAACAAATAAACGAAATTAAAGAATTATTATGAAATATTCGAACAGATAAATATATACAATTTAGAAAAAAAATTACCTATCCTCAGAAGCTTTTTCATGTTGTAAACATAGGATTTCTCTGTAAAAAAATTAAAATATGCAAGTAAAAATAAGTAAATTAAGATTTTTTTTGTCTACAATTGTTAGTTTATAGAGAAGATAGTTACTGAAACTTACATTCACAAAACGTTTCATAATTAAAAAAAAAAAACTTACTTTGCGTCTTTCTCCATTACTTCATGCTGTTGCGTGAGGGTATTTTGCAGCATTTTTATGTCCTTTTCTAAGCTGTTCTTAGCAAGTTCAAAGAGAAAGTCAGTATCATTGGGCATTCCTAAAAATATTTGAATCATGTTTTAAACGAAAGAAAATAATACCATTATTTCAATAAAATAAGTTTTAACATTTAAAAAAAAAGTTATTCAAGATACCACATGTTCTATGACTTTTTAGAATGGGTTCTATTGAAAAAGATAAGAGAATTGGAATTCGGAAAGCTAAAACAAAATTTACTACTTACTAGTACTAATAGGTTTATTAAAGTTTATTAGTGCTAATTTAACCCTTTCAGTCCCAGTGATGCCATTTGGCATCATCACTTTCAATATTTTTTTCAAATTTTTTATGTCCCGTTATGACATCCAAACACACATCATTCGATTCTTCACACTTTGTTCTACCCGACAATATTTTACATTAATCTCAATAGAAGTCAGAACTACTATTTTTTTATTTAGAAAATAGTCAAAAAGCGTTTCTCTTGATTTTTTAATAGGTTCACTTCAGTTTCACATATTTAAAACACAATTTAAACTTTTTCGGTTAAAATAATGAGTAAATTTTTTTTAATAATATGGTCAGATACCTTAAAATATATAACTCAAAGTGTTTTTAGGTAATATATATTTTTTTATTTTGTTGTTTTCCACAGTTAAAAAATTTTGCATTGTTTCAAAAACTATATAAAAAATTTAAATGATTTTTTTTTCTTATGGAATTCGTATATTTGACCTAAAATAAGCTTATTTTGTGAATATCAGATGTTTCTGTAGTGTAGTAAATTTTTGGGACTGAAAGGGTTAATAGTGTGAAGACGTTTCTATTGAATCAGTCATTTTTTAGAAAAGAAATACACAACAATTCTAAAAATTAAAGATCTTAATTTTTTGCAGAATTAAAACCATAAAATCAGAAATTTTATTTATTTAATAGTAGACTTCAATGCATTAAAGCTTTACAGCGCATTAGATACTTAAGTTTGAATGATCATGGTACCTTTCAAATAAAGAGGACAAAGACAGTTAACTTTATAAACAGAGACGTGTAACAATAAAAGAAAACAAAAGAAGAAAGTTGGTTAAGGTACCATTAGGTTCATCATTAACCCTTTCCCAGTGATGCAATTTGGCAACATTTTTCTGATCAAAATTTAAAAAAAATAATATTACTGACATCTACTGGGATTAATAAAAAATATGTTCTCATAGAAAAAAAACTTTGAAAAATCAAATTTTAAGCTTTTTAATATCATAAATGGCTATAGACAATCAGAAATATTTTTTTAAAAATGATAATGCCAAATTGTTATTGGGACTGAAAGGGTTAAGTTTAAAAAAAATTGGAAAAACTTGACTTAGATGTTTTATCACTGCCTTCGAAGTGCAAAATGGGTAAGACATTCGAAAAAAAAAACTACTTACGAAAAGACTGTATCCTAGTTCTGCTATAGACTTCGGCAACCTGTTTCTCAGCCAATAATCTTCTGTATTCTGCATTACGAATTTGTATTTCATTTCTGGGATTGTAGTCAGCAACTTCTTTGCTTAACAACTTGTTGTACAATTCAGTTTTCTACAGAGGGGAAAATAATTTATGTCAGGATAATAGTATGGAGTGAGGCCCAGTGGATTAGTGGTAGTGCTTCGCATTGCTACCCCAAAGATCCGGGGATCGAATCCCAGATTATTCGAGGTTGACCCATCCTTTCATCCCGTGAGTGGGTCGATACATGGGTACAAAGCATGCTTGGGAGCTAAAAACTGGGGATTCCACGTGAGGCTGACTACATTACCGGGACATATGCCTAGCACCCCAGAGCCCTAGGGTCACGGAAGCTGAAATGAGCATGGCAGAGCTTGGCCCATTAATGGGCTGTAGTGATAAGGAGTTCAGTTTTTTAATAGTACTGAGTTCTCATGAAAAATAGGATCTTGTGTACCAAATTTGCAATTTTTTGGCTCTTTCAGTTTGGACAGAGTGGTTTCAGATGGACTAATGTTAAACAACCACTTTTTTGGTAACACACCTTCAAAAAGTGTACACTCTCAGAAATAACACTTTCAATTTTGACAATTCATGAATCCTGAAGCCCCATTTCGTTAATTTTGAGGATTGTTCCGTCAAACTATCACGGGACTTTAGAGTAAACACGAATCCTCACTTTTACGATCGTTATTTGACGATTCTGTATCTTGATTTTGAGGAAACTGAATCTCATTGTTGTACTCACATGCTCAAAAATGACGAAATATTTCTTTATATTAGACGACATTCAAATCCTCATAAAAATGACGATTCAAATTTCCTCACTTTGACGAAACCAATATTCGGAGCATTTGCCAGTAATGGAATCATCAAAATTAAGGAAAATTTGGTCGTTTTTGAGCATTCATTTTTGAGAGTGTAGGAAACACAAAATCTTCTTTTCGGATTTTCAACCTCATTTTAATACTTTCAATTACCTTATATTTCATATTAGGAAAATGAAAAATACACTGTACAGTAATGAAAATGACCGTACAGTAAATCTGATGCTAGTTACTCATTGAATGTGAACAAATATAGACACAAGTGATGACTTTGTTAAAAAGGAATAAAACTACCTTCATCAAAACGTGTCTTTCTTCTTCAATCACTTCCTCGACATCTTCAAATGCCCTTCTTTGTGGATGTGACAAACCATTTAATTTTGTCAAAGACATTTCTAATGAAAAATATTACCTGTAAATAGAGAATAGGTAAAGAATAGATATTTATTAACTGAATCCTAGTTCATAATATGGAGTTCGGATTCATAAACAGTCCCACATTAGCAGGTAATATACCCAATTTCCAAAATTAAACCAGAATACTCTTTTATTAAAACTTATAGGTCTATTATAGGATCAAAGTATTGTGAATTAATTTAAAAAAATGCTACTGTTATTTTTCTTAATTTAATACAACATTTTCGTTTTAGCTAAATTTTTCTTCTCCATATTTTACCTTTTACACTACTTTACGACGCGCTTCAACAAGTTCAAAAACCTGAATTATTGCATAAATTCAACTGTAATATAGTATTTCATATAAAAAAACATTCCTTTACTTCAATTTTTGTGTTAGTTTAGTTAAAAAATGCGCATGGATTAGCGAATTGCTTGTTTACAATTTTTTTATTTACTAAGTTGCGCGCCAAAAAAAGTATTGCCACCTTATTAAAAAACCTTTATATTTCCAACATTATTATTTACATTTTTTTATATTATAGGCTCTAGTGCATATATTTATATTTTCTTAATGAAGTTATTATATTAATATTTGTTTAAAGTTGGACTAATGAACGGACTCTGATTACAATAGAATGTTCGACAACGCGGATAAAAATTATTATGAAGCTTTTAGCTGTTTTAAATCTACATTTTAGATAAGAGGAAAGAAATAAGTAACAGAAAACGATTAATGGAAACAGGAACTCAATTTTTAGGTTTCGCTTCCGAACGTTTTAAACCTAAAATTTTATTAAAGGAGGTTAATTTTCAATTTGTTAGAATAAATTTTTATTAAAACCTTCAATTTTTTCTAAATGGAGCAAGTCAGTGATGATCTTGAAGAGTAATAATGGGGTTTCTTTTAGATGGAAAAATGCACAATTGGAGTTGTGATCTGAGAACGCCCGAATTCCTCCTAAGTCCCGCCTTTGAATTAAATGCCAGAAATGCTACTTTCAACTATATCGAAGCGAAATTTACTGCAACCGAGGGGATAATGCCACGGTGCAATTATTCTTGTATACAGGAAACTTTTTTTATTTATCATAAATGAAATACGAGGTTTCAAAACTAGAACCTCATCAGGCTTTTTTGAAAAAGTTTTATTTTGAGTGATGTCCGGTACATCTGATGCTTACTATTCAACAAAACTATTTTTCAAACTTCATTGATTCCACAAGGCTAGACATAGCTACAAAAATTACCTTTTCGTGGTAACTATCAAATTCAGATTATATAATGCAACAATGTTTTTATATAACCTCAAACATGTTGTATTACGTTTCATAATAATGAATAAATAAAAAAAATATGTATAGTTTACCAGTCCATAACTGAACATACACTAATCTGAAAGAAAAATGTATGAAAATAAGTTACTTTAAATTATTTAAAAACTTACATTTAAGGATATTTCTTGTTAGTATTTTAATAACAGTCTGACAAAGGATATGAGCAAATGTATTTTAGACATAAAAGAAAAACAATCAATGTAATACGATAAAACAATTTTATTCAGCTTATAAGGACTTACAGGTAAAGAGTCTGGTTTAAAGTAAATCTGCCCAAAAAGTTTTTTAAAAAACTTTTTGTGATTACACGCCACTTCAAAAATAGAACAATATTTCCAAGCTAAAAAAGTTTTTGTTGTAGGACAGGAAATTTAATCATAAAACTATTTTTTTAATGATGAATAAGAAAAGCAATATGAAGATTTAGAACAATTATGCATATTTTAGACTACCATAGTTCTGAATTTTTCCACTCCATAGTCAAATTGTGTTATAGTAAGACTAAAAGTCTTGACATAGCAGTTCAACAAAATGTTGTTCGGAAAAAGTTATGGTCTTTCAGAAAGAAAAATTGTCAATTGGCTTGGTTTGTGAAATAAGAAAACGAAACATAAAATTCAACAAACATAAAAACTTTAAACACATATGTATAAAATGTTTGTAATAACTATTTAAAAAATGGGCTTTTAAAATAACATTTGTTTTGTATCGGTATCATTAATGTTGCACTAGAGCTACACATGCAAGATTAAAATAACATAAAATTTCAATAGTACTATTCATTAGGTAATAAGTCAAAAAGATAAATTAGAATACATATACAATAGTTCATCAATATAACTTAGAAAGATTCATTTTTGAAAAGGACCTTATCAGGTATTTTCATGGAAAATTTGAGGTTTAAGTACAACACAATAAAAAAAAAATGAAAACTTAGAATCTTAAACAGGAAAATAAAATCAGTTGAAAAGGATTTTGTGATTTCATTATTTATCCTTCAAAAAATAATAAAAATGGGTTTAGTTAAAAACACATTGCACCGTCCGCGGAAAAGTTGACCTGAAGTATCTAGCGATTCAAACAAATATTAAATCAATTGGTAGAATTGAAATACAGTAAGCAGTTACAGTTATTTTTCTATAATGAAATGCAATGGAAAAATAAATTTTGGAAGATTTTTTTTTGTTGATTGGTCACTTTTCAGTGCACAGTGCGGTCTGTAATTGAGTGAAATTAGTTTTGTAATTCGGAAATGTGCAACTTCAAATGAAACTTCAGAGCTGCATAAAGTTGCTGGCAGAATAAAAGTATTTCATATTAGTTTCAAAACTTGCCAACGTTAAAAAAAAAAATAATAGTTAAAACTATTTTACAAAAAAACTTTTAAGGATCGCAATAATGCTCTGCAAAAAAAAACGTCTTTTTCACATGACTGCTTTGTTTACAGGCAGCAATGTTTTCGGGAAAAGCAAATTGAATAAAGAGCAAATAGCTTTGGTGTGTTTTAAACCTTCATGGTTCAACAGGGAAAATTTAAATGAACACATGAAAACCTTCTGGTCTTTATTCACGTTGGGTTTCCTGAAGACCTTTAAAAGCATAAAATTGCACATCTATGGATAAGTTGCAACGAGTCAGCAATTCAAGCTGCAATGAGTCCTTAACCTGGCACAATAAGGGATAGTTACAAAGTTGCAATAGCTTTCTGAAAATTTAAAAAAAAAGATAAAAAATTGTTAAAGCAAGATTCATAGAGAGAAGCGGCTAATTATGGGTGTATGAAAACCAAAGAGAGATAAATTTGAAATAATAGAATATACAAAATTTAAGAACCATTATCTAGTTATACCAATATTGTAATCAAAGCCAAGTTATAAGTTTTAAATTTGTTAATAAACTTCAAGGTAAAATTTATACTTTTATAAGAGACCGATATAAAAGTGGTATGAAATTAACACAACATCAAAAGATAAGAATCAAACAATTCTTCAATCGACATTTAAAGCAGTCATATTTATATAAAAGGAAAATAAAATCAAATGCCTCTCTCCTTTCAGTCACTTCTCGTATTAATCTATAGGACAGCCTTTGATTTTAAGTTTATTAACTATATATGCTTTTTGTATGTGAAAGTTCCAGAAGTTTCCAGGGGATATTAAAATGAATTTTGTTTATTTTTTACTATCAGATCTTAAAAAAGTTTAATTAAAAACTTACATTTAATTTATGAAAAATTTGTCAGGGCTTAATGTAATTGTAATATCCATTGGAAAATTTCTGGACTTCCTTATGGAAAAAAACACTAGTTGATAAACTTAGCTTAAAAGCTTTCCCAGACTTAACATGGGAATTGAATGAAAGATTGCAAGGATTCCCCTTGATGGGATCTTAAAGTTTACAGTACCGTAATTTATTATAAGAAAACCAAATGAATTTGTTACATTATTAACAGAGCTGTAATTTGTGCACTGGCGATATTATCGGACAAATCTACTGTCTAACATGATTTCATAAGATTAGTATTAAAATCGTAGCTCACTTTCATTCATTACATCAACATAACACCACAATGCCTTGAAATGAACTGGGCAAATCATCCATTTCATAAAAGATTGGAGCATTTTTCTTCTTTCTACATTTCATGGCCAAAAACAAGCGTGCAAGGAATCGCATTACCTAATAAAACTGTTCTAGTATATATCAATCTAAAACACCTATGTACAAGGTCCATTTACACTGAGTTTCACAAATCGTTTCCATAAAACATTTTCGAGAAATTCAAAAAGGAATCATTTGATAATGGAGAGATTGCTCGCCTGGATACAAAAAATGAATCAGATTTAAAATAGCTGGAAATTCAAAATATTCTACGATTTTTATGTATACTTTTTTATTTTTATTTAGAGGCATATTCTATAATAGTAGTTCTCAAATTAGGGCAAGATTTAAATGGGCAGAACCGTATGTAATAATGGAAGGGGAAGAAGGAGGTTATTTGCTCTTTAATGAAGATTTCAGTTTACCTTGTAAAAGTAAATATTATTCTTAAAGAACTTTTATATTATGAATTCTGGGGACTGGTAACTTAAATAATAAAGTTCATGGAAATAAATGTATATTAAGTTCAATTTCGATCTTTGCTCTATTTGAAAGTTAAGATTACTATTCATAATTATAAATAAAATGTAACAAACAATAAAAAATATAGTAATTTGATCTTAATTAAAAAAACATTTAAGTTAATTAATTTTCAAAAATACAATTGATTAATCTGTATTACTTTTTGTTAAGAATTTCATTATTTTTGCCCCCCTATAGTCTTATTTTCTCAATAAATCAACGAAAGCTTTGTTTTAGTTTTTGAATTGTCACACTAGAGCTACACAAGGGCTATTGGAAATCAATCAAAATTTTAAAAAAAAGTTTGATTTATTCAAGAGCAATAAAATAATCAAGAGCATTAAAAATCAAGTGCCTCCTCCCCGAAAATTAAACATTGTAAAATGACAGTTTAATTCGGAATAAACAACCTACTCGGGGAAATTCAAGAACCACTTTCTCACAGCCTCAAAATAAAAAAACGAACATGATTTAGAAAAATGTACAACTACACACTATGAAACACACACAATGGCGTGAGACAAGTACAAATGATGAAGTTGCCACTCAATGGGAGGAAGAAAGCTGGAAAACAACTAATCATAGTTTAAAAAAAAATTAAATTAAGAGAAAAGATATAAAGTATTAGATTGGCAGACCATGTGACCTCCAATGCTAATGACGGGAGGCGCAAGGAGACCTAAATTGGAGGGTTATGGAGCCAGTGTTGCCAATACCTTAAGGAGAAAAATACTACCAAAATATACCATTTAGTTCTAAAATCACAAAAAATATATAAATACTAGAAAAGCGTTTTACGTTTTTTAAAGTCACTAGAAATATTCCGAAATGCAGCGAGTATTTTTATGAAATTTTAAAATTAAATTATTATTTTTAGTGGTGGCAAAACTGTCCCCATTCCCCTGCAATTTTAAAATAATCTAAGGTATTGCAGAATACAGTTAGGAAAAGTATAAATGTTATGACAATTTCTAGATCTCTAATTTTTTTCATTTTTTTAGTACATGATTTCACCACAAAAAAACTTAACATGTGAACACAAGTTTACTCTACAACGTATGAATGCATGAAGTAATGCAGCGGAACACAGCTTATAAACAATATCCATAAAATGTGGTTACAGAATTTTTGTTTATCAGGATTTTTCTCATTTTCATAGAAAGTTCCATGTTTTATTATTCGAATTTAAAACATTAGCTAACATATGGCAAAATGAAAATAATGAAAAGAATCTGTAAATGTTTTTACACATTTTCTGAAATTTGATCAAAGACATTTGTTTTAAATTGATGCCCAAAAATCAACTAAGGTCTTTAGAGTATAGCTTTTTAGATCAGGTAACTTTTCAACCCTCAGTGATTGAAAAGTCTTTGTAAAATTTAAGGAATCGATAATGTGATAAAAACAACAAAGATAAAATAAGTAGAACTTAAAAAGCATAATACAACAAAGTAAATCGCATGCATGTGAGAGAAAACCAAGTCACATACTAATAACATAACCATTAGAAGTGAACTCATTGAAAAGAATTGGTACACAATACTATTAGGAATAAAAAAAGGGATGATTACCATACTCGAAAATAATACTAAGGTAGAACAGAAGATATAAATCTTATTAAGTCAGAAAAATGAAAAGTTAAATTTATAGTGCGCTTTTACACAGGTGATGGTGCAGTAATAGTATTATAGAGAACAAAAGTAAATAAAAAAAATTCTGTTGACTATGACTAGGTAAATTATAAAATAAAATTCTAGATTGTATCGTAAAAGCAACAACCATATGAAGACATACTATACTAACACGGACCTAATTTTTTTTAATATATAAATGGCAATGAAAATTTTGTCTGAAGAATTAGTTTAGGGCATATTTTGGGCCAGTTTTACAATTCTGGAAATATTTTTAAATTTACCTAAGAAAATGCTTTTGATAAAAATTAAAATATACAGTATTGCTTATATAAATGACAATTGCAATGAAACAATGGATAATAACATGCAAAAATCATTAAAGTACTTCATAATATGACAATATTTACACAATGATTGTTTATCAATGATTAATTCATAATGGTATTTTTTTTATGTGAGATATGCACCTGAAAGTAATAAAATGAACAAAAGTAAACTAATTTAGTTGACAATTACAAGATAATGTTGTTAACATCATAACACCACACACACAGCAGAATTTAAAACATTTTGTAATCAAATTCTAACATGGTACAAGATATTTCCAAGGCATAAACTACAATACAAGTTGGTCAGTCAACCAAGGAATATAATTGATAGGTAACCAATATGCTAGTAGATCCTTTTTTACTGTTAGAAAAGGCACCCAGCTTCCCTCCTCCTTGCAACTTTACAGTTTTTTTTATAGTGTTATTTACTGATGAAAGGTGCACAATCCGAGCCTTCATTTCGGGGACCGAGCTTTTACGTACAGGGTTCCCACAGACTTTGGACAAAATGTAATAAAGAAAATTAATTTCCACAAGGCATCAAAAAATAAACTGAGGCAAGAATTACGGTATGGCAATTTGAATTCAATTTATTTCATCAAAATTGAACTTTCGCTATCCTGTAAACACTGACGCAACGTCCTAGAACTTAATAGGGTCAAGTGGGGTAAGTGTGATTGGGGGTAAGTGTGATAAACAGTTCTTGTAACTTTGGAAATCCTTCTAAAAATCTGAAAGTTTGCAATATATAACATTAGACCACTTATAATTAAACTAAAAAGAAATATTGACCTTACTTTTTGTTTAAAGAAAGTTTTGAGCTTTTGAATATGCTAGTTTATTACATTATTTTCCCTATGTGGGGTAAGTGTGATATACAGCAATGGATTTTGAAATGCAAATTTTGTACACTTAAAATTGGAATTCGAACACATAATTTTTTTTCTACATATGTATGTTTCTTATAATAATTCACTACCAATTTTAGGATTTGGAATTTACCTGAAGCAGAGAACGAATTTTCTTAATGAAAAATGCAGAAACCCTATCACACTTACCCCACTTGACCCTAATTTGGAAAAATTGCATATTGCGGTTAAGATATTAGAGTGAAACCAAGTTCCACGTTTGAAGGTCTACTCCAAATACTTAAAAAAAAAAAAACTTCCAGAGTTCAGGGGGAAAAAAACTAGACTTGATTTCCAAAAGCAGAATAGGAACCCCGTATAAAAGCCGTAAAATATGGAAAGAATGAGATGAGAGTCTCTTCACGCCCTCCTGCCCCGTTTCCCCCCTCTGGCTGCCCCCTTAGTCTTGGTCTGCTTTTTCGACCGACCCTTGGTCTCATAGTCCGAACCGGAATCGGCCGGTTTGTACTCGTCGGCAGAATCGTCGTTGAATTGACTGTCGTTCATGTCGTAGCTGTCCACTTCTTCGCTTTTGCCCTTGCCCTTTTTGCCTAGAAGAACGAAACGAAACATCACTTACATTATAAAACTAAAATTTTTTTAATGTTTTTTAAAAACTATTAACTAGTTAAGTTTTAAAATTCCTAACCGTTACCAAGAAATTTGGTAAACACGAAAAGTTTCAGTGCTCCTTTCAAGTTCTCTTTAATGGGGTTCAACTGTTTATTGGCAATTCTATCATAATTTTTAATATTAACCAATTTAATTTGAAAAATTAGAAATGAATTATAATATAAAGATTAGAAACAGAAAAATCACTCAAGGTAAAAGAAAATAAACTATGTACCTTTTGCTTCTCGTCCAGGGCGGGTTTTCTTAGTGTGTTTGAAATCTCGTTGGTGCTGGGCGTTTTTTCTGAAACGTTCAGAAAGAAATTTCGGCATTTTACACAAATTGAAGATTATATATTTATGGGAAAACAACGAACAATACAATAATTTTAACAATAAATTTTATCTCTGAATCCTATACACATAGTATCTCTCCTATACACATAGTATTTACACTGCTCAAAAATATAAGGGGAGTGCATGACATCCTCCATTTCCGATGATTAAATTTGCAATCGCCCTTTTACGATTTTTTTCCTCTCATTAAGAGATCACACTTATTTCAAGTATATCGCGCCAAAATTTCCATACATTTTTAGATAAAGTTTTTAAAAAAAATGGTAAAATAAAAATTACTCTGAAACAATTTTATGAAACAAATTGCCCCTAAATTCTTTATGCATGCATTTTTAGACGCTTAAAAATTAATTTTAACTAGGTTAAAAAATAGTTATTTTAGATTTTTCAAAATAAAAAAAAATAAAAAGTTGGGACTGAATGGGGAAAAAAAGGTATGTTAAGTTCTCCCTAATTGTTTTGAGCAGAGTATTACTTCCCCCAACTAAACTCCTCAGCACAATAGCCCATTAGAGGGCCTAGGCCTGCTGTGCCCATTTCAGCTTATGTGACCTAAGGCTCACGCCTCTGGGGTGCTAAGCATATGTCCCAGTAAGGTGGTCAGCCTCACGTGGAACCCCCAGTGTTTAGTTTCCAACACATATGCTTGGTCTCCATTTCACAGACCCACTTTAGGGATGAAAGGATGGGTCACCTTGGCCCAATCCTGGATTCGATCCTCTGACCTTGGCAAAGCCACTTAGGCCTCTTATTATTTCTCAACTGGGACTCCTATTATTTCCCCCTACAAGATCACAAATGTTTTTACTAATTTAACTGTCACACAAGTATACACGGTAATAATAAAATAGTGACTTTTAAGCCCTAGCGTTACCTGAAGCAGCCCTCTCCGTAGGGACACTCTTTCTTGACGGTGGCTGGCTTGGTCTTTTCCTCCTCCTCCTCATCACTGGCATAATCAGAGTCACCAGGATGACTGAACTGCTCAACATGGTTCGCGCTTCTCCTGGAACAAGTACAAGAACATTTAAGATGGGCACTGTGCAATTCAACTTTTTCTGAGATTATTGACAGAAATCGCTGCCAACGTCATATTTTTTTATATTTGTGAAAATTGGACACAATATTTTTCGAATGTCACACTTCAGGGTGTCTACTAGATTTGTCAAATCTAATTTCTGACTTTTTCCAGAAACTTTTTCAGGACCACTTGCTTCGACAATCATGTTGAGAGTTTTTTTTATATATATATATATATATGATACAATTTTGCAACAAATAGAACGAAAGTTTAAATACAAATTTTAAAGATTTGAGAAAATTAACTTTTTTTGTTCATAAATATTTATTTGGGAAAAATTCATCTTTTTTGCTGATTTTTTTAAAAAAAATTTCGTTACCTTTGCTCTAATTTCATGACTTTTGGGGGACTTTCTTGACCGGCAGACACCCTGTACTTTTATGTACAATTGGTTCAAATAAATAGATTTTATATTTTTAATTAAAAAAAAATGTTCCTTCTTATTTCACCTGAATTAACCCTACCCTGCCCTTACGGCAAACTTTTCAAAAATCTGACCGAACAAGAGTTCATGAAGCATCCCTTACCTGTAGCACTTCTTTCCGTAAGTGCATGGAATCCTCAGCTTGGGAGCAGAGCGAGCGGGCGGCTCATCTTCGTCTGACATAGGCTCGTCTTCCTCGGCTGGCTTGCCCTTTCTCCTGCGACCTTTGGGTGGTCCCTGAGAAATATATGAATACATAGTTAAGGCCCAAAAGATGAATTCAGACACTTAAAACTTTTAGGGGAATCGGGTGGTTTGATATCGCCCATGTTAATTTTACTAACTTTAGGAATATTTTTCTCAGGAACTAGATGAGATATCATTAGGATTTTTTTAAATAGATTGTTCCTTACACATAGATCTTTGATTTAAACAGATGATAGTTCACAGTATAAAAAAAATACCATCACATTGATTTATTAAAAATATGTATTTAATAAATACCAATAAATCTGATTTGAAGTTATGTAATTTTTAATTTAGCAGAGATATTTAAAAATCCTCAGTTTAAATCAAAGGATAATAACATAATTCATGTTGATATCTTTTATAGTTCCTAAGAAAAATGTTCCTAACGGTTGAAAAACCTTATTATATTTCAGAAAATGCAAAAGAAAATTAAGGTATAGGAAAGAGCTGATATACAGAATTTCTGAAAAATGCTTATAAAAAGAAAACTACTTAGCAGGGTTCAGTATGTTGTATATCGGTAATGTTAAATTGGCCAATTTCAATGAACCTTTTCACAATAACTACTGATCAGATCATCTTAAAAAGTTCTGTGTGTATTATACCAACCTTATATATTAATCTGAGGTTAAAAGTTTTTTTTTAAAATAACTGTTAGATTTTTTTTAAATAAAATAAGTTTTAAAGTACCCAAAAAATCATGAAATTTCTCACTTTTTTGCCCCATAAAATTTTTTTCACTTTAGTTTTATTAAAATTCATAACCTCAGATTAATCTATACTATGTATTACATCATATAAAAAAAAGTTTGCGAGAAAACCTAGCATAGTTTTTGATAATAGGTACATCGAAGTTCAAAAAATCAAGTTCTGAGAAAAACGCGTTTAAAGTTTTTATTGTTAACCCATTTCCTTACGAAGCCATGACATTAAAATGGCTTTTAATGTCAAAAATAGTTTTCCAATCGTCTTGATACTTTGTGATATTATTAATAAAGGTGGTAATAGTATTTTAAGCCAATAATTTTTGTTTTGATTTTTTCACAGATTTGAGGGTATTGAACCCCCTTAACAGAAAACGATAATCTTGGTCATAAATAAAAGCTACCTACATAGGATATGCAGATTAAAAAAAAATGGGATTCCACTGTAAATTAGTATGACCTTACCTTCTTTTTAGGCGTTCCCCAGTCTGACCCGGATTCGCTGCCAGATCCGCCCTTTCCAGCGGATTTCTTCGGTTTCTTGCGGTCAATCTCCCAGTCGGAGCCAGAGTCATCCAAGTTCCGCTTCGCTGTCTTGCCTCGCTTCTTTTTCCGCCGTTTTGGGCTGGAATCGCTCTGCCATTCGTCGTCGTCACTCACAATAAAGTCCTCTAAACGCACACAAAAAGTTTTATTTAGAATAAAAATTAGGCATTGGAAAGTTATTTTAAAAAGCAACTCTGTTACAGTTACTTAATATGAAAAGTAAATAGTTAAAGTTACTTAAAACACAGAAAGTAACTAATTTCAGTTATTTTAAGAAACCTCAAGTTATAAGAAAAATTGCAATTTTACCATTTTTTCATAGTGAACCAAGATTACAGAAACATAAGCAGAAACAAATCACTGCAATATTCAATTTTAAAAAGAGTTGCATTTCAAAATTATTTTTCGATAGTTTTAAGAAAGTACCAAAATCAGTCTAATTACTCAGCTTTCAGCTCTATGTTACTCCAATCCTTGATAAAAATTCATTGATATAGTAAAAGATGAAAACAATAAGAAAAATCACAAGACAGTTAATGCAATAGGATTTATTATTTTATTACAAGCAAATTTACTTAATGTGAACTTGATAATCCTTTTTTCAGTATACTTTGTTACAGTTAAGAGTATGGAGGGCTTGCAACAATGGTGTAAGTCATTAGGCTTGTTACTGCAGTTTATCTGCCCATGGGTTGTCCCATCACTTAGTTTTATTTGAGAAAATGAGGACAAGCATGTTTGGAAACTAAACACTTAAAACAACATGATGTTGACTATCTAACCAGCATATGCCTAGCAAGCGCCAGCTACTATGGGTTGGCAGGGTACTGAGTTTAGTTAATTTATAAATACACAAACCTTTGTAGAATACATATACCTTTGTATAATTTTCTTAACAATTAATTTATAAAATATGTTAAAACTAAAGTTAATGGTGGTCTATAGCAAAAAAAAACTGACAGACCTTGTTTGTTTATACCTACCACACCAAAAATTTTATTTTTAACCTTCAATTCCGCTAAATCAATGTAAGTAACCCTCAGCAAATTGTAAATGCAATTTTTTTTCAAAATTCCTTGCAAATCAAACTTCTAAGCATATAATTGTTTCAAAAATAAGTATACAAAGAATATATGCTTAGGATTTTTTTTCAATGAGTGAAAAGGTCAATGGCTTACCCAGGGATATGCCTTGCCGACTCTGCCTGTTTGTCCTTGAAGACGTTCTTCCGGCAACCCTTTGTGAAGAGTTGCCTTCCTCGCCCGGACCGAAATCAAACCGCGTGGAGGCAGGAGCTTTCTTCTTGCGGCCTCTGGGGGCTCCAGCTGCAAACAGTCAATCACGGTTTAGTTTAGTTTGAATTGTCATCGCACTAAAGCTACAAGAGTTATTGGCGACAGGTGTTGTAATTTAGACAAACAGTCAAGTGATGAGCTGACACCCGAGTAGGCCACCAACGCAACCGTTAAGGGCAATATCGTACGCAGCATTGGGAGTTTGGAGCATATTTATATGTGCACTCACTCTTCATAGGGTATTATTCGTCATAGATTTTCGGCTGCACAGGCCATTTATAGGTCAGCAGTTGTTTTGACAATGCTCGGAGCGAAACCTTCTACATGCAAGGCGAACGCCTTGATGATGCTTGCAACAACAGATTGAGCCGTTCAGCCCTATCAATTAAATTATGACATTCGAATTTTAACCAACAATATTTAATTTCCAAATTATGTAGGCAATTGATATAATGCCTACATGCAATATATTAAGACTTCAAACTAATTTATGACATTTTTATTGCCAGAATTATAGCATTTCTTGAAAGACATTATAACCTACTTTTTTCATATATTATAGGAAGGAAGTTCAGATATTTTATACTAGTGGGTCTTCAATGGCTTGGATGACAAAGGTACCTTTTCTTAAATAAACAATCAGACAAAAATTGGCAAAAAAAAAATCACACCATTTGATGGTTCTTTTAGAACAAAACGACAGAAGGATATTGGATAATTCTTGTCTTTTAGCAGCATTTTTAAAAAATGCCAAAATTCAATCTTCCTCTACAATCAAGAAATTTTTTATAATTGACATATACTCAAATAACAATTCAATGAAAAATTTGATAATAATTATTTGATTCAAATGACGTACTTGTTGCTTTCCGTTTAGTAACCTTTTCTTCTGCCGGGGCCTTTGCTGCCGCCTTTTTTCTCCCCCGCTTGGCAGGTTTGCTCACTTCTTCCTCTCCTTCGCTGACTTTGGAGGGAAGCTAAAATAACAGAGAATAAGAAATATCTAATTACTTGGCAGCATTTTCATTCATTAAAGGCAATTAAAGAAAGTTCCAATATAATGTAGAATATGAAAAAACTTGTTCAAGGTCTCCATTGTAAGATTGTTGATAAGGAAATTGCCTTTACAAAACGGATTACAAATAAAAAACTATTTACAGTATAATAAATCTACGTACAACACTTGAAAGATAATGAATCAGAGGATATTTTAATTCAAAAGTATCAAAACACATACAGTAGACTCCCACTTAACGGCCTCCATTTAACCGGATCTCCGCTTTAACCGGGCTAAAACTTTTCCACCCTTAAATTGTTAAAAATAGCTAAAAATACAAGTTATTGGTTATTTCAATCGGATTTCGGTGTCGCACATGTTTCAAACACATGGTTAGTTGGGGAGAATGGGATGGGGAGGGGGGGGGGGACTTGTTCACCTTTGAAGGCTGTGGGGATCGACCGTAAAGTTGTTGAATTTCCAAACTTTGACAAAAAAAAAGGCACAGATTTTTTTTCAGGTATGTAATCAAAAATGTAAAATCCTAATAATAATATAATATAAAATAACCTGTAAAATAACATCTCATTTCATTTGTACATGTATTTCATAAGGCAAGTATCATCAATAAACAAAAGTGCAATTAAATAAACATCTAAATTTCAATTTATTTAATTTCTTCGGTTTAACTGGATTTTTGTTTAACCGGCTTACCCATGGTCCCGTTTAAGGAGTCAAGAGGGAGTCTACTGTAGATCAATTTTTAAATTTTTTTAAGGAATATGGGTACCTTAAACATTTACTTTTTCAATAACTGCCATATATACATTAAGTTTTTCTCCAAAAATAAACCCAAACTCCAACACTCACTGTATCCATGGTGGCTTCATCTCGGGACTCCTCACAACTTTCCGCCCTTTTATCCTCCTCCTCCGCCTTTTCTTCCTTTTCCTTCTTATCTTCGGAGAGATCCTTGCTCTTATCCTCATCCTCAGCTTTGTTATCTTCCTCATCTTCTTCCTTATCACTCTCTTTTGGGTCCTCCTCAGACAGCTTCTCCACCTGGGTTCAAACACAATACTTTTAAACAGCGTTCGAAATTGCATTAAGAACTGCAAGAGCAATTTGTGTGGCCAACTTGAAAAGTTAGTTGCAAATGCACATTACCTAGGTGCAATTTTCAAATTATGATAAAAAAACTTTTCGAAAAACTTTGTAACTATTTGTAGAGTCTATCGTGTCCAAATGTTTGATTTTAAGAGATGATATTAAGACGATATCGTGGTAAATTAAGACAATATAAGCGGAAACCTTGCATATATTCATATATCAACATACTTATGAATATATGCCATATGAAAACATATTTTTCATGTAACTAAATATTTGGAAGCAAGTAATTTTGAAGAAAAAAATGTGCTACATGTGTTTCATGTCAATTTAGCAGAATTTAAGGGTTAAAGTACAAATTTTTGGTGTGCTGTGAATAAACAAGCTTGGTCAGTTTTTTGTGATTAATCCAAAATGCCCAATAAACTAACTGCTGAAAAAAACTTTTAACAAAACTTCCGAAACCTGCTCTACCAACTTGGTACCGAATTTTTCAATACACAAGTAACAAGTCAGCTGTTTTGGTATCATCATTTTTGAAAAGCTTTAACTTTCTATTTTATAATAAAAAAAGTTAGTTTTGAGAAATGTTGTAAACTGCAGCTGTGAAATGAACTCTACAAAGGGATATACATAACACTGTACGTGGGAAAAGGACCTACTGCACAAATTGACTTTTTGTGTTGTAAATGCTATTATATTCAAAATTTAAATATCTAGCGATTAAAGCAAAGATTAAATCAATTGGTAGCCTAGTTGTAATGCAGTAAGCAAATTGCTATTTTTTCTATAATGCAATGCAATGGGAAACAAACTTCAGACGAATTTTCTGAAAACAAGTATTTTTGCGATAGGTCTCATTTCCGCGTACAGTGCGATATGTGTAGCGAAGAGGATACATAACATTTGCCGAAATTAAGCATTACTAAGGAAAGGACTTTAACGAACCTTATCTTCCCCTACATGGTTGTTGCCATCAGCTTTGGCTTCTTCCTCTTTTTTGTCTTCTTTTTCTTCATTTCGGAGGACATTGTTTTCTTTTGGAGGGGAAGGCTCCTTTTCTTTTTTCTCCTCTGTTTTGGTTTCTGGGGGCGACCGTTTGGGGAGACTGTTGGTATCTTCTTTCAGAGGTTTCTTTTCCGCTGGGGCTTCACTTTTGGCATTTGGTTTTTCAGATATAGCTGGAAATTGTTTAATTTCATGTAATAGACGTTTAAAAACGAAATTGTGATTAAATAGATCAAGGTAACTTTAAATATGAAAAAAGGCTTGCACTCAGGTTTTCCTGAGATAGTTGTTTAAATAAAAAATTAAGAACCACTTAACAGGTATCAGATTTCAATGTTTTCTTTTTTAAAAAATTGACTTATAAGCAGGCTAAGCGAGATTTTTTCTTGAAAGATATTTCTTGTCTTATATATAACAGCTTTAAAGTATCATAAAACCAACATAAAATAAAAACAACTTAAAACATAACCTTCTAACAAAAATTTGTTAAGACTTTTGTTCAATTATGTTAAAGCCACAGAAATTAACAAGTTAACACATCTGTACTACCAAACTAAACATGTTTTTAAATTTGAACCTTGCAATTATAATCTTTTAGCTACTTAGTTAAACAAAGGTATAAACAATTTGCATTAAAACTGGTACTACAATAGAAACTTGCCATTCAAAACTTATTTACATTGTTATTCAACCAAGTCAAGGGCCCAACAAAGAATTACAATTATAATATGCATCAATGGGGAAGTAACCAACCCTAATATAATTTTGCCATTATTCGACACATTGCAAAGGTTAGAACCTTGAAAAACTTTTTAAACAAAGCTTTTTTCTTTGTTTGAAGTTAAAAAAAAGGTGTTTTTTTTAGGTTTCAAATTTGAAAACCACCTAATCCTCAAAGAACTATGTTAATACGATTTTAGTTTTTCCTTGGGTCATGCCCCAAAATTTCAATTCAAAACCTTGAAAAAGCACCCAGTTGTCATCAAATTACTTAAACAATATCGAATAGAGTTACCACACTTTTTGGTAAAATAAAATCAAGGACTATTTAAGGGCTTTTCAAAGATTACTTCTCCATTTTCAAGGACCATATATTCGAACATGCAAAACCTAAATTTCAAGATAGCTTTTAAAAATTCATTTAGAAAAGGACTAAGAACTCTCCAACTTTCAAATGAACTTAAATATATGTTATAAAATAACCCTTTAGTTGTTTTTCAAGCACTTTCAAGACCTTGAAAATCAAATGTTTTTTTTTTCAAACACTTTTCAAGGTTTTCAAGGACCAATGGCAACCCAGATCAAAAGTGCTTAAAATACATACTTGTGTCTGCAGGTTCTGCATCCCCTTTGGCAGGCTCCTTGTGGAGGTCTTCCAGAGCATCACCTGCAGAGCCGTTTGTCTTGCCTTTGTTCAAGTCATTCCTTGAAAAATAATTTAAAGTAAGAAATTATAGAAAAATAATGGACTAACTAAAAGATCAGGCTCCTTTTATAACTAATGCAAATAAGCTAAATTGAAACAATTTACATTTAAATTTCTCATAGACAAGGTAATAATATGAAACCAGTAAATTACACACAAAAAAGTTAATAGTGATGTATAAAAATTGTTAACTATCAAAATATCTCTAAAATCGGAGGATATATGCTAATTCTTGTAGTCAAGAGAATGTCCATGAATCAAGCACTCTCTGATAGCGCTCTCTATATCACATGGTTAAGTCCCACTTATTCATATTGGTTAGAATATTAAAAAATGTTTTAATAAATAATTCTACACTAAAATTTCGGACCAATAATTTATGTTGACTCGTAGATGGTCATACAGTCCTTTAATAGAGACAGAGAGCTCCAAATAATAAAGGTTCTACTGTATACAGTTGAACCCTGTTAATCCAAACTTGCAGGGAGACCGAAACATTTTGTGTTAACGGAATTTCATGTAAACTGTCAGCATTTTCTTTAACATTGAACCAGCGAATAGTTTAAAAAAAAAATATCTAAAAATTATTCTAATTTAATAAATTAGTAATTATGTATAATATTAGTAATTCAATTAAAAAAGTTTATTTAGAAACAATTTTTATAATGCTTGATTGACTTTTTTATATAATGTTTTGTATTATTTGCTTTTCAAAACTTCGCCCTACTCTTTAAATTAATGGGAAAAAAAGTCAAATTCTAAAATTTTCGGGTTAAGCAGGATTTTGCTTAACTGATTGTGCGTTAAGCGATTTTTTTAGCATTAGCTCAAAGCCTGGGAAATGTTTTCAGTTTCTCTTAACTGAACTTTTGTGTTAAGCGAGTTTGTGTTAAGAGAGTTTGGGCTGTATAAAGGATGGCTCACTGTTCTGGGGCAGGCTTCTTGTCGACCACGCACAGCTGGTACCGGTACGCCCTGGGCAGCAGAGAGAAGGAGTCGCCATTCTCCAGCTTGTGTGGCACGTCCTTCTTTAAGATCTGCCCTGGGTTGTCGGCCGTGGGCTGGTAGAAGCACGGGTTCACGTGGGTCTGCAAGGAGGCACAGTTAGAAGTTGCTTAAGGGGAGTCGGATGGTTTATATTTCACCCATGTTAATTTTACTAACTTAAGGAACATTTTTTCTCAGGAACTATGAGATATCATTATGAATTTTTTGGTTTGTTCCTTATATTTAGCTTTAGGATATTTCACAGTATAAAAAAAATACTTTTTAAGTTATTAAGCATATGTATTAAAAAAGGCTTCACGATATATTTTATAAATAGGCATTTTGGGATTCCATTATATTTAATAAGTGGGAAATCAGTTTAATATTTTTATACATAAATACATAATGTAATTTTGTATTTAAAATAATTTTAACTTCAAGTCTCAATATTCAGTCATTTTCTTAGTAGTGTTATTTCAGTGCACATCACACATAAAAGCATTTACTTCTATCATTCTTGTCGGCTGTACATGAATAACAAATCAACTTGGCTATTACATTTTCCCTGATTTCACTAAGTACTTAAAAATCTTATTGTGCAATTAATTAGATGTAGACCATTACTAAGTATTGTAAAAGGATGACTTACAGGAGTTAGGAAAACTTCACCCTTGCTAGTAACTTCTAAGACGGCATGATTTCTAGAAACTTTTTTATCACTGCACTGTAAAATAAAATTACATACATAAAATAAACAGTAAATTTAAGCATAATTTGTTTAACTTAAAAAGTTAGAGAAGCTAGTAAGCTTACTGGCACATCAGACGATGCTGTTCACCATTTCCATAGTCATTATACAATTTCTAGCCAGAATGTAAGCTTTGAAAATACTTTCTTCCCCCATCCCTTCACTGAGTTTTCTAAGAAAAGGAGGGAACATCACTTATCTAATCCTAGCAAGCTTGAGTTTTACAGTCAAAGCAGTTAGTATTTCCCCATTAGGGTGGGGGGGAAAATGAAACAGCTATAAATCACCCCGTTTCGAAGAAAACCGCACTCGTGGATGGGGGAGGAAATGCTTTCCAAGCTTAGATAGACCTACTATAGGTTATTACATACAATTTTCCATGTCAGGTGGACAACTTCTGTAGCCCACTCATTTATTGACCTCATACGATAAATGGGGCGTAGTTTTTAATCTATTGTTTTGTCTTTTTGTGTAGGAGAAAGGTCTGTAAGTAATTGGAAGAGAAAGACAAAAGGAATTGATTTGTAAGGCAAAAAATTGAAAACACATGTAATCGAATACATCTACTATACATGAGAGGATAATATACTGATGAGAGAATAATATTTCTGAAGTTAATTCTAATAAAGGGGAGAGATTAGACGTCTAAGGATTTTATTGAGTTCATTTAGAGTAAGAAGCCTTTGCGGCTATTAAACGGAAAGGCCGTCAAAGCACACCCAACTTCACATGTCGTAGAAAGTGACGGTATTTTTAAAAGGTTGTGGGAAGAGTGGATCAGAAGTCAAAACAAAGTCTGCTACGTCTGTAATTTCTCTGGGAAAGGATGTATTGACACATATTAGAATGTGTGAACCGTACGATGGATCGGCAAGATATTAACTGAGAGTAATTATGAAAGAACTAAATATAATAATTTTGTGTTGTTAATATTATAACTTTAAAGATATTTGTATGTACGATATATCACATTCATCCAAACTTTATTTCAGTTCTCCTACTTATACGGAATTTTTGCTTAACAAGCTTACCTCAGTCCCATTTAAGAGGGAGTGTACTGCATAAGGGTAAGGACCCTTATTTTAAAAACGCATTTCATTACCCTGGTGCAGTTGATAGATGGGTAAAAATTTACTGTATGGTCCCCCTTGGCAAATTTTCCAAAATATAGCCAAAGTCGGTACTTTGGTCAAAAAATCAGACACATGATTTGACTGTGATAAAGACTCAGACTCAATATAACAAGGCACAATTTTGAAAGAAGGTACTGTAGTGAAAAGTGCTATTTACATGGCTAACTGGATAGGTTTTTCAACAGTTAAGACATTGTAAGTGTCGTATGATTGGGTAGGTCAAGAGCAGAAGTTTTTAAACTATTAATTAATATTTCAAAAGAATTTCCATAAATGTAACATTAGAAAAATTATTTTTTAAGTGTAGCATGTGTGTAGCTCTTTTACAATAAAAGAAAAAATTGCCAACTTTAGTTATTAATTACAAACATAAGAATTATGGACAAGAATAAGTGAAAATATCTGATGAGGGGAATTTTATTTCACAAAGGTTTGTTTTAAAATAAATCTCAGCATAACAAAGAGCAAATTAACAGTTTACTGTATTATTTTATTAGTAGTATCAACTCAAGAGGCCGACTTAGTGTAACAGAGCGCCGGCTAACCATTCAACATAAATTAAACAGATCAAGATTGAAAATTATTTAAAATTTCCATTATTCCTTGAATCTAACACATGCATTCACATAAAAAAAGGTTTTATAACCCTTTTTAAGTAAGTACGCAACATCAACCGCCAAACTTAGGGGATAGCAGTTGGGAGGTAGTTAGTTGCATACAGCCAGTGTTATTAGTTAATAACTTCTTGAATATACATTTTACTACGTAATTACGAGTGTTTGATGAATCTATGGACTATATAAACGCATAAATATACGTACGCCAGGCAAGGATCCTCGCCCAATAGTCGTTTTACCCTGTGGAATTACAACGGCCGCTTGTCCGTCATCCAAAGGTTTTAACGTTATTGTAGACATGTTGACTTATAAAGATGAATGTTACATAATCATTTTTCTACTTGTAATGGAGTTTATTTGCTTATATCTTTTAAAATTTTTAGTAATAAACACAGCATTAGCAACGTAAACAAAAACGCTATGCTGCTGTGCTGATTTGCTAATTAATGGAGCGCCACCTACCAGAAAGCCGTTTCGAATAATTTGTGTTGTGACTACTAGAAATTATTACTAGGAAACGATCTGATTATTGAAAAACATAAATTAATGATTCGGCAAATACTTATCATAATTATTTCAGAAAGAAAATTTATTTATAACAAATAAACTGGTCCACAAATCTGATTTTCATCAACACAAAGAGCTTCTACCAAAGAGTTCTAGAGGTCTGCAAGCTCTAGAGATCCAAACAAACCAAAAACTTTTAAAATACATAAACTTCAGAGCCTTAAATATGAATATTTTATCACTCAGGGATTCAATAAATATTTTGGCTCAAAATTGCACACAATGTTAATATATAAATACATTAAATTAAATTTAAAATTGTGGTTTCACAGATAACAGTTGTTTTTCGCTTGTTTTTAAAGTAGTATTTTCCAAACTTCTACTTCAGTTTTTATCTTTAACATACGTTTCCTTAAAAATGCAATTTACGCACTTTTTTTAAAGCAGTTTTTACCAAAAGATACTACTTTTATTAAATCCTCTTAAAGGTGTTCACTAGTTTTTTTTTTTCTGTATTAATTTTAAAATATATCATGCACTGAACGCTTTTAACAATTCATTTTAATTATTAAATGAAGGAATTGGTTACAAAAAAGGTAATAAGTCATCTTTTGTTTCAATTTTAAAATTATAGAAATAGCATAAAATATATATGTGCATAAAAAGTCGTAAAATTATGAAATTATATTTTCAAATTTTTTATATAGTATTTGAAGTAAACTTATTATTTACTTTCTTTACTTTTTTACTTCATTTAATTTCTTTACTATTCTTTACTATTTAAGTAAACTTATAAAATAACATTTCCTTTATCATTTCTTTCTTTTTTTTTTTGAGATAAAGAAATAAATGTGAAAATCTTAAATTAAATTTCCAGGAAACTATCTTACTAAATTAAAGAGGTAACATTTTAATAATTAAATTGAATTTTATTTAGTGTCGCAATTTTTTTTATTATAGACTGATTAAATATCAATTATCATCTTTGCTTAAAAAGTTACTAAAACAATTAACATAAGTCATAAATGCCTGTTATACCGTTCAGTAAGCAAATAACAGTTTGTTCTTAAAAATTCAAAGAGCAAGTCAAGAAGAACATTTACATTCTACAGCTTTCGTAAAATCGTATTGGCCCAATGCGGAAGAAAATGGCCGATGTTTCGAAACTCTATGCCTAAACTCAAGAGAAGAAAACTGTGTCGCAATCAGTGTTGACAAACTTTTAACTTATTTTAAATTATTTAGTTTTTATTTAAGGATATTCTTGAAGCTTTTGTGGACTCAAAAATGTATCAAGCATGGCAGTGGGGAGGGACTCCTGGTGCTACTGCACAACCAGCCGCTGTTGGCCAAGTTGGTGCAACTGCACAGTGGCCTGCTGGATACAATTATGCGGCCATGACTCCAGAAATGCAACAGCAATGGGCTGCAGCCTGGGCTAGTCAAGCATACGCGTACAGCGGTGCCGTGCCGGCGGTAGCTGGGCAGGCAGCAAACCCCTACTCGGCTGCATACCCAGCTGCAACCCTGGAGGCGGACAGCAATAATGTACAGCAATCGTCAACTGAACAACCAAAGAACTCTGCTACAGAGGTAAAATAATGAGTGCATTCATCAAAAAATGAAAACAACTAACACAAATGTTTGCTTTACAGGTGTGTTAAACGATCGATCGATGGATAAATAGTCGATGAAATTTCGATAGGAAGTGAGCGACTTTCCATTAAGATAATGACTTCATATCCATTCCAATGTTGTGAATATTAATGTGCTTTATTGCTTACAGGATTTCTGTTCTATGTGTAGTAGTGTAGTGTAGCGTTTACTATCAATTCGATCTGTACCTTTATAAAGCATTACTTCCTTAAAGCATCAAAATTGGTGTTTACTTTCAAATGAGGTTGTTTCACAAGAAACTTACGAACAACTTTTTCAATTGCAATTGAAAAATGATAGAATGCATTACAAATTACTAAGAAAAGTAATCAGGTGATTTGTAGTGGATTTTATGAAGCAGATACTATGCCCACTCGATTCATTTGGGAGTTTTTGACTAACTTGAAAGTGTAATGTAGGGTTGTTATACCTTTCAAGATGTATACAACTTGGGTACAGCAATGATATTGCCGGTCTGTTCCTTTGGGAATTTTAGCGAGCTTGAAAATTTCTGGGTTGCTATACCCATTGTGTTGTATAATATATGCAGTGGAATATTTTCCATGTTTGGCCATTTCTGTTGCTTAGCAACATAACGCTAATCGCCAATCAAGACCGGCCATTATATCATAGCTGTTCCCTTAGCTTGAGTTTGGATTAAAAAAAATTGGCGGATCAGTTGCTATGTAAATGTGCCTTGTTTTTTTTATAGTCAGCTTGGCCACCTGTCTGTCCCAATGAGCTTAAATATTTTGCAGTTTTAAAGCATATAAAACGTTAACTTTGCCAAACAATGACCCAACCATTATACATCTTGAATTAAAGAAGCTAGTAGCTTGTTTAGTTCAAGATGACCAAATTTGAGGTAGGGTCAAGTGGGGTAAGCGTGATAGGGTTTCTGCATTTTTCATTAAGAAAATTCGTTCTCTGCTTCAAGTAAATTCCAAATCCTAAAATTGGTAGTGAATTATTATAAGAAACATACATATGTAGAAAAAAATTATATGTTTGAATTCCAATTTTAAGTGTACAAAATTTGCATTTCAAAATCCATTGCTGTTTTATCACACTTACCCCACATAGAAAGACCCACATAAAAAGAAGACAGTTGCACTTAAATTCAAAAGCTCAAAACTTTCTTTAAGCAAAAAATAAGGTCAATATTTCTTTTTAGTTTAATTATAAGTGGTCTAATGTTATATATTGCAAACTTTCAGATTTTTAGAATGATTTCCAAAGTTACAATAGCTGTTTATCACACTTACCCCCAATCACACTTACCCCACTTGACCCTATACCTCAAATTTTGTACTATGTGAGTTCTTGTCGGAGGTCATAATAAGTTTTTGGGAAAATAAAAAAAAATCAAAGGATCATAGCTATAAAATTATTAGGTTTTTCAGTTATTGAAATTGACTTATTATATATTTAAGGTGCATAATTAACTTTTAATATATTGATTTATTGAGAGGTAATTAAAACTTGCATGGTGTTACATATATGCTAAGCTAAGTGTTAGTCATAGTAAAATTTACGATATTTATTGTAATATATAGAGAATCTGTGATCTGCTATAAAACTTCACTTACTTCATTGTTAGTATTTTTTTTGCATTTAAAACTAAGTTAAACTCAAGGCCATTTCAAAGTACTTATAAGACCACTCTGATAGGGGGTATATCTAGGTTTTTTTACATTGTCCGAATTTTATGAAAAAATCTGAAAGTGCGAATTTTTCCCAATCTAAATACATTAATTATAATTCTCGTATACGGCTCCCATATTTCCTTGTATTTCTAACTCTGCAATGGCAACAATCAAATTTGTTTACACTTTCGTCAACAGTAGATTTAAGTTGATTTTGATTTACTCTAAGCATTATATAAAATTCCTTATTAGTTTTGAAAAAAAAAAAACTTTTGGACAGAATCAGTAAGATTAAATTTAAACATGCATAATATTAAGGACGTAAAAAAAGATACAAGCAAGGAAATGGCTGATGAGTTGGCCAGATTGGGTTCCAATACCCCCTTTAGTGGTCCAGAACCAGCCCTGGGCATATCCTGTAAGAGTTTTAGAAGTACTGTCGATTCTATCTTCAGAGACATACATTACAATGAGTTTTTCAACTCGACTAATCAAAGAGAGCTTACTTCATTCTGTCCCGGCTCTCGCCACAAGGAACTTCTTGGTCTTAATCGCAATGGTATTCGTAAAGCTATTGGCCTTCGCCTTCTTATGGGCCATTGTACTCTCAGAAGGCATATTTCTATTATGAGGGTTTCCGATGATCCTTTATGAAGGAGCTGTAGTTTCAAGGAATAAACTTAAAAGATTTCTGTGCATTTAATAAGCACATTTCCGATTTTTAATCCTCAATATTTGGACTAAGTTTCCCTTTCTTTATATTTAAATATTTCTTTTCTAATGATTTTCTTTTATTTAAGTGATAACTATTAACTAAATATAAACTATGAAGCCTCTGAAACCGCATTTAATTCAAGCTTTTGGTTCAAGGCTCGGTTTCAATACAAAACTGAATAACAGTCAGTAAGACTCAAGGGAATGAATTTTAAACTGTATATGATCCTACTTATATTGTGTTGCCTCTTTTTCATCCTGAATGTTAATAACTTAAATCAATAAAATTTTATGTACACACATTGTTGCATACTAATAACATATACGAATACTTTTTTTTACATTATTATTCATTTTAACATTAGGTTGTGCAGAAAAAAAATATAATTTTTTCCCCAGTACAACCTAAGGTTAAAATCTGTCTGATTGTGTTGTGTGTTTGTTGAGTTATCAGCTGAATTGCTTCACTGCATTTTAAAATTATGTGTTTAGTCATCAATAACCTTTTGTAGGTCTAACGCGACAAACCAAAAAAACAACCAACCTAATCCTGAAAAAAAACTTTAATTTCACGCTTTCCTCTATCTTTTGCTTGACACCCTTATGTCTTTGCATTTCATGGATTTCCTAGTTTCAACTTGGGGTAGTATTTTGATAATTACATCATTCAACTCAAAATAAATGTTAGAAAACACTAGTTTGCATTATATTATCACGACCTCTCTTTTTCTACTTGTTTCTATTCTATCTACTTATGAAATTCACCCGGTTCGCTGTAGGTATATAAGTAAATTTTTCTTGGGGCAGGGATGCTTCTACAGAAATAAGTTGTTTCGAAATAAATTATAAATTCTTAAATAACCCTAAGCATTACACAAATCTAAGCAAACAATTCAGTTTTGTTTGCTAGATTGGCTGATGGCATAAAAGAACGTTATAAACCGTTAAATTCTCAAATATTCTTTCTGCAATTACAAATGCCTTGTACAGCCCTTTTAGTGTAATTTATGGTTCCAGATTGGCAATTTTTTTAGTTGCCAATGAGACTAAAAGAAACGACTTATTAAATTCAATAAGTTATAATTTTAAGTATTAATAGCTTAAACAGGTGTGAAAATGCAGGTGAAGTAAGTATTGTTTCCTGGGAGTAAACCAAGAGGGTTGCTCTCAAGCAATAAAAAGAATCGTTAATGATCATGATTGCAAATTGCAAGGGAACTTATTTCTGTATGCCTATATACTTAAGGCATACTACCGCAATTTAACTTTTTAAAATCACAAAATAAAGTGAATAAGTTCAACTAAATTTTAAGACTCGCCTTTCAATTTTGAAAAAAGTTTAATGTCAAATAAATTTTGTTCATTTTGTCTCTTTTTGTATAATTTAATAATGACGGAAGTGGTTAAGCTTTAGGGAAAAAATTACTTTGAATTTCCCTAATGTAAAAACAAACAGTCTCTGATTAAGACTTTTCTCAGTCATTGTCACCTATCCTTACCACCACTGTGGTCTAGTGATTGTAAAATTAGATAACAGCGAATTCTAGACATCAATTTGTACTTTGCAAAAAATCTCAACCGAAACGGGGATTTGTCGATTGTAATCGAACTTTCCGCAACCGTCCGCTTTGGGTTGAACATCGAAATCGGGCGACCACGATCGCATAACTGCATAAAACCTGATGCACACTAATGCTGTCTTGTAGGGGCACAACTTGCTCATCATCAGCCAGCATATACGAGCCGATTTGGGTAAATTTGAACCAGGCAGAGCTTCTACGGATCAGCCTGCTGAAGAACAGGTCATCTCCTAACGTAGGTAAGATTGATAAGGCCACAAGTACGTAAAGCCCCAATTGCAAGTCAAAAGAGCTGGGTTCTCGTATGAGTATTGGCCAGCATTTCTTTTATAAAATGGTTTTAAGGAATACTTAAACATCTTAAATTTGCCATGGAACAAGTATAATGTCAACTACAGTGAACAGAGTTACTAAAATACTCTGTACTTTGACGAGGTTTTGCACTAAAAAAGTTGCATCTGCTCTTTTTCTGTACATGATGGTGAGAATAGCATATTTGGAAGATGTTTCTATGGTGCACTTGAGGGTCTTCAGGGAAACAGAAAAGAAAAGCCTCTTTGGATTCTGAGTTCAAATGTAGCATTGCAGCTCTGCTCAAAAGGACCTCTTACTTCCTCCTTGGTGCTACAGTCCATGAAGGACCTTGGCCTCCTTCAAAAGGACCTCTTTAAATCCTTTAAAAAATATATATATTCTATCAACTAAATGAATTATGATATTGGAAAATGATTTTTTTTATGGTAGACCTCTAAATTTTTCAGAATTTATCATTATTACAGTTTTACAAATTTTTTAATTGTCTGTAGGTGCTTTAAGAAGCCCTTGCATTTTTTCTATGGGAACCCAGTTTGCTGATTGTGTTCTTTTGACTTGTGGTTGGTTCTTTTGCATGATCGGTGTGGTCAGTGTTGACCGTTCGCGTTAAAGACCCCTGCCGCCTCTGCTTGGGACTCTGTAAAATGTGATTGAACTCGTGGCTTATTAAATTTTAGAAAATATAGCAAGCAATTTTGAAAACATAGTTTTTAATGAATACATCTATGTTTGGCCCATAGGCTTCTTGCATGCTATTCATTTTGTTATAGCAAGAGTAGCTGGTATATTGAATATTTTGTGTAAAATGCACAGCCAGCTGGTAGGGTTGTTTTTGGCTGTTGCCAACAAATTGTTTAACTTTACCCTTGATATAATGTTTAACTGTAGAAGGTTAGTGGTCTTATGTCACTTAATTCTAAACAGTGGTTAAGGACATCATGACTTATGCAATATCGCCTAAGTGTTCAAAATATTTACGTCCAGCTGTGCTACAATGTTATTCATCTAGTCTTAAGAGTTTAAGTACGGAAATTTGATAGAAGATCAAACTTTTTTGTTGACGTAATTATTATGCTAAGGAAGCTGTAACAACTTGTTGCCTGGCTCTACACGAAAAGTTGTTAAGTTCAGATTCTGCCCACTGCTTCTAGAAAGGGCCTCAAAATTCAGATAATGAGACTTAATAAAAAAAAAATGTTTGTCTTTATCTTGCATGATTTTTCTTTTAAAAAAATTGTTTACATGGAATTTAAAACCTGGGCCTCATTTAACCTCTCTCAAGGCCAGTTGTTACAGCAAATAGCATTTTATTGCGTTTCACATTTCCAAACCTTCCAAGATGCAAACGAAATCCAACTCTACTATGTTGTTAATCCAAATTTTGGATTTCCAACTCTTCTAAAAATTCCATCCGAATGCGAACAAAATGGAAAAGTTAAGAAGCCCATTGTGCGTATAAACTTTTTCTTAAGCTTATCTTCTAGATGATCAATGACCCTATTAATGGGACCACAATCTGCACTTGTTTACTCAGGATATCTGCTGAGGTTTTAAACTCCGCAATTCATATTGAAAAGTAATATTAACTTTATTTAATATTATTGATCCAACAAAGTATGAAGGAAATTGTTTTTCAGTTATAGGGTTATACTGTTGAAAGAAAGAAATCGATAATGCTAACTTTCAACTTTGGCAGTTTCCTGCAAGTTTGATTAAGGTTGTGATTTAAATTTTGTTTTGGACGCTTAATTTAAGAAGGCTTAAAATTGATTGGTTGATTTTCCACATCATTTTAAGAAAAAAAAATTCAAAAAACTATGCTATCACCATGACCTCTATCGCTTACACTTTTCTGTCTTGTGTGCTTTACTTTGTATGTATTGTGTGTTAATTTTAAAGAAAAAATTTCTTCATAATTTAAATTTTTATAAACAAAAATTTAATGCCATAAATACTTAATATTATTTCATTACAAATTATTTTGTAATTCATTTAAAATTTTAAGACATAGTTTTGAAAACGATGCAACTTAAATTTAAAATTCAAATTTAGACCATAATTTCCTTTTCTTTCAAATGTTAAAAACAATTTTTAAAAAGAATTTACGAGCTTGACCAACACAACTGCAATTTTATTAGATAAAACAATACTTAAGCTGAGAATAAAGCTAAAAAAAAATCAGTAGTTTAACTTAACGGCAAGCAAAAAAAATACTTGCTTTTCAGTGAAAGTCTACCTTCTCTTCCTGTTTCTCTCTGCACTTTTAAAGGCAAAGGTGCACCTCTCAAACCCTTTCCCTTGTTTAAATTTATTTTCAGCCAACCATTGCACTCAAGTCTTTTGTTTCGAAGACCCTAATGCAGCTCCAGGTTTTAAAAGAAAGTTGGGGCATAACTTGTTTCGACTACCGATATTCGGAGGGAACAAAAAGTAAGAATTTGACTCACCATGAAAGTGTGGCCTAACTTACAACTGTCGTCAATATATCCGATGATTATTAACACGGGTTTAACAGGGGCAAAAGCAATTTACAATGGTTGAAAAGAATTCTTAACACTTTACCCACCGGTAGCGGTTCAAACATAATTTCACTGCCCGCTCAGCCGCAGATCGTCCAAAACACCTGCTCAGTTTCACAATAGCCCTTGTGTAGCTCTAGTCGGACGATAATTCAAACTAAACTAAACTCGGGCACTTTGATCCTGACTCGATCCAGCCAATCTAATCCACTAAACGTTTCTGGTCTAGAGCGATCCACAGTACTGGACAACTTGAGGCAGAATGGGTGTGGATCGAGTCGTAGACTGAACACGGCCTAACCTAACTAAATGTAACAGAAAGATCGAAAGTTGATTAATCGATGGCCGGTTGGTATGCGCTGAGAACAAAACGTCCATTAATCGACGGCCGGTTGGTATGCGCTGAGAACAAAACGTCCATTAATCGACTGCCGGTCTGTAAAGTGTTAAAAATGGTTTCTTAGCAGTGTAAATTTCTCTATTATTTCACTTTGTAATGCCTTCAAGTCTTGGCTCTTGATTGTGTCATTTATCTAAGTATAAAAACCTACATTGGTATTTCTATTTATTGATGGATTAAAGTTTAAATGTGTAGTTAAAACTATATCAATATTTTTCACACAGTAATATTTTAATTTATAATAAGTTTAAATTAAACAGATTAGGATGTAGTTACCCTAACAACAAGTTATACCAGTTAACTACAAATTTGAATGGAAATGCTATTTCCAGCACAATACAAGAATAATTCCTAGCTTGTAAAGGATTGTTTTGATTTTTAAATGTGTAAAGCACAAAAATTTCTAATTAGTCGGCTTTTAATTTATTAATTAATAATATTGCAACAGACAATATAAGAGATGAGTAATATCCTCTTTTCTAAAAAAAATTTGGACTAGTTTTTTTCTGAAATTTTTTTTGTTTTTGAAATGTTGTTATTGAAGGCAACTTTTTTGAATAATTATCATTAATCCATTAAAACAGTTGCTGACAATTGAAATTTAATGGTAATATAATTTAAATTAACTAGGTTTTTTTATAAGAATATTTTAAATCTGTCAATTAATATTGAGAACTTAAACGATAAAAAAATATGCAAACAAAGTTGACTCCAATTAAATTGTTTTCAACGATGCAAAAATCTGCAAATAGTGTTGATTGCTTGGAATAGTATGTATACCATATTAATAATCTAGAGTTGGTTAGGTTTGGATTTTTAAAAAACTTTTTTCCAACTCTTCTAAACATTTCACAAGTAGCTTTTGAAAATATATTGCAAGAAAGTTATTTGTGTTTCTTTATAGACTAGGTGTCATTTGGATAGTCATTAAGAGATTAAGATTGTTGCATTGTAGGTAGTGTTTAAATTATCAAATGTGAAATGGGGTCTAATTAAAATGTTATATGTTGCTTCACTATTTTTTAAAGGAACTTTGTTGTTGGTAAGTACAATACTGGTTTCACAAATACTTGTTCTGGAATACGGATCAGAAACTTTCTGTCAAGAAATTATCATTAAGTTTATAGAAAACTGCTTCAAAATGGATTTTTAATCTTGGTAATCATTGTGCCTGAATATGTTTTGTAATCATGTTTGTTGACTATTGTTGATTCTGATTGTCACTACGTATCTTATAACTATATTCACAACGTAATTACAAATGTTTTAATTCTTTTTTAATAAAAGATAATAATCTTGCAATTTGCAAAGATATTATAGAAGTGTTTGTAGAAAAGTAAGTTTTTTTTTTTAGTTTAATATATATACTTACTTGTTTTATTATTGTTTTAGTTTTATTCAAGACATTTCATAATTTTTAATTTTATGATTTAGTATATTGTCCCTTTAAATCATACTTCTAAAACTAATTAATATTTTAAAGTTAAGAGTTGTCTAAATTCTGGTTTTAAATTATTTGATTAAATGTTGTATATAAAGTTAAGATGTTTTGTTTAATGGAAGATAGTATTTTTCTTTCAAATAATTAATACGATTAACTACATTTGGTTGTTTTTTAGAACCTTTAATCGTAGTTATTTGTATTTTTAGAACAATTAATCTTTTAACAAATTTGTGATTTCTGTGCAAGCATGCTAACAATAACTATACTATTTATATTTTAGATGATGGTTAAGAAATTGTGTTAATTTACTGTGCTTTATTTATTTTATTTTACTGTGCTAGCAATGTCTTTTGAAGGGCTAACTTTGATGGAGATGGATGTTTTAATTTTGAACTTCATTCATATCAACTTGATGGAATAATATTTTAAGAACTTCTCTTCCAATTTCTGTCTAAACACACTCTGAATGCTTTTCAAACCTTGCAAGTGTACTTTGCCAGCATGTGCAGTCTGTGTAAGTGGGAAAATGCTTGTTCTATTCCAGCCTGCAGCAGATAAGGCGGAAGTAGACAAACTTGAGCAGCTCAAAGAGCAGGCCGAGAAATGGAAAACCCTTCAGCAGCCTGCAGCTGCAGCCTGGAACTATGCACCTGCAGGCATTTCGGCATCTGGCCCACCTGCTAAGACCGGAGATAGTTTGAGCACTTCAGGTGCTGCAGCACCCAATGCACAGCCTGATCAGGTTACGTCAGATGATGTATCTATTACTAGGGCATGTGCATGCAGCTGGTTTTGTTTCCAAACTTTTTACATATCTTTTGCATGTTGCTGCATGAGATTTAAAAGAATGTTCTTGAAAAATACACTGTACAACTAACTGAACTTGGGCTGTAATGTACACAGTGTAGACTGTTTTTTTTTTTTTCGTTCTGATAAACTGGGTTTCATTATTTTTGTGTTAGCTCATGTTAAGAGAAATTGAATACATATTTATTTACATATAGTTTTTTGACAATTTAATTATTTTCTTAAATAAATCAAATGTTTCTAATTCTATTTTGGCATTGTAACATTACTAAACTTTTAAAAGTACAAATTGTGAATTTTGTTTTTTTAATATTAAATTTAAAAAAAGACAAGAAGTTTTATCTAATCATTTTTCTCCTTCATTACCAACTTAACTAATTTCTTTATTTTCGTATTGAAATATAGTATTCCCCTTCTTATTTTTTTTAAAAATGTATTTCATATATAGTTCCTTAGTTTCTTATTATTATACTATTTTTGATATTGTAAGTAATTTTATAAAAGAAAACTAGCAGTATTTCTTGCATTTATGACTCTTTGACTTTTATTGTGACTCTTTATTAATTAGTTTTACGGATTACTATGCTGGTAGTTAGTGACTATTGCAACTTTGTGTTAAAGATATCTCTTAAATGTCCACATCCTGAACTATTCAAGTAGTTAGTAATATAAATAAAAAACATATTTTGGGCAATTCTTACTAATGAATTAACTAGATTTTTTGACAAATGAATGTTTTGTAAAATATCAATTATATCCATAGGTTTATAATGGAAAGATGTTTTCATTTTATGAGCTGCATTATCAATAAATGCTTAGAAAAAATTACTTGCATCTTACACCTTCTGTTAATTTTACATTATTGATGTGTATAGATTGGCCCATCATTTTACCGGATAAATCCATTTCTGTTGCCTGGAATGTATTTTATCAGGAGAACATATTTTATGGTAGTTGAACGACCCAAAACATTAAGCACTCCACATAATTTGATTCCTTATCATGCTCATGTTATCCATGCATATTTTCTTTTCAAAATCATATCAATGTTATCAGTAATTATATAAGTCATAATTTTAATTTGATCAGCCTGAAAACTAAATCCTAAATCAGCCTGAAACTGTTTAAATTCTTTAATAGTTTACCAATTTCTATTCAAAATAATGACAAATACTCATCTTTTAAGCGCTCTCTTTAAATTTATTATGCTTATTGACGACATAACATTTATTTTGTTTATTTTGTGTAAACAAAGCATAAGTAATTTAAAACAGTTACTTGCCAAATTTTGTGATGCTATAACTTATTACTATTTGTACTTGGTAAAACTTATTTAATTTAAATTTCTAGGCTGCTTGAACGGGAATGTTCCCCTAAGCTGCTAATATGATCTGTTTTTGTATTTATTCCTATATTTTCTTGGTTTATATTAATTAAGTTATTTTATTATTAAGAACCTTCGACCTCCAAATGACCCTCACATTTACCTTTCGACCTCCAAATGACCCTCACATTTACTTTTCGACCTCCAAATGACCCTCACATTTACCTTTCGACCTCCAAATGACCCTCACATTTACCTTTCGACCTCCAAATGACCCTCCACCTCTCTCCCCCAGGCCCAACTGGACAAGGAAGAGGAGGAATTCGAGAAGCAATTCAAGGACTGGGAGAAGCAGTTCGACGCGTGGAAGGAACAAAACGCCAACCACCCGGACAAAGAGGCCTTTGCGCAGTACGAGAAGCAGTGGCAGGAGTGGAGGGCTCAGTTGCTGCAGAAGAAAGAGGACATGCAGAAAGCAAAGGCTGAGAGGGCTGCTGCAGCCGCTGCGGCTGCCACTAATACAGGTGGGGCATTTCTCAAGGTTAAGAGGGATTGTCAGTCCCACAGAGCAAATGCATTAGTTTTGGAATCGCAACCTCCGCAGAAGTCTTGCTTTGTCATGGGGGCTGGGGAGCTCAGTCGGTTAAGCACTCGCTTAGCATGCGGAAGGTCCCAGGTTCGGGTCTGGGCATCGGCAAAATAGCTGCCGACCTATAAACGGCTTGTGCAGCCAAAATTGTCCGACAAATAATACCCCTTGTAAGGGAGTGCACGTTAAATATCCTTCTAAGTCCCAACGATATCGCCCTTAACGGTTGTGTTGGGTGCCTATTCAGGAGTTGGCTCATCACCTGACTGCGGTTCTAAAATACAACGCTTATCCCCAATAGCCCTCGTGTAGCTCTAGTGCGACAATAATTCAAAACCTAACCTAACGAAGGTTAAGAGGGATTGTCAGTCCCATTGAGCAAACGCATTAGTTTTGGAATCGCAACCTCCGCAGAAGTCTTGCTTTGTTATGTTTTTTTCCCCAGGTAAAGGAATCATCATAACATCTATTTAAAACAAAATTGAAAAGAAAATAACATCTGGTTATTTAATTATTAAATGATAAAATTTTAAAATGGGGTCAACATCTGCTGAGTATTTCGGGCATTTAAAAACTTCTAAAATATATAATTAAATAGTAGGGTAACATTTTCATTTTAAATTTGGTTCATTTTGATGTTATGTAATTCTCATACCTGAGGAAAAAGGGCTAAGATAGCAAAGCAATACTTCTCTGAAAGTTGTGATTCCAAAACTAATGCATTAGCTCTATTTGGCTGACAAATCATCTCTTAAATTGTAGGCCGAACCTTATATATAGTTAACCTTAAAAATGGACTGGAAATTGGCAAAAATGAATGGTTGTTTTCACTGGAAATTTTTTTTAATTCAATAATTTCATATAAAATATTTGTTTTAAAAAAATCAGAATTAGTTTATTTTTGAATCGATGATCTTAAAAAATTTCCCAAATAAAAAAAAATGCATTATATAAATAAAAATTTATTGTTTATAAAATTTTAAAATTTAAAGGTTATTGTAAGAAAGACTGATGCTTAAAATATAAAAAAGGCCAAGTCTAACAACCAGAGGCTTAAGCAAATCCATTTGCAACATTTTGTGAGGAATTTTTTTTAAGGGATTTGATGCTAGATTTGTTTAGGGTCTGGTGTTTCTAAAGGGTAGAGTTATTAACGTATTAAAAGTTATAACTAACTCTGAATTGCAAGCATAATATAACTTTTCTAGCTCCACATGTTAAAATACGAAAAATGTTTTTTTAAAAAAGGAGTTTTGTTTTCCATAATTCATTTTTCTAGGATCAGCCTAAAAATAATCACGGAATATATTTCTTGGAATTTAGTGGGACACGGTAGGGGGGGGGGGGATAAGTCAGCCATTGTGGGATCCTACAACCAGGACTTTAATAAATCAAAGAGTGGGCATTAATTGTTAGTTTTGGTTTTGTAAACCACAATTAAATTAAGACATATTTATCCTGGCATTTTGCTTAGTCAATGCAGCTTGTGTTTTTTAAAAAAAGTATAGCAATCTGATTTTTCTTTGCCCCAACCAGCCTATCTATTAAATCATGCAAGCTTTGGGGACTACTTTTTTTTTTAAAAAACTTAAAGCATAATCCTTGCTTGATATTTTGGAATTGACTTTCAACAAGAAAACTTTTAACATAACTTGATATCAATGAACAACAGTTTCCCCAAATGCTGAGTCACAAAAGTTAAAGAAAATATTAAAAATATTGTATGGAAACTTCTCTTGTCTATAAAATGTTAATGACTTTTTAAGAAATGGAGTTAAATTTAAATATCCTCAGGCTTGCAAAAACCGAATTTGGCGGCTTCGAACAGCATGCTCGACAGAGAGGAAGCTGAATTTGACAGGGAATTCAGTGATTGGGACAGACAGTTTGCCGAATGGAAAGAACAAAATGCCAACCACCATGATAAAGAGGCGTTAGCCCAGTATGAAAAACAATGGCAAGAGTGGAGGGTGCAACTTTTGCGAAAGAAAGAGGAAATGCAGAAGGCCAAAGCTGAAAGAGCCACGGCTGCTAACATGGGTGAGGGTTTTTTCGTGGGGACACACTTTAGGGTGGGGCAGCAAAACATTATTTAAAAAAAAATAGGTTGAAATATGTATGATAATGATCAACTTATTTTTTAATTGGTGCTCATCTGGTTCGGTTGTGAGATAATTTGATTTACACTTATTTGTTAGTTTTTTTTACGTGATTGTGAAACATTGTAAGATTATAGATAACACGTAAGCTGCCTTGACCTGCCAGAATTCTAATATCGTATTAATTGAAGAAAATTCATTTTTTTCCCTCATTCAATGCTCTTTTTGATTCTGAAAATTCAATTCTCTGCCATTTTAACAGATAGCAGTAAAAGTCAAAAACTTTGATTAATAATTTTTTTAAGCTTAGAGGAAAAGCAAGTAAAACAAATTTCAAATTTGGGCAATTTTTCACATTATTTTGCGAATAAGCTAATAATGCTAATAATTTTTAATAAAGACGAATAAAAAAATCTTTGGTATGGTATTTGGAATATTAAATATACATATATTTTTAGCATTATAACATTAAGGTCAATGGGCATTCCAAGGGACTTAAAGTTTATGACGTTACAAGCGAGTTGTCGTTATAAACCAAATCATTGTAACCGAGTTTTACTGTATTAGTAACATGCATATCTTTTTATATTTTCAGCAGCAACTACCAATACCCAAGCAGCTGTGGACCCCAATGCAGCCATGTACTACCAGCAGCAGGCCCAGTACATGTACATGCAGAACTTTATGTACCCAGGAGGTATGCCTGGTGTACCCCCAGGGGGCGGAGCCCAACCTGGGTACCCCTCCTATGGGGCAGAAGGGTACCCTCAAGGCGATGGGAGTGGGCAAGATATGCAGCAACAGAATCCCAATGGGGTAGGTAGTAGGTATAGAAAAATTGAACTTCTCGGCTTAGTAGTTCATTAGTGGGCCAAAGCCTGCAGTGCCCATTTCAGCTTAGTTGACCTAGGGCTCTGGTTTGCTAGGCATATGCGGTAAGGTGGTCAGCCTCACGCAGAACCCCCAGTGTATAGTTCCCAAGCATGCTTGGTCCCCATTTTATCGACCCACTTAAGGGATGAAAGGATGGGTTAACCTCACCCAATCCGGAATTCGATCCCCGGACCTGCAGCATGGCAATGCGAAGCACTACCACTAAGCCACTGGGCCTCATTTACTAATATAGTCGTTCGCAGGTAAACTTGGCCCTATGACTTGGACCAGTGTTGCAAGCACTTAATAATTGAGTGCATGCAATATTTACTCAATTACTCTAACCTATAAGAAAGCATATGTTAAATAACGAATTATTTCAGAGCTAAAGTGGCCCAGTTCATCGTTGTGGTTACAGAATAGCTGTTGTGTTAGCATTCAAATTGTAAAACCTATGTTTTCTGGTATCCTTGAAAAAGTTAAGGGTCAGCAATTAGAAAAATATGTAATACTAAATTGACATGAAATTAATTATTTTACGTAATCTGCATCAACGATTAAACCCATGTATAGAGGCTTGGATTGAAGTTTCTTTTTGGTGATTTCTAACTTTTTATCTAAGTAGAGTGCGGTAAGTATTATGGAAGAAACTGATTACAAAATTAAGTGATAAGAAAGTTTCTTTTTTTTCAAGCTATTAAGTATAAAGGGCAATAAGGTAAAAAGTAATTAAAAAACATATTTTAATTATATAATTATGGTGGGCACCCTTATCTTTATTTTGAAATTAAAATAATCCTTTTCTTTTATTAGCCTCCGAAAGATATGAACAATTTCGATCAAGAACAGTATGGTGAGGGTGAAAATTTCCCACCACAAGGCGATTATCAAAACTATGATGAATATGGAAATATGTGTCCTCCAAACATGGATCCAGTAAGTTAATAGTTTTTATTTAAGACTAACACATACAAATTGGCTACATTAGCAATTTTTCAAAAAATATTTCCTGGTTATTAACTGAATATGAAGTTTTGTTTGAATTGCAATTGTTTACCTTTTTGTTTTTAGATCCTATCCAAATCTGTACGTAATTCAAGTCATGCATCCTTTCAAAGAAGGTGAAAAGTTCTAAAATAAGGACTGGAGCCGGCACCCAATGCAACCATGAATAAAAGCCCCACTTTCTAAATGCCCACTTGTATTTTTAAATTCTGTTTTTCTTGTTGCCAGTTTGGATTTTTCAAAGTACATTATATATTTACATTTTACTAATCTTCAGCTTACAAAGAACAAGGGTCACCTTACAAAGAACAAGGTGATAAATTCTTAAATGGGGACACCACATGAATAAGAACCCCACTTTCTAAAAGTTTCCTTGGGGCTGGGGAGCCCAGTCAGCTAACGCGTTCGCCTCGCATACAGAAAGTCCCAGGTTCAATTCCGGGTATCGCCAAAACTGCTGACCTATAAATGGCCCATGCAGCCAAAAATCTTCAGCGAATAATACCCCATGTAGAGGGAGTGCACGTTAAATACCCTCCAAAGTTCCAACGCTGCATACGATGTCGCCCTTCATGGTTGCGTTGGGTGCCTGCTTGTCACCTGACTGTTGTTCTAAATTATGACTCCTTGTCCTCAATAGCCTTTGTGTGGCTCTAGTGCGTCGATGATTCAAACTAAACTGAACGTCCCCTTTGTTTTTCCTTAGGAGCAGTACAATCGAGATATGAATTTCCGGGGGCGAGGGCCCAGAGGTGGTAGGGGCCGTGGAAGAGGAAGGGGGAGAGGACGTGGAGGAAGATGGGTAAGTAACTGAAAGGCTTTTATTTTAAACTTTTTTGCTTCATCAGGTTTTCAGCCAGGTTTCAGTCAGGTTTTTTATTTAGTTATTCCGATTACAACCGCAAGCTTTGAAAACTTTCTTCCCCTACCCCCTCACATGGTTTTCCAGGAAATAGCCTGATTCGGCCAAAACCTTAAGTACAGGGAGAGATAAATACTCACATTTGGCAGCCATGACTGACATTTGGCGGCTTCCATTAAAGTGTTACAACCGTTTGTAAAATTGTACCTGTAAATACTGCAGTTGTTGGTTTGGAATTGGTTACTACCCATTTTCTAGCATTGTTTTTAATAAAGTAAAAGTTGTTTATGTTTGAATCTGTTTGCACGACCCTTCATTTCTGTTCTTAGCCACACTTCCCTCAAAGAAGCTTCGACAGTCACTGTGCTTCATGGGAAAACCTCGGGAGGTTGGACGGAAAGAAAAGGTTTTCAAAGCTTGCATTATGATCAGGAGGACTCTAGTTTGGACTTTTTTTTAACTGGGGACTTATGAGCTTAACCTTGTCTTGATTGTTATTTGTGTAATTAAGAGATTTTTTTTTGTCTGAAACTTATGGGAACCCTGCGAGTCAGTTTTGATTCACCAAGTCGAGCAGTTAAGTAAAGAAGCTTGTTTAAACAGAACATAATTTATTATATAACATATAATTACAGAAATAAACTTAACTTATGAGAAACAAGATGAACATACAAAACTAGCCGCAGCACAACTCGGGTACAAAATTATAATAAACCCAAAAGGGGGTGTGCACCTTTTGGGTTTATTATAATTTTGTACCCGAGTTGTGCTGCGGCTAGTTTTGTTATGTTCATCTTGTTTCTCATAAGTTAAGCAACAGAGTGGTGCACGCTGTATTTAATTTGTATAAAACACAAGGCAAAAAATAATTTTAAGATTACAGATCGGGTTAGCCAGTTACAGTTTCACAGGCACCTACATATATATATTTTTCAACATTTAAAATTCTTTTCCAGGGTGACCCCAACGGTGATGGCATGCCCCCAGACATGAGAGGTCCAGGTCTCCTTGACAACCCAGGAGATTATCCCCCTGAAGACTTTCACGATGGACCTCCTGGGAACTTTGGAAGAGGGCCCCTTCGAGATTACCCGGATGGCATGGGCGGGTAAAACCCATTATTTAAAGAAATTATTTCAATTTTAAAGTTATTTGATCAGAGAGCTTAGTGGAAGATCGTGCTGAGTGACAGAATGGGGAAAATTAGCTTTAAAATTTTTAGTTTGCACTTAGAAAAAAAAAATTCTGCTAAAAAGAATTAGATTACTTTAGATCTGATTTTGTGTTTTTAATACATATTTTTAAAAAAATCACTGTAAAAGTATTTTTTTATACTTTGAAATAACCTCAGTTTAAATCTAAGAACTATATTTAAAGAACAAAATATCAAAATTTCATAATGATATCTCATATAGTTCCTGAGAAAAATGTTCCAAACATGGGCAAGATAGAACCATCCGACTCCCCTTAACTTTATGAAAATAGGAAGACTTGTTGGCTCTAAAGGATGGAATAATTGGTTCATTGGGGACACAAAAATCTCAATTTTTTGTTTTAAAAATGTCACTTAGCACATTCTTCCACCATGATCTCTATTTATATTATTAAAAGAAATTGGTTTGCACATATGTTGTCAGCTGCACCTGTAAAGAAGGCATCATTGTTTAATGTACAGGGTTGCCACTGTTGTGCAGCAGGAAATGCAACTATTTGGCTGAGAATCCTTGAGGTGTATTAGTTAGCTATTTTTGTAGTGTCTACTTCCAAAACTTGCAATCTCCTAAAATAGAGGGATTGGTAGCTTCACTGGCAACTTTTGACAAACGTAAATTCAATTGGGCAGAGAAAACAATGAACGGATCGACCCTATATCTTGGTTAGACATTGATTTTTTTTTATTTTGCAACTACAGTTACTTATGCTTAGTAGTTGTGATAGATAGCTGTTTGTGTCTGATTCTGGTATGGTTCGATAGTCATGGTCCACTCAACTCTTTATTTTTCTGGGTATATAAATGATTTATGTTTCTCGAAAAAAATTGCCAAATTCATCTACAATCTGGCCTCTTTACTTTTGCAATCCATGTTAATTTTAATTAAGTATTCCTGCAAAATACTTGTGACGCAGAAATGAGCATTGTGTGACTGGAAAGTATATTAGAGCAGTTTTACATTTTGTACTTGTAACATCAATGAAGTATTAAGTTGAAGTTGGTTTTAAATACAAGCATTTTTGTTTATCAAGAAATGTAGAATGCCTTGTACTGCTATACACCTTGGGGGAGTAGAATTAAGAAATGGTCTGTCATACAAATGATAGATGTGCATGCATGACCAAAATTCAATTAACGTATTAAGTTAATAGTCTAAACTACTTGGAGTTCCTCAAAGCAAATTAACACCAATCTAAATTTTACAGAAGCACGTTTCAGTTAATTTATTGAATTATTCTAGATCCTAGAAATTTGTGCTGTTTCCAATTACTTTGACAATTTATCATCAGTCTATTTGTTGTGTAGCAAGCAATCATGTTGTTTTATGTTTAAAACCCAGTGTATAGTTTTCCAAATCAATTTTAAATGATTTTGCATAATTAAAGTTATTTTTATTAAAGGATAGTGCAAGAACATGTTCAGCTGTTATGTTCAAAAAGCCTTATTTTATATAACAAAGTGGCTTGCTATGGTTATCCTAATAAGCTTCATTAATAATTTCAAATTAGAAAAGTGTTATTATGGATATTTTCTGGTTGATTTTACCTGAATTTAGCTAGTTGGCTATATAATATAGTACCAGTTTGCTAGCTTATCTTTTTTTGAAATTATTAGAGATCATTGTTACTCATAGTTTTTGGTGAGTTAAAAATATATATATGGGCATTTAGTTTTTTTCACGCTATATGTAAATGTCAGGAAAAGAATGATTTTATGACCCAATCTAAATCCATGTTTTCCTAAAAGGATTGTTGATGGTCATTATGATTCTTTATGTTACTTGAATTTTTGATGAAATATATGATTAATGTATAATGTAACCTTTTTGTCGAATGTTTTAACAATTCTGTTAACATTCAAGGTATCTCTGGTAACAATATGTAAGAACATTTATTATTTGGCATGCTTTGATTCTATTGAATTTGATTGCTAATGTTACCCTTTTTTTGGTAGTCCCCTTGACAAACAAGGACCACCATTTAATCCTGACGAAAGCCCGCGTAAGAGACGCAACAACGACCGTTTTTCGGGTCCACCTGGGAAATTGTCCCGTGACAAGATGAGTGAAGGCCCCCCTCCACAACCTTCCAACAGGTAGGGATCTGTTCAGACCATACAACTGAGAAAACTAAACTAACTAAAACTAAACCAAACCCCTTTTGAGGAGCAGCCCGTTAGTGGTCGAAGGCATGCTGTTCCCATACTATTTTACGTGACTGAGGGCTCTAGGGTGCTAGGCATATGTACCGGTGAGGTGGTCAGCCTCACACAAAACCCCCATTGTTTAGTTCCCAAGCATGCTTGGTCCTCATTTTATCTCCCCACTTTAGAGATGAAAGGCTGAGTCAACCTTGCCCAATCCGGGACTCGATCCCCAGACTTGTGGTGTGGCAATGCAAAGCACTACCACTTAACCACTGGGCCTCCAACTGAAAACAGTAAAGTAATAAAAAAAATTTTAGCCACAAGAAAGGGTAACAAAAATAAACCACCATGAGATGAACAGACAGTGTCACACTTTGTAACATAGTTCTTGTTTTTGGGAAAAAAATAACTTTCATTTAAAGAAAATAGTATATTTTTCTTGCCATGTTTGTTCTATTATTACACAAATTTAATTGTTATCAAATACTACACTTAGAGATGTATAGTCTTTGTGTAGATAAAAACAAAAGAAAATATTGTAGTGTAAGGCATTTGATGAAAATTGTATCGCCATATGCTTTGAAATCACGAGACAGATCACTGATCCAAAAATTTGTTTCCCACCTGCAGAATAGTTACTGCGTTTCTGCTCCTATTCCTTCTCTGTGGTGTAGACTGGACCCAGATTCTGTACTTTTGTACGCTCTCTAGATTGTAATCCACCAAGCTCTTGTTCAATTTTGGATAATAATGCCTTGAAATTTTTTTTCATGCAAACACAAATAAGGAGATTTTTCACATCTTGTAACACAATGTTTTTGTTAAAATTTGGATGTGTGCATTTTTTTACTGGGATCTGTAAAGTGGTTGGTTCTAATTTCTGATATAGGTGTGGTAAAATTTTAAGTCATTTTTTTTTCATTCCTAAGATGAACTATTTAAACCTTTTAAATAAACTAGATGTAGGCTTTTGTGCAGATTTCGAAGTATCCATTTGAAGTTCTGACGTTGCATATGGATGCATATTGTTTATTGGATGTACCTGTGTATTGAATGTATATTAGAAAAGAATTTAGTGACTGTCCTCAGGGTTAAAAAATAATTGTTACTAGTCCCAAAATGCGACTGAATCCGCCTATAATGCAGCAAAAGTATAAATGTTTTCAGTATACTTTTTTCGTTGTGATATATATGTGTTCTAACTAAAAATATCTTTTTTTAGTACAGTTTTTATAACAGAGTTAACTTTCTTTTACCTTAGCATCATTCGAATGGTTTGTGGCAACTCTATAGGGATTGTTATTACTTAAACGGCACTGTTATCAAAACATCAATGACAAAATTTATCTTATCCTTACATAAGAAATATACTTTTTAACACTTAATAATTGTTTAACATTTTTTTAATAGTAAATATTTATTAATTTATGTTTACTAATTTTGCCATAAAAATTCATTTGGCTAATTATTAAAGAAATAAAAACATTTTATAATTTTATAAAAATATCTCTTTAAATACTGCATGTGCATGTCATTTTACGACTTTCATTGATTTTTTTCTATTGTTGTCAATGTCGTTATCGTGTCTGTCTGTATAAAGCCATTACTATATAGGGCCAAAAATTTTTATTTCTACTGTCAAAACTCGATAACTAGTCTTCCCTTAAGTTGAATATTCTGCTTACTAAGTCTTTTGATAAAGTCTCGTATCATTTCTATACTTTTCCCTAAAAAACTCTCTCGACAAATTGAAGTGAACATCTTCTAAGTTGAAGTTTTTGTGACAGATTTCCCCTATAAAAACACAATCCGTTCAAAACTTCAAATTCTTAAAAAATTTGGCAATTTTGTGAATGCTGTCATCCTTAAAAAATAGAACGTTAGGTTTTAATGTGAGTCTTTTGACCCCATTCTTATCTTGTTGTTTACATAGGCTATTCACCATTAAAAAAAGTGAAATTCTTACAAGTATAGTATTATGGCACCTTTCAAACCATGTCGACGCATCCTAAAAACCAGTAGAGAGGAATTGAAAGTAACTTTGATAACTCAAACTTCGGATGAGTCGAATATTTTTGTTGGTTCACTAGAACTTTGAGTTATCGAGTATTGACTGTGCATTAACCTAATTATGTTATTATATAGAACCTCTCTGCAAAAACCTAATCCATTTCCCTCAGATACCCCCCTGACGACTTCGAAGAAGAGTTTCCGGAGCCCCCCTTTGACGAACCCCCCTTCGAAGGGGGCGATTTCCCCCCGATGGACGATTTCGGGGGCCGACCGCCCCCTTTCCGAGACGACTTTGGCCCACCCCCCTTCGACAACAGATTCCCCCGAGGCCGCGGCGGGAGATTTGGGCCTAGGGGGAGGTTCGGTGGACCGCCACCCCCGGATTTCGACAGATTTGGGGGACCACCCTTCCCAGATGATGGACCGCCCCCTTTCGGACCGCCTGGTGATAGGTAAGCGTGGGCTGATATTAGTAAAAATACAGTAAACTTCCAATTATCTGCTGGTGGATTATCCAATTTTCAGATTTTCGCGGGCCACGACCCCCCCCCCTTTTTTTTACCCCTGCTAAAATAATAATCTAACAAAACACAGCAAAATGAAATTTAAGTGTTTCAAAACTTGTTGGAAGAATGCATTCCAAGAACAACAAATTTCTTTCAAGAACGACAAACTCATTAAAAAAATGACTGCATTAAAATAAGGACTAAATTAAACCTGTATTGTGCTGCTGGTGTGGGCTAAAATGTGTTTGGCCTAGTGCACATCATGTGCAGATTTTTGTAAAAAAAAGCGTCACTTGAAAAATAAACTGCCTGTAATTTTAATTGAACCGCTTTGTGTGATTTTGATAGTAGCTAAATGAGTGTGAAAGGGAATTTTTTTTTGACAATTACAACTGATTAAAAAGATGTAAAACAGGTCATCTAAAAAGCAAATGTGTTCCCAATACGGCTAGGAGAAACACCAGTGAGAGACATTTACATTTTTATCTTATAATGTTGCAAAATCTTAGTTTACTTTTTTAAAACCCAGAAGCAGTTATGTGGATATTTGCTTTACTTTTGTGGATTATCTGTGCCATCCAATTCCGCAGATGATCAGGAGTTTGCTGTAGTATAAAGAAAAACAAGCTTTCAGCAGAGATGCAGAAAATATTTTTCTTGCATCATTTACCCCAATTCATATCAAAATGTTGTCTGAACAATTATTAATAAGTTCACCAATTTTACCCCTATTAAATGTAATTTTAGATTAAAGTCTTGACAATTCTGGTTTAATATCATTAGATTATTTAAGGTATTTGAAATTTACTGTTAATTTTGATCATTAACCTTAAAAGGGCAGCAGCTCTATTTAAATAACTGTCAGAAGTGACATTGATTTTTTGAGTATAGTTAATTTTTAAGTATTTTTATATAAAAAAAATTACCTTATTCTGGAAAAATCTTTCCGTAGATTTTTTGATGGACCTCGAGGCCGGGGTCCTCGCCATTTTGGGCCCGGGGGACGTTTCCATGACGACCAATTTTTCCGCGGTGGAGGACCCATGCGATTCAAATCCAAGGACTACACACACAGATCGGCCGAAGACTTTGACCCACACTACGAATTTGAGAACGATTTTAATGAGGATGTCATGCAGTTCAGAGGTAGGTGTTTTTAGCTAGATAACTTAACTCACTTAAAATAGGTTTTCTTTTCAGGTTTTTGTCAGAGTTGTAGCTGATAACATGTCTTATTTTGAGTGAACGCTATTTTAGGCTTTATATGTTGTTGATAGTTCTGCATTGGGCAGGTAAACTGCAGTATCCACAACGATGAATTGGACCATTTTTTAATGGAAATAATCATTCCCCCTACTGTGTACTTTCTTGTAGGTTAGAGTTATTTGAGTGCTTACAACAATGGACCAAGTTGTAAACCTATAGTTTAATTCATAGTTTGCAAAGCCACGACCATGGGCGGAGCTATAAAATATGCGGAACAACCAGATGAAGACAAAATAAAACGACTGAAATTTTATCTTCATCTGATTGCTCCGGGCGTTTTATAGCTCCGCCCATGGTCGAGGCTTCAGTGCAAGGAAACTATGAGTTTAACTGTAGTTACTGCAGTTAACCAGCCCATGGCAGAGTTGTTACAATTGGTCATTAAAGTTATCATCCTAAGTACCGACGCTTGTCTGATTTTTAGTTGATCTGACCTTAGTCTGACACTCTGGAATTTCTTTACTTTGCTTGAACTTGGAAGAAATTTCCACCAAACAAGTTTAGCACAATAAAATTTATAATACTCAAAATTGACAAGAATATCAGTTACAGTTTTGTCAAATAGTTTGCTGACATCAATGTATTATGTGGTGAAAAGTTTTTCCGAATCTTGATGGCATAATGGAGATTTTCTGTTGTGTAAAAATGATTTAACCAACCAAGTTTGAAACCTAATTACCTTAACTAATAGATCATTGCAGCAAAAATAAAGTTTAGTTTTAAAGTAAAGTCATTGGGCATTTAAAACAACAAATCCATTAAAAAAAATTATGATAGCTATAGTGATGTAACTTTTACAGTAAACGCAAATTCATAAATTTTAAATTGTCGCGAAAATAACAATGTTTATGCATTCATTAGAATTACTGCATGTGGAAGCAATGAAAGACCTTTCTTATTTACTGATACAAAATTTATAGCATATGTGCAATTTTCTTTTTTCCAACTGGGACTTTATCATTAAGAACAGGCTTCATTTAAAAAAATATATGTCTGCAATGTCCTATCACTAGTAGAACTCAGAGTAAAGATTGTCAGTTTAAGTATGAAATAAAAATTGAATACTTAACTAGATTTTAAACTAAACTTTATTTGGTGAAAACAGCTTCAGTTGAATTTTTTTTATACAGCAGACAATCTAAAAATGCCTTCTGTATTTATGAAAAACTTGTTCACCTTACATGATAGGGCTTTATGTAAGTTTTCCTCAAGGGAAAACTCAATTTTTTTAGTGCATAAACTTGTATGCACTAAATGTACTTTTAGTTTGTAATCAATCAGTCTAAATTGCATTTCGTCATTTTTTTAAAAATGAATTTTTAATGAGGCTACAATGTAACCCTCGATTCATTTAAAGCACATAAAAAAAATAAGGAACTTTGGGATGAGCTTTTGTTAAGGTTTTAGGGCTTGTTTTGGTGACTAGGAGGGGAATGGTTAGAAAGTTTGTTATCAAATGAAAAGGCATTAAGTAATTTTTATTCAACTTTTAAGTTTAAAGATCCGATTTGGTTTGGGGGGAAAAAAGAAATTGCCTGATTCCAGCTTTTAATGAACGTTAGTCTAATAGTTTTGCATCAAGCATTCCACTAAAATGTAAGCCTGTTAAAGACAGTTAGTATTTTTAGTATTTAATTCGTCATTTTTTTTTTTCATTTAAAAAGCTTATTATTCCTATTGTCAAGCAGGTACTTTGTAGGCAAATTGTTGTTAAATTATCTAAATTTGTGTTGCAATCCCTCGTTCAGTTTTAAGAATGCATTGATTATTCAGAGAATATCTTAAACTTTGATGCATGCAGAAAAAAAATGATGATTCTTGGCGTAAATTAATTTTTTAAAAAAATGGCAGATTTCCTTGGACACAGTTCCTGCTTCATCAGAATAATACCCAAATCAGACTGAAAACAAATAAAGTTTTTTTTCTTGTTACGTCGGGTTGCTGGCCCTATTGGACATTTCCCTTCTTGCAGCCCAATAAAGCATAGCCTTTTGATTCAAGTTGTCATAAGGTTAAAAAATTACAGACATTGGCCTACAATTGGTCAAATGATTAAAATACATAAAAGTTCCAGTTGAGCATAGTGGGCAGTCAGGCACCTCCGAAACACCAATACAGTGGAGATGTCCCTGAAGATAGTCATGACCAGTTATTGAATCTGAAGTTAGCAGAAAAGTGTTAGGGGAGGTTCATAGGGAGAGGGTTTTTTAATAGGCTAGACCACGATTCCCCTGTGGCGAATACAGACCAGAGGTCATAAAAACAACCAAGTAGTGGTAGGCAAAATATATTTTCTGGAAAAAGGGGTGGTTGGGTCGGGGAAGGGGGAGAGATCTTGAATTATAGAAATAAAATTTTATTTTGAGCATAAATGTTTAATATTCGAAATAGTCAATTTTTTGTTGTAATTTTTTTTCAACATTTTATCGTGTATCGATACTTGTTAATATCGTGCCGCTGATAAGATCGAGTATCGAAAGGTTGACATATTACTTCAACCACTGGCGCATTCAAGAACTCAGCCTGATCTGTGAAAAAATTCGAAGTTGTGAAATTTCTTTGTATAAAATTGTTATTGTAGTTAAGGTAAATCTTTGTTGGAAATACCTTTAAGAATGAAAAATAGATAAATTAATTTTGTGTATTGTGAAGGACAAGTCGTAGGGAAAGCCGTTATTGCTATTTTTTCTACTTTTCAGGATTATACTAGATATTAGTGTGACCGAAAATAGCTCTTTTTATACAATGCAGAAGAGCACAATTTCAAACTTTTTCACAGGCACTTTTTAGAACACTCGGAATCTTTCGATGTCAGAATTTTAATCCGCTGTTTTGCGCTGCTGTATTCTGATAGCCTACTGCATTTTGTTCGACCGTATATTCTAGTTATTCGTTATTTTATTTATGGTATTGCGATTTTTTTATTGCTTGCTTTTGGTATTACTGAATATCAAATTTTAATTACTACTATTTTATTATGACTCATTTTTATGAGTTAACAAGTTTATTTACAAAAGTAAGCTTCATTGCTTGAGGCGAAACTGATGATCCAAATGTGATTCAAGTAAATGCTTCAAAGGAGAATATTGAGTACTTTAACTTAAAAGGAAAAGACTCTTCATAAAAGAAGTTAAATAAACTGTAACACAATAAGTCAAGTTGCAAAATCACACTTGTTTGTGTCTTAGTGATTGGCGAGTTGCACAATTTTCTAATCTATAATGGAAAATTCCCCCTATAGCATCATTTGTAAATTTGTGTTTTGTGTAGATTAAGATGCAGTGCACTCTAATCCTGTGGTCATTGAAATTGATGTCAGCATGAAGAATGATTGAATTTAAGTCTATGAATAGGGAAGTCTTGTTATGCAACAAAAATTTCAATAATGGGTGATTTTCAAAAATTTTGTCACAATCCAGTTTTGAACTTTCAATTTAATCAAAAATTTAAAAGTGATTTACAAAGATTATTTATAGGGTATGAGCTTTGTTATAATATAAAGTACTTCAAAAAAGCAAATGTTTGCGAGATTTTGGATTTAATATGCTTAAATTAGGTGGTTTTTATACTCAATGTACCAATAAATCTCAAGAGTGTTACCATTTTTATTTAATTATTAGAATGTTATTTAAAACATAACTAAGTTTGTTTTCTTAATAGTGAGTTAGACATATATGATATTATTTAAAGCTATTGTTTAATCATAGTTATATAATGTTTTTCTTTATTTTTTTTAGAATCTCGACTCATGAGTGTTACCTTGCTACAAAAGTCGAACCGAATTTTTCAGTTAAAAATTATATTTTCTTTTTAGTATAGAAAAAAATATTATGAAATGAAATTATATTATTTATCACATTGCACAATAAGTTTGAAAACATAGAAATCGAATTTTTTATGTACTAAAATTTCAATTTTGTTCGCAGTAACACTCTTGAGACTTGGTAACACTCTTGAGACCAGGTAACACTCATGAGTATACAAAAAAATATGATAAATAAGAATAAAATAACTTGATAACTATACATTAAATATACAAAATAAGTGTTATAATTGTATTTTTGTTTATTCTATGTGTATTATAAAGGAAATTTACAAGAGACACAAATATCATACACACACTTAACAGAGTTCTTATTGCATGTTATAAATTCACACTATGTGTGGAGATTGTGGTCAGTCAAAAGACCAAGTTGTTTGAGATTCTTTGCTTTCATAGCAATATTTGTACAAGTTTTACGCTGACGTTTTTTTTTTTTTTGTCTTACATCAGTAGGCTTCTTAACATGAAATAGTTTGTTCCTTGTAAAAGTTGCGTATGAAACCTTCTTGTACCCTTCACGTAAGAACTATGAAATGAAACTACTCTAAAATGTACTTAAAATAAGAAATGTCAATAAAAACTTATCAGGATTATAAGTAAAAAAAATGTCTTGCCACTTACTTGGTAAACAAATATTAAACAATCAAATAGTCACATTCCTAACCTCATTCTAAACCGATTTGTGATCAAAATAAATTTTGCTTAAAATAATATTTTTAAATGAATAAAGTTTCTCATGTCATTGTTGAGTTGGCAACAGCGATTTAAATGACTCGAAATTGAATTTCAATTCTAATCCAATGGGAAATTTGTCGACAAACTGTAGTTTTATGTCCGTCCTATCGTACAGACAGACAAAAAGTATAAAAGTTGGGCCTCTGAGGTCACACTTTTCTAACAAAAAAGAATTTTTAAGATCGGATGGATAGAACTGATTTTTGGAAGGGGGCACAGTCAGACAGACGGACATTAACCACATGTCAATACCTACTTTTTCATTTTTTTTAAAATTCTTACGAATTTTTTTTAAAAAAGTAGGCTAATGACATTCAGAATGAATTCAAAAGAAAAACAGCATGAAATCCAAATGCAAAAATAATAATAATAAGATGCAATAGTCAAAATATCTTTGAAATCATTCATTAAAAATGTCTTACGATTTAAATAATTGAACTCTTTTTGATAAATTAAATTAAAAAGTGCAATAAATATATTACAAAAAAAAACTTTACTTTTTGTTTTGTTGTTAGTAAATGGTACAGGAGTTTGTTCCTTAAACTCATGAGTGTTACTTTTATAGAGTAACACTCTTGAGAGGTAACACTCATGAGATTTTAAAAACAAGTTTTGTTCCAAAGGAAATGGCTTGCATATGTGAAAGTACACTTAGTACAATAAACTAGTATACAAACATTTATTATTATTTAATTGAAATTTTTCTTATATTTAATTTAAAATACACATTAATCCTAGTAACACTCATGAGGCAGAATAAAAATACTCACCATCGTGAAGATGAATTTCTAAAATTATTTTGAATTGGGAATCCCAGATGGAATTTTAACAACATGGAGTAAATAAGAAACAAACATGGCTTACTCCAGGACTATTTCCTATCTTAAAATTTTTTTTTTTAAATAAATATATTTGAGTAACAATCATGAGGTAACACTCCTGAAGCACACTAGGGGACGCATTTTAAACTGAAGTTTTACTGCATAATTTTTTTTTAAAAATGTATATTTTTCCTTATTTTGTGAACTAAAATTATTGCAGAATATGTTATAAGTAATATTTTATTGCTGTCTGACTTCTTGAATTAAAAAAAATCCTAATAGAATCTGGTATTTTGGACCAGGGACATGACAAATTTCCTGACTCTATGACAAAGTAGTGCAATAAATAGTTAAAAGCATAATAAAATCATCAAATGTTATATGTTTTTGTAAACTAGAATAAACGCTCTATTAATTTATTAAAATAATATTTTTGTAAAACTAGAATTTTTTAATGATAATGATTATTTTAGAGCTGGGACATCAATGAGACAAATTTTTTGAAAACCACCCTAATATGTTAACAGTATAAGAATTAAATAGTATACTACCTATTTCCTGAAGTACATTTGTATTTTATTAATTGTGAGGAGTTATGACTTTCTTGGTGTGGGGGCAAGTTCACCAAGTACTGCGTCCTCAAGTCTATTGTACTCAACCCCAGAAAGAGCACAGGCACAAGAGACACACATAGAAAGAGACAACACAAAGACATAGACAAATAACTGCATTTATAGACGAACACAAACATCCACGCTTTACCGGTATTCGAACCCGAACCTTACGCTCCAAAGGCTAGCTCCCTAACCGTTGTGCTACTGGGTCGGCATTCGGCAATGTAGAGAGTTCGTTCTCAAGTCCTGTGGAAGTATGACAAAAAGTACTGAATATTTTTATTTCTTTAAACATGTAATTGATGACGATCAGTTTTGTCAGTATGGATCTTGAAACGCTTTAATAAGAATTACCTGTATAATGTCACTATCAATCAAAAAGGAACTATTTATGCAATAATATATTTCGTTGTTAGATACATTTGTCTACTAAATCTGTAAGACGACAGTTTTGTGAAATAATCCCATCACTTTATGCCCCATCCACTAATGAGTATGTTTTGCATCTTGAGTTGGTTGGTGTTCTCAAGAAGGCAACCGTTTTGATACCATTTATTCGATCCAGAAGGAAATTTTTAACCATTTATTCAAGAAGGAACTATTTATACAAAAATAGATTTTGTTCTCCAGAAGGCAATTATTTATCACCATTTATTCAATCAAGAAGGAACTATTAATACAATAGTATATTTTGTTAGATAAATTTGTCTATTGAATCCATGTAAGATGACAGTTTTGTGAAATAACCCCTACCTTGAGTTGGTTGGTATTCTCGAAAATGAGTTGCGTGCAAACGATTCTCTCGACAGAACGAAAGCTTTTTCTCTGGTTCGTGAATCACGTTAAATAGCTGTAACCAGCAATTTTAATTTCTCCTTGTAAGACAAATATCATCTAAACAGAAAATTTCCAACAATATAGACATTTTGGTAATACTCTGCATAGTTGGAATGTAAGCGAGTTAAAAAATGAATAAATAATAATGAAAAAATAGCAGGAACAAGAACAAGTTGCACGTAACGAACCGAACTCTAAAATGGAATGCAGCTACCAAATGAACTCGCATAGAGAGTTAAATCGAAACAACCAATATCGAGAATAAAAACTGGGAAGATACAAGTCATCTGAAACGTGCCACTAGGATACAAAAATATATTTATGCAGTAACAAGTTACTTGTTCTTCAAGCCAATCATATTCAACGTAACTTTCTTTTAGAATGAAGAAATTTTGAATTTTACCAAGTTGATGGGAAAATATCATTAAAATTTGATTGTTTTACCTAAAGGAGCAACTAATATCAATGCAAGTACCTAATTGTTGTCACCTTACATCTAGTAATGTTCTTGCTAGGCTATGTAAATTTTTAAATGGTTTTTGGTTTGTTATATGTTTATTAAGAAAGGATTGGAACCAAAATCCTTTTGAAGTTTTGAAACTGAAAAATTGGAATAATACTAATTTTGATGGATATTGAAGTTGAAACTTCTGTGGCTGGTCGACAAGGAGCTCTGTTCAAAGAAGTATAACAGTTCTATGAAGATCCACGTTTGTTTACAGAAAATCATGTTTGTATTTCTTTTTGCTTGTTTATATGTATTGATTATTTAGTTTTAAATATAAAATAAAATTAGTGAAAAATTGAGATCAAAATCAAGGTCTAGATAATCATTTGTTTTGAATCCTTTGAAGGACATTAAAAAAAAACTTTTTTTTCCAATAAAATACATGAACTTTTTGCAAAATATTCATTTGAAATCTAAATTTTATTAAACATTTAGATTCTAGATCTACACTTTTGATTATAGATGTTCTTGTAGATTACAGCTATCTAACTTTTTAGTTGTTTAAATGACAAGGCAGTGGGTTTCAGTTTTGTACCTGCTTAAAATAAAATTCTTTACATAATTGTAGTTTATTTTGTGAAATTATGTCTACTTATTGAATTTCAAATGAGTTTATTTTTCTAATGGTCACTGTCAATTCCAATATTAGGTCTGGTATGTGAACCTATTTTGATCTCAATTTCTTCACTTACAAACCAGTTTGTTCTTTTATTCCTTCACCTTCTTTAGTGTGCGAATTTCTTTCACAGTATCGCGAAACACTACGAATCCATCGCATTACAGTACGAAAATTGCGCAGGAATGTCCAGAATGCAAGTTCTGTTGTAAAATTTCACTGTCACTCTGAGAGCCTCGAAATGACTTTCTTGCCCCCGCTTGGTTTTTAAGGAAACGGGGGAACATTGATTTTCTAAGCTTAACATATTTGAGTCTCTGTTGTATGGTTAACAATCCGAACAGTTCAAACCCGAGAAGGGTGGGGGAAAAAGAAAACGATTTTTACAAACATTTTTTTATATGATAAACGTAGCTGGTCACCAAGTCTCAATAATCCTAGTTTTTTAAATGGGTTTGATTATTTTTAAAAAATTTATTCATTTAAAATTCAAAAAATATTTGAATCTATTTGAAAAAGTGAATTTGTAGAGAACTCTAAGTCAGCTACATTTATCATATAAAAAAAAACTAAAAATATTGAATACAACTAGCGAAATGTTGCCTAATAAATCTGTTCCATTGGATTAACCCAAAGGCACTTTGGTTTGGAGACCCGCTACTGATCCGTCTCATTTGCCCTTAACTTTAACCCTTTTGCAACGAAGGGTTTTTGTTCCCTCGTAATATGCAATAGAAATATATCATTATCAAATCCTTAGTAGGAGGGTCGTCGTGGGCCTTTTCAGTACTGAAAGGGTTAATTCTCACTTCATTCTTCCGCTTATATTCTGATAAATTCCGTTTTTCTAAATCGCCCGACAGAACTTGCTTTCTGGACATCCGTTTTAAATCTCGCGTGCGACCCAATTCTTTTAACTTGTGTTAATTCTCTTATGCTGAAAGAACTGTTTTCTTTCCAGCAAAACGGGGCAAACGTTATAACAATAAGCGGCGTGGGAAAGCAGCCGACCCGCCTCAGCCAGACAAAGAGGACTCGAAGAGTAGCGAATGATACCTTTTCCCGCTTCTATTTTATCACATAGGCAATGTGTGTTGCAACAGAATATTTTGTTATGCTACTGTTCTAAATTTTAATAAAATGTTGACACCCTATTCCCTGTGTTTGGCTCCTTTTCTGTTTGGTATTATTCCTGACTCATTTTGTTTTCAGTTGTTTAAGTACTTTATTAAATGTATCGGCTCATTCTTACTTTACTATCGAAATATGATACCGAATTTATTTATTGTTATAGTTTCAGGTTTCCGTTTTCTGTTTTGATAAAAAAAATTGTTTATGTAATTTATAGTTATTCTTTTTCAGTATTTATCTAAACAAAAATTTATCGGTTTCAACACTTTGATTGTTTGCTTTCAATAGTATAATAATTAATTTAATTACAATTCAACACTATAATGTTCTTATTATTAAAAACTTAAATCGCTCTTGTATTTTGTTTAATTGAGATGAATTATTTGTTAATACTTAAAAAGTATAAGTGGGTCTTTTAAGGTTACTGATAAAATATACTTATTTTTGTGAATAACAGCTTGTGTTGGACAAATCGAAAATGTCCATTCACTATTTGCTCAATTTGTGGACGTGCTCTTTTTTCCCCCTTTCTCATTGTAGAAAGTTTAATACTAATAAACAACTTACTAAAACAGTTATATTTTCTTTAAATTTATGGGTATGATACTGCCATTTGTATGCAAGTTGAAAAATGTTATTTGAAGTAAAATCTTGTAAGAAATTTTAACGTTTGCTCATAAATAATCAATTAGTAATAATTATACATAACTAATGTTCATACCTGCGTGTCGACATTCGTCGCCTAAATCTCGGGCAAGGGTAACAAATTTGTCTCTAATTTTTTTTTTTTGAATCCTAAAAAAAAAAATTATTATTAGAAAAAGGGGATAAAAATATAAAAAATTATCGAAATATAATTTCAGAATTTGGTTAATCTATTTTGGAAATGATGCACTTTCATAATGTGTGTGTTACCAATCCATTGTTTGCAGTATTAGCATATGACTCTTAAAAAAAACCGAACCAAGATCGGTCAAATAATTTTTTTTGTGTTGATGTGACTTCTGTGTTCTGGAGAACATGATTTGTTTATATTTTACTGATGAATTAGTAACAGCCTTTTTATATTTCTCGCTAATCTCCCTAACTATAAAGCAGATCAGTTTAAAATTTGTATTTGTTCTATATGTTTTCAGAGCGACCAACTAATTAGATGCACTTTTGGCTGTGGTTGGAGAACTAGGGCAACGCATGAGTGCCTTAATGAAGATATCTTTTTTTATAGTTTGGGATATGGGCAAATGGACCACGGTAATTTTTGAAATACCTGTTTGGGGACATCCATAAATTACATTATGCGATTTTTGACTCCTCCCCCCCCCTGGTGATATTTCGTGACTTTTGGCTCTATCTCCACCCCTTTAATCTTGCATGACCTTTTTAAAAATTACTGTTTTTTTAAAAAGTTTTGAATTGGAGGTTTGACAGAATAAATGGAGTCGCCAAAGAAAACGCACAACAGCTTTTTTTTGCAACCAAAACTTTTTATTCGGACGTTAGATATCCCGGAATCTTCAAAACGCATAATAAATAAATCGAGGTCCAAACACCAAACTTGGATAGTTCAAAAAGCAGTTGCATTGCCTGATAATGTTGCGAAATCCTTTAAAATCGCAAACTATGCATTCTTTGAATATGTGTCCTTTGCTTGAAATTAATTAATGGAACAGAAAAAAAAGCATAGAACAATCGAATCTATATAAAACCTCTAAAACTTTTTTGTTCAGTGCCACAATAAATAATATGTACGCTTTTGACAATTTTAAGTCCAGAATTTTTTTTACTGGCATTTTGAGCCGCACATTTTATTTCAATTTGGACTTTTTTTACGGAGAAAAACTAAGTGATGTTCGACGAGAGAAGTACAAGTTTATAAAATTTAAAATAATAACAACTTATTTAGTTTAATACTTTAAGCATTATTAATTTATGGGATTATTATCTGTGAAATATTTTCATCTCTTAAAAGGTTCTAAAAGCTAAGTCTTCAGTGTTATGATAATAGTTTGAATAGAAAGTGTAATTTTTAGCATCATAAGTTTTAATTTTAAGATTAAGGAAACTATATTTTATTAAAGTTTAAGCTTACCTGGAAAATATGCACTCAGCAAGAAGGAAAGTAAGTGCATGCGATTTCCAATGTTGACTTAGCTAAATAAAGTGAGATAGTTTAGTTTCATAGAAATTGGAATATGTGATCTTTACGTTAATCATTCTATTTCAGTTCTTGTAATTATAAAATTGTTGTTTGATTAAATTGCTTTTTTGGTGAAATTCATTATTATGAAACATTCAAATTAGTGTAGTTATAAATTTAGCTGAAATTATAAAGTGTTACTAAAATTTTTTTTATGCCCAATGGCAGTATAAAGAAATTGTTGAATATAAACGTAAGATTTCAATTTTTAAAAAAATTATTTTATCTGCTAACTGATAACAATCTTGATACTATACCTTATTTCTTTGAATGTTTACAGAAACTTTGATGTTTTGTTGATTTAGAAACTGAGAGTTTAACCTTTTCACTCCTTGGGAACACATACATGGACCTTTGTTAAATTCACTTTTCCATTTTCAGTTATAATTTTTTTTAAATTACAACAAAGGTAAAATAGTCTATTAATCACACACACAAAAAATGGGGGTTGTTTATTTATATCAAAGCACGCCAAAAATTTCTTTTAATTCTCAAATTTCCCTAAATTGATATGACGCTCAGCAACTGTCAACATACATTTTTTTCAAAATTACTTGCAAAACATACTTTTAAGTACATAGTTGTTTGAAAAATGTTTATATAAAAATATACCGAGGATGCTTTTCAATAGTGAAGAGGTTAAAAAAAAGATAGGACTGAAAATTGATAAAACTTTTGCCTATATACTTTAATGTCACTATTCTGATTATTATGTGCTTTATTTGCCGTTATATAGCTGTAAGGTACCCATCCATGTGGTACCTTACAGCTATGATATCATCACTTAAGTTCTAACATATGCTATCTCACTTTGCACAACAGATCAGATTTACTGTACTGTAATTCTTGGCTCGATTTTTTTTTTCGGATTTGGTGATAAATAATTTTTTGCAGCAACCTGTCTGACTTTGACTGATGATTCAAATTCTTTGACTTCGCAATGATGACGTTTTCGGACAACCCTATCTGACCATTATTTATTAGCACAGTATTAGTATAGAGAGCGTGACGTAAAAAGTTGGCAGAATACGGACTTCTGACGCGATTTTTGGTAAGTTCGCCCAAGGTTACCCAACAGTAAATCTGATCCGTTGTGCAAAGTGAGATAGGACATATGAGAACTTCAGTGACGATATAGCGACCAGTCTTTATTAGATGATTTGCTTTATTTGATTATTTTAATTTTTGCATTGCCAAGTAATGAAAGTTGGCGAATCGATTAAGTATTCAGCTTCAACAAAAGTTGATATGTATGTAAGGGATTTTTCCCTTACACAGACAAGCATACTTTTTTCTGAAGTAAATTTTAAAAATGAAAAACTGGGCTTCCAAAGTTTATTTATTAGCTCATATTAAATATTTAAAGTAGTAAAAGGTAGCCTGCTCGGCTATTAAAGAGAACCTAGATCGGCCGCTAAAAAGCACACAACCTTACATGTTGAGGGCTAATTAGAAAGTGAATCAGTTTTTATTAGTGTGTTTTGAGAAGAGTGGTGTTAAAACGAATTCTGATGCTCTTGCAATTTCTATGGGAAATTATTCATTGACGCCTATTGGAACTTGGAAACTGTTCGATCAAGACTTTAACTGAGAGTTATTAAGAAAAAAACTGAATATTATATTACAATTAGAACACTATAGATCATTATATTGAATGTATAGCAAGCATTATACAGAATTAGTCAAATGAAAAGGACAATAAGAAAACTATTTTTTAGACAAATGCATGTTTATTGTAACCAAAATACAGCTACATGTAGCCAGATAAACTATCAACTATTGTCCTATTCATTTTGACTAACCCTGTACTACATGTATAGAAAGATTACTTTATTTTTTCCGATCCGCAAGTCATTCACAAAAGCACCCGCTTATGCTATAACTGTATTGATAAAGAGAAAGGACTACCCTACCCAACTCTCATCAAATTATCATTTCGTAATAACACATCTGAATATGATTTTAACTTTTGTGATGTTTTAATTATATTAAATAAAAACATCCATCAAGTAACTTGGTCGATTAGTTGTATAGTTTTATGTTGTTAGCCAAGTTATAGTTATGTTGTGTAGCCAATGTTTCCGAAAAGTGAAATATGTCATGGTGAAAACACTATATCGAGGAGAAATGACACATTTTCTAACTAAGCTTTTAGGCAAGAAAAAAAAACCTAACTTGCAACCAAATGCAACTAAGTATGAAAGCATTGAATTAAAAATCATTTATCCCATTTATGTAGAAGCAGCATTCATCCATATATTGTTTTTAGTATCAATTAATATTAAAAAGAGTTGAGTAAATCTGATAAAGCATTAAAAACCAAATAGTTTTATAATAAATATTTAAAAAAGTAAAATAATAATCATATGACGATTTTATAAATAAAAAACATTAAGTGGGTGATTTACAAAAGACACATAATTTTTTTTTTATTTTGCAAGGCCAACATTTTAAAAATATTTGGTTCCATGTTAGTCTACAAGATTGCTTTAAAAAGAAATCATAATTTTCAAATGAAAATTCTCCGAGCCTTTTTAATATTTGAAATAACTTCATTGTTTCATGCTGCACGTTTTGATAATTTCCGATATCGCTACTTTTTGTGGTTCAACGGAGATAGACTTCAAATCTTCAAACACACTCTTACGCTTTAAGACTATAGATATTATGATTTGTTTTAAAACGGATTTCAACTATTGTGGTTATTCTTTTTGTTGTATGGGGGTGGTGTTTTTCTCTTAAAATATTTGATTTTTTTACATGCTTTATAAAATATTTTCTTCCTGATTGTAACTCGCCAGCCTGTATAAAATGTAATGTAAATAAATTTCAACTATTGATAAGATACTTTGAGCAATTAGTAGGACATCAAAAAATAATCTTTGAGTTGAAGTTGCTTCTTTGGGAGGTACTTGGGGCTCCTCTTTCTGGTGAGTAAGTTACACCAAAAACTTGGTTTTAGTAGTTTTGTAAAAGTAAATGAATTTTCTTAGTTTAATTAAACATGAGTTCTCTAAGGTATATGTAGTACTAATGTAAGTGTTTCATTTTTTTTTAATTATCTATCATGCAGTAAATATTTTACAAGCTAGACCTTGCAGTGGTTATTTAAGACTAATCTCCTGCAATTACATTTTAGTTGCATGAATATAATAAATCACAAATTAAGATTCAGTTTAAGAAATAATTTAAATGGCATAAAGTGTGTATAAGGAATTAATTGGTGTTTTAAGTTTGTCCTTGAACATTATTCATCATTATTCTCCTCTTAGCATGCTTGCCGAAAGGTAAACCTAGTTTCTTCACCAATAAAATTATCCATAGGCATCAAATTAAATTTGCATGGATTATAATAAGAGTACTTGTTACCTTATCTATCAAATAAGCTTATATGGAGTACTGTCTACCATTGATCAGGGCCGGATTTCTAAATAGGCTAAGTATGCTGTAGCCTAGAGCGGCTAATTTCTGGAGGCGGCAAATTTTACGAACAATTAAAGTGGCATTCAACATTAAAAATTGTTATAAGAATACTAATATTTTTAAGAAAGAAACAAATAATTTACATTAACGTGTAAATCGTAAATGTATACATAGTACTAATATTTAGTAGTAAACATGGTAGCTGCGAGGGCAATTAGACTCTCCCGCCATGATTTTGAAATTGAAGACAAATAGTAGGCAAGTTTAAAAAATTCAATTAGAGTGTATTTAGAATAGATGATACAAATATGTAGAAAGAAAGAAAAAAATAGTGAAGAAAACTATCTGTCGGCAAATCGATCGTAGCCTAGAGGTGGCAAATCTTTAAATCCGGCCCTGCCATTGATGCATGTTGCTTATTTTGAATCAAGTTGAAGAATGTGTTCTAGACTCCTCCATCTTCTTGCCTCTTTCTTCAAAATGACTCTTTTCAACTATCACCTCCCAGGAGTCTGTCCAGAAGAAAATTGGGTCCGTTTTCGGACCCTTCACAAAATTCAAAAGATGGAAAACGGACCCTTCACAAAATTAAAATTGGCGAAAACGGACCCTTCACAAAATTAAAATAAGCGAAAATGGATTTTTAAATATAGCAATAACTGTTACTAAAAACTGTTTTGTCTACTAAAGAGTCCTGTTTAACAGGAAACCTTCAAAATATGCACATTTTTATAGGAAAAGCAAGTATGATAAAGTAAGAAAATCAAATTCTTCTTGTATTTTAAAGGTTTCTTGTTGAACGAGAACTTTTGTTCTTAATTTTCACAAAATTAGCATATGTTCAAAATTCTAAAAAAAAATTCACAAAAAAGGGACCCTGTAAAAATTTCCTGGACAGACCCCTGCCTCCTATTTTGAGGGTGTACCAAGAATAATTGTGACCAATTTTTCATCATGTTGGACTGCTCTTGGGTCCTTTAAAAGTGTAACCCATGTTTGTTTTTAACCCTGCAGATAATTTTAGCACTGAGCTAAGTGGGGTCACTGAACCTATTATCTTTTCACAAGTGAGTGTCCAAACTTATGATTACGGTCATGGTTTGGAACCCATGACTTCTTCGATAACAGCTGCAAGGGTGAAAGATCCAGAGTTGCCACCACCCAAAACAGGTAATTTCGAAAATCCTTGAATATCAGCAGACCGTCCAACTCTCTGGATTTACCCCGCATTACTGACTTTTTTTCCAGATTTTCTAGGAAAATGTACCAGGGGGAAGTACAAAAATTCACCACACAAAATTTTGACCTTTTTTGATCCCTCCCCCTATGACATGCTGCGTCACGTTTGATCGAACCCCTCAACCTAGGATTACGTCATATTGCTGTACCCCCCCCCCCTTAAATAAATAGTTAATTTTAATATTACCCTGTTTCTGAAATTCGAAAAAAATTCATATTTTCTCATTTTTGAAAAATTATTTGGTTAAAAAAAAATTGAAATTTATCTTGATTTAAACAATTTATTCGTAGGAATATACCAACATTGCATTTCCGTTGTCCAAGATCAAGATTTGCAAATGTCTTCTAAAAAGAGGTGTCAGAGAGTAGTTGGAACTGTCTAATTCTGAGGTTTTTGGTGTTCATCCAGGTAGCTGCCAGTCCGCTAATTGGTCAAGATAGTGTCGCAATTTTGCGTGTTACGAAAAGGTCTGCAAGATATAGGAGACTTATACTGCCGATGTTGTTGCATATAATAATCGCAACATCCTCTATCTGATATAAAGTGTTTCAAAAATAAAAAGATTTCAATTTTTTTAATCGAAACGTCATGCAAGCGATTACCCCTCCCCATTCCATGTCACGATCCGTCACGTTGGCGCATACCCTTCCCGCTTCTGAGCGTGATGCAATTTATGTACGTCCACCAGTTACTGGTTTTCTTCCTTCTTTGGAAATCGGTACATATGCTAAGAAAATCCTGAAAATGGTTAAAAATCGGGTGTGTATGGCTAAATTCAGAGAGTTGAAAGGTCTGTACCTTAGAATTCTTGTTTTGTTTCCATGAGTTCTTAAGGGATGGGACACAAAAAGCATAAATTATTGTGAAAATTTTCTCACGAAAAGTTGGTTACCTGCTTCGAAATCTTAATTATTGTTAAATTTTATTTTCTTGATGCAATAGGAAGGCACAAGTTAAGATTAAGAAGTTATCCATCTGTGAGAAAGCCTGCAAGTTCAAATCTCATTGTGGCATGGATGTGTGTTGCTTATCCAGAATCAGCTTAGTGCAACAGTACTCGGTCTAATTTATTCGACTCCAAATAATAAAAAACAAGCCTTGGTGCATATATTCTGAGGAAGTTTAAAGCTGTACATGCCGAAATCAACTTCTGGTTAGCAGCATACATGTTTAAACAATGTTGTTTCTCGTGTTTTGTTTATTATATTTTATAATGTAACATTAACGAAAATTAACCTGGATGTCGTAAATTTGAAAACATTGAAATAAAATGTGTCCCAACCCCTTTGTGTTTATGCTTTTTAAATGTGTTTTCTTTTCCTTATTACTGGTTTTCCAATTAAAAAAACTATTTACCAACTCATTTAGTAAAATAATTTTTATCGCAAATGAACACTGCCTTAGTTCAATTTAAGTATTAGTTTGTAAAATTTGAATCAAAAGCTGAGGTGTTAAGTTAAAATATGCCCAGTAAAATGCTCAAAGTGAAATTTTATGCTTACACTGATACAAAACCTAAACCATTCAATTGAATGTAATACTTCAATGTACTCATAATACTGATTTATTTTTACTGAAAGATAATAAATTTATTACTTTTGTTTCAGTATTTAATTATGGTCATCGAGGCGGCATTGAAGATCCAGAGTTTCCTGATCAAGAGCGATTTCCTCCATTTTCAGACGACGGAAATCGTGACAGGGACTTTGATAGGTATAGATCGAGGGAATTCGATGATTGGGACTCCAGAGACTTTAGAGGCCGCGACTTTGATGATCGCGATAAGGACTTAAGATCGAGGTATTTCGGAAACCGAGAACCAAAAGACTTTGGAGGACGAGACTTCAAGAACTTTAGAGATAGGGACTCTAAAGACTTTGCGGGTCGCGATTCCAAAGATTTCAGGGACTCCAAAGATTTCAGGGACAGAGATTCCAAAGTGTTTAGCGAGCCAAAAGAGTATATCGAACCTGATGCTAAAGAAAGGGAATCCCTTACCAAGGACTTCAAGTCCAGGTACTTTGGCAACAGGGACTCTGCTAAAGTCTCTGCTAGCAAAGACCAAGGGGACCGTGACTTGGACCTTAGGGATTCTAAAAAGGGAAGGGATAGGTACAGAGATGATGGTGATTCCAGGGACAAGAAGTCACGCTGGGACCCTGCTGATGAACCTGATAGGAATGGCTCCAGAGACCCGGCGGGAAAGAAGGAAAGGTAATCAAAAGTTCAGATTTGTGATAGTTTAATTTGTTAAACCACTAATATTTTTTTTATAATTTGAATTTCATTGATTTATTTGTTATGATTTCCGAAGAGTATAATCTTTAAACAAAATAATTCATACAAATCATTTCAAGTATTTTGAGCCTTTTGAGAATGGGACTGTTTATTTTGAAACATACATCGAGACAATTGTAAATGGCTGAATAACTATTTTAAACTTTCTGCTTAAGACATCTGTATTTTCCCCATTAGAAGTTTGCCCAATTAGTATAAAGAAACAGCATTGCCATTTTCAATGCAATATCTGAATTTAAAATAAACCTGAATGTTTTAAGAAATCAATCAAGTGATGGGCACGGCAGGCTTTGGCCGACCAATAGGCTGTTGCGCCGAGGAGTTTAGTTTAGAATTAAAAAAAAAACCTGAATATCTTAGAAAATCAAGTTGTAGTTTATTTAACTTTAAAATCAAGCATTGCATTTGTTTTCTAAAGTTTCTATTTTAACCTATCTATGGTTAGTAGAACTTATTTCCCAAATTTTCCGAAAATGGATCTGTATTATAATTTGCTGAAGTGTATGTCTTTTTTCTTTTAGTTTTGACAAAAAGGCATCGGATGCTAGCAAGTCCCCGAGCAGACCTTTCAAGAGCGAAGATGCAACTCCAATCGATGATTTACTGCTGCCACCCAAACGTTCAACCAGGCCTAAACAGATCGTTATTGTTCTTCGTGGTGTACCAGGATCTGGAAAGACCCATGTGGCCAAACTGATCAAAGTACGAATATTTTTAGTTTTGTATTGACTTTTTTTTTTGTATCTATACCTTGTCTATTTACTAGGCAGGCTTCGGAAACATTTCCTTCCCCCATCCCTTCGCTTGTTTTTCTAGGTAAAAGGAAGGGAAGCGTCGTTCCTAAACCACGCGTTTGAGGTTCTGTTGTGACTTAGACAGTTCAAACATAAGTAGGATGGGGAAAAAACAAGCTCACGCTGTTTCCAAGAAAACCACATGAGGGGGGGGGGGGAGGAAAATGCTTTCAAAGCTTACATTCAGGATAGACCGGATATAAGGTTCTCTTTTAAAAAAACTTTAAAAGCCCTAAATTATTGGGCTGGGGAGCCCAGTCAATTAGGCACTCGTCGGATAATACCCTGTGTGAGGGAGTACATGTTAAATATCCTTCAAAGTTCTAACACTGTGTACGATGTCGCCCTTAAAGGTTGCGTTGGGTGCCTATTCAGGTGTTGGGTCGTCACTTGGCTGTCGTTCTAAAATATGACACATGGCGTCAATAGCCCTCGTTCAGGTCTAGTGCGATGCTAATTCAAACCTAACGTTATATTATTATTGGTTTTACTGAACCTTGAACCACCCATTATGTTAAAAAAATATCCTGAATCTTAAAACTTCCTTATTTTTTTGCTCATAAAATATATCATTTGCTTTAAAAAAACATTTTCTATTGCATGTGTGTTGCTTTCGCTTATGATAACAAGAATAGTTATTCTTTCAATTAATTACTAGGCTTTTCAATCTTTAATTAATTAATGATATAATGCTTGAAACATTTCTAAAGTGGATAACTATTTGATCATTTGGAAAAAAAAGTAACTGAAAACAAAATGTCCAAAAATTTGTAAAATGTGGTTACACTTTCATGCCGTTAAAAATATTTTTGCTTCTGATATTTTGTAAAAGGACTATTTTTGCTGGATTTTTGACAGCTATTTCTTTCATAAATTTGACGGGTAACCCTGAAATTTAAAAAAAAACCCCACTTAATTTGATTGTAGTTGCCAAAAATGAACATTGCTCTTTATTTGCAGTGAATAAACTAAAAGTATTTTTTGCTTCCAGGATAAAGAGGTGGAATATGGTGGCTCTGCCCCTCGTATTTTGTCATTGGATGACTATTTTATGGCCGAGCAAGAAGTAAACGACATTGATCCTGACACAGGAAAGAAAGTGAAGCGAAAGGTATGTAAACAATTTTACTAGATTTCCCATAATTTTATTGGCACTAATACTTTGTATGAAGTAGGCTTATTATGTATTTTGTAAAAAATCGTAGTTCACTTTAATATTTATTATCTAGAATTTTATAAAAGAATAGTTGATGATGTTCTACTTCTTTTGAAAAGTATGTGTTACTTGTTTATGGCTACTATATTGATACCTTCTTAGAATGTTTAAGGGGGTTCAATACCCAAAAATCGGTGAAAAAATCAAAACAAAAATTATTAGCTTAAAATACTATTACAACCTTTATTAATAATGTCACAAAGTATCAAGATGATTGGAAAAATATTTTTGACATTAAAAGCCATTTTAATGTCATGGCTTCGTAAAGAAATGGGTTAACAATAAAAACTTTAAATGCGTTTTTCTCAGAACTTGACTTTTTGAACTTCGATGTACCTTTTCTCAAAAACTGTGCTATGTTTTCTGGTAAACTTTTTTATATGTTGTAATACATAGTATAGATTAATCTGAGGTTATAAATTTTAATAAAACTAAAGTAACAAAAATTTTATGGGGCAAAAAAGTGAAAAATTTCACGATTTTTTGGGTACTTTAAAACTTATTTTGTTTAAAAAAAATCTAACAGTTATTTAGAAAAAAACTTTTAACCTCAGATTAATATATAAGGTTGGTATAACACACACAAAAATTTTAAGATGATCTGATCAATAGTTATTGTGAAAAGGTACATTGCAATTGGCCAATTTAACATTACCGATATACAACATACTGAACCCCCTTAAGGTATATTGAAATAGTTTTTATTATTCCATTGTAAAGATACTACAGTAAAATAAACTTATGGTATGTAAGGATAAAACATTACACAGAAAACTTGTTTATTATTTGAATAAGAATTACTTAGATTTGAAGATCCATTGGTATTTTATTGTAAAAAAAAATGTTTTAAAGTTTTCGAAATGGGGCCTGGCTAAAAGCACACCATCTTATATATCGAGGTTTAGCTGCTCTGTATTGTTTCAAAGCTGTATTCTGTCAAATCCATTGTATTTTCTGTATTCTTCAATTCATCTCGTATATTGAGGTTTAACTACTCTGTATTGTTTCAAAACTCTGTATTCTGTCAAATCCATTGTATTCTCTGTATTCATCAATTCCATCTCGTATATCGAGGTTTAACTACTCTGTACTTTGTCAAAATGAAGTAGACTATACTTGATAAAGTATCTAGTTGTCTCTTTGATAAAGTAGACTTCTAGTCATTTATACATAAATATTTAATTTCTGATAAGGGGTTTAACAGTATATTGGGTCACTAGGGTAAATAAAGAGTTATAATATTTGTTAGGCAAATTTTTAGGTTTTATATTTCACACTAAGTTTTTTCTTCTTTCAAAATCTGCATAGGAATTTAAATACGAGTATGAAGCTGAAATGGAAGAAACTTATCGGTCCAGTCTATTTAAGTCATTCAAGAAGACCATTGACGATCGTTTCTTTCCCTTTATCATCGTTGATGCGATTAACAACAAAACTAAGCACTATGAACAGTACTGGAGCTATGCTAAACCAAGAGGTTTCGAAGTAAGTGTCACTCTGTGAACTGCAACCTTAATAAAGTTTCTTTTTTATTGCTGTGTTTAAAACTAAATTCTTAATTTTCATTTGCACAAAATATCTTAATTAATAACATGCAATAGTTAGGTAAAATTTTGTTTAGTTATTAAAAGTTACATTTGTTTGAAGTTTGTACAATACATATTTGTATTTAAATGATTACTATAAAATTACAAAACAATGTTCGTTGTTGGTTCTCAACCCATGATGTTTTTACAAGTTTTATCTCTAGATATGAGTGAAAAAAATTATTTTTGCTCTGTTTTTTGGCTCTTATTCTTTAAAAAAAATAAGATTAGGTATTGAATTCAGTTGTAATATAATGTTACATAACATAATTTTTACTCTGTCTTATGTCATGCTATATTAATTAAGGTAATGTTAATTTAAATATTGTAATTTATTTTAAGCATAAAAAAACCTTAAACATTATTAGTCCCATAACCATATTGAAAAATAAAGGTTCTATTTTCAAAATGTATCTTTTATCTACATTTTAAGAATGGTAATTTATTTCTGAACGCATTTTAGTTTGGCAAAGAGTTACATTTTTGTAAAACTCTGTGATTTTTTTTAGGTATACATTGCGGAGTTGGATAGTCAAGACCCCAATATTTGCTTCAAAAGAAACACTCATGAGAGGACTTTAGAAGACATAACCAAAGTAAGATGTCATTTGTGTTGTCTAAATATATTTTAGACATAGACCTACAGTGGTGGCCAAAAGTGTGGACACTTTTTGAAAGTTTCATATTTTTCAACTTTGTGTGATTACAGAATATATTGTATATCAAATTAAACAATTGTATATCAAATTAAAAGTAATTTAATCTTTATGAGGACCACTGTGCGCAGATCGCTGAAGCCGTCTATGAGACCTTTGGTCCCATATAATCTATATCCGTGGACACAACATCATCATCAAAGTAATTTCATGTAGAATTAAAAATAAATGCAGTATTACAATATATGTATTACGAATAAGTTATGCAACTAATAGTATGATCTGTCTTCGTTTTGCAAGTCATTGAATCACCAACTTGTATTGCAATTTCAGCATAAGAGAATCATTGATTGTGCTTGTTTGTTCAACTAAAAAGAGCATAACTTTATTTGTACTACAAATACTGTAATTATGTTTTTTTAATGAAATTCTACATTAAATTACCTTCAACTTAATATTTAAATGTACGTATTTAAGCGAAATGTAATAGATGCAAGAGCATGGGTAACAGTTGAAACATGGAAACTTTCAAAAAGTGTCCACACTTTTGGCCACCACTGTAGTTTGAACTTTGAGGTGCTTAAACTCTTAATTATTTCCTTTGTTTAGCTGTTGATAACGTGGGATAATAAACCTAAACACTTTATGGCCCTTGATGTACGTTCTCTTCTCCAAGAAGCTGCTATTACAGAAGTAAGATTTTTTTTTTCAAAAATATTCTAATGCACACTTCCATCTTCATTTTTGTATCATAATTGAAGAGTTTAGTGGAAGAATGTGCTAAGTGACATTTTTGAAAAAATTTAGACTTTTGTGTCAATGTATATATTGCTAACTTCTTTAACTACAAAACTTTCCCCGTCTTCATAAACTTTAAAATTAGTACTTTTTTGACAGTTTACAAGTACCGTTTTCAACAGATCTGAGTGCAAACTGAAAACTTTAAATCCCATTGTCTCGTTCTCACCTTTTTGTCACTTAGCACGTTCTTCCACTAAGCTCTTCAATTTATGGTCAGGGCCAGATTTCTAAATAGGCTAAGTAGACTGTAGCCTAGAGCGGCAAAGGTTTCGCTATGGCAAATTTCATGACTAATTAAAGCAGCATTCAGCATAAAAAATTATTATAAAAATACTAATATTATAAAGAACGGAAACAAATAATTCACATTAATGGGTAGATCGTAAACGTATATATTGTATTAATATTTAGCAGTAAATATTGTACTTGCTAGGGTAATTGCATGTTCTCTCCCTAATCCGGAAGTTGGAAGAACGATAGGAGAACAGTTTAAAAAATTTGCCTATTTCATTTTCGATTTAGAGTGTAAAGGTTCATAGATAATTGTAATATGTAAAAAGAAAAATAAATAGTTAAGAAAATTATATCGGGCAACATGATCGTAGCCTACAGGCGGCAAATCTTTATATCTGGCCCTGTTTGTGGTTCTGTTTTAAAAGGGTTATATTATAGACAGTCTTATAAATAATAATATAGTTGATCTTTTTTTTTGCCAAGTCTTGGTCAGACAATGTTTAATTTAAGTAAGAAACGGCGTTATAAAACCATAGTTTTAAACATTATTAATTTTAATTAAAATTTAAGTAATGTTTTTAATTACTTATGCTGTTACCTTTAATAACTATTTTTTGACTGTCATTCGTTAAGCATGTATATGCATTTTTCACTCTTGGTGGATTATATGGCCGATTAGGTACTGTCATCATAGTAAATTATTCAAGCTTGCACTTTAAGCATTTATTATTCCTGATTTCACTGTTACTAAAAGGCAATATATTTCACTAGCCAATTACAATGCTAAACTTGATTGTATGGTCTTGAGTATGGTGGCAGTTAAGAAGTTTGCCCCAAAATTTACTTTTAAATTATAAAAAATAAAACTATTAATTGAAAACTAGCATAATTTAAATGGTTCAAAGTGTCAAAAAGCTTAGATTGGCTATGTATCGTTTCTGTCAAATGAATTAAAACTAAATTCAAACTGCCTGCTAAACACTACAGTCAATTGTGTAATTATCTTCTATTTTATCATAAATGAAGTTTTAAGTACAAGTTCATTGGTATTTTTTTCTTTCTTTAAGGTTGAAATGGAAGTTGAAACAGATGACAAAAAAGATATTGAAGAAATTGATCTGGGATCTCCAAAAGATGATGCAGAGGAGGTTTCTGTAAGTATTTCTCACATTATCCTGCTCTGCGGAATCTGCCGAGTCTGTAAAGGGTTAGCCACCAATAAAGCAGTCCCTTTCATTGGACGAAGCAAAAAACTTAAGGGTGTATGGGACATAAAATCTTTATTAAAAAAATCAATATAAGTTTTATTTCTATCTGCAGTAGAACATGCAATATTTAGTTTCTTGTGTCTATTGTGTTCAATTTAGTTTCTTGTGGAAAGTGGTCAAACATTGATAATTTCTTTTATAAATAAATCTAAAATTTTAATCTTATAGTTAATACAAGAAAGTTATAGGTGTTACAAAATTCCTGTATTTCTTATGATGCTGGAAAGCACAGTCTTTTGGTGCTGGCTTTGCATGCTAAAGGTCGCAGATTTGTTTCGAAGTATTGTAACAACTGCTGATCTATAAACAGCCCATGCAGCCAAAAAAATGTCCTAGGAATAATATCCCTGTAGAGGGAGTGCATGTTAAATATGCTTTAAAGTCCTGACACAGCGTACCTTGTTGCACTTAAAAAAAAGTGTTTGATGCTTACTCATATAGCATTGTGTTGGCTCGTCACTTGACTGTGGTTCTAAAATTACGACGCCCGTTGCCAATAGCTCTTGTGAACTCATGTACGGTGATAATTCAACCTCACTTGTATTTCTTGGATATCAGAAATATTTTATCTAGTTACTCTACTTCCAAGCTGTAATAAATGCGTTTGAAGCATCCAAAACTTTTGCGGATTGGGGAGTCCAGTCAGTTAGGCACTCGTCTAGCATGCGAAAGGTCCCATGTTCGGGATCCGGGCATTGGCAAAATAACTTCTGACCTATAAATGGCCTGTACAGCCAAAAAAAGTCCAATGAATAATAACCACAGTTAGAGGGAGTGCACGTTAAATGTCCTTCAAAGTCCTAGCGCTGAGTACGATGTCGCCCTTAACGGTTGCGTTGGGTGCCTATTCATGTGTGGGCTCGGTACTTGACTATGGTTCTAAAATACGATGCCCTTGTGTAGCTCTAGTGCAATAGCCCTTGTGTAGCTCTAGTGGGACAATAATTCAAACCTAACCTAACCAAAACTTTTGCAAAAGGTAAAAATTTTATATTTTCAGGGACACGTCCCCAGTCGTTGGGAGAAGATGGAAGCTACTGAGGAAAAACTCTGTAAGTAATACGAGAGATTGGAGCGAATAAATTGGAGCGAACAAAGTCTTATTATTATTTAGAGTTATAAATTTTATTTCCCTTAAGGGGGTTCAGTACCTACCCCAAAATCGGTGAAAAAATCAAAAAAGAAATTATTGGCTTAAAATACTATTACAACCTTTATTAATAATGTTACAAAGTATCAAGACGATTGGAAAAATATTTTTGAATATTTTGCTATTTTATTTAACCCTTTCCTTACTGAAACGCCTTCCAATAAAAACTTTAAACGCGTTTTTCTCAGTTTTTGAACTTCGATGTACCTTTTCTCAAAAACTATGCTATGTTTTCTCGTAAACTTTTTTTATATGATGTAATACATAGTATAGATTAATCAGAGGTTATAATTTTTAATAAAACTGAAGTGAAAACAAATTTATGGGGCAAAAAAGTGAAAAATTTCATAATTTTTTGGGTACTTTAAAACTTATTTTATTAAAAAAAATCTAAGTTATTTTTTTTTAAAAATTAACCTCAGATTAATACATTTAAGGTTGGTATAACACACACAAAAAATTTTAAGATGATCTGATCAGTAGTTATTGTGAAAAGGTACATTGCAATTGGCCAATTTAACATTACCGATATACAACATATTGAACCCCCTTAATCAAGTATGACATTTTTATTTAATCTACATTAAAAGCAATAACTATTACTTTAAAAATACTTAACATCATACTATGCTAAATGGAATGATGATAATAATAATGTTACAAATGGAGAGATAAGATATTGTTTTCTATTTTTAAAAAAGTGATATCACACCTAATTTTTTAAAAATTTTAGAGGATAATAGCCTATTTGTTACATAACATAATGTACAGCTTTAAAAACTAAATTAAAAACTGTGCAAGGTAATGGAACTCCTAATAAAAACTAAAAAGTTATGAAAACTTTAAAAAAATATTTCTCATGCGATTAAAAATACGTAATAAAATCACAGTTATTATGATTCAGAAGTAAAAATCACAAGACTTGAGAGTGTCTGAATCACTTTTATGCTAATTTAACTAGATTAGTTGTTGTTCAAGCTTATAAGATTATCAAGTTAGTAACTGATATCTTTAAAATGAGAAGGTTCAGAACAAAGCAATTGAAAGTTACAGAACAATATAACATTTTGGTAATTTAATGGATCTAACTGTGGATTTCGATAATAAGTTTTTTTTTAAATAACTGTTTTGGAATGCTAGTGTGCGCATTTTTCTCTTTTTTTTTTGTCTGGTCTTTTGTCTTATTTTATAAATTCTATGTATACTTTTCTTTACAGTGCAACTGGATGGTCTGCGTGTTAAGAAAAACTCCTCCATGGAAGACTATCTCCAACTACCAGATGACTACGAGAACAGGAAATGTGAACCAGGAAAGAAGAGGGTGTGTTAAAATGTTTTCACTTGTCATTTCTTCCCTTTGAGAAGTGTTCTAATCTCCTTAGCTGAAATCGTTTGGGTCACTGAACTGAACTAAAACTCTGGAAGGGGCATCCTATGAGAAGCTGGTGAAGCCTATTTTTGGGTCACTTGGCGACAGCTTTAGGGAGAATATGTGCCACATTTGGCATGAATTTGCTTATCCCAATTGACAATTGACTTGACAGTTTGCATTGGGCGTTGTCAGCAACTCCCCAAGAATAGTACTGTAAGGAATTTAGGTTTTAAAGATTGTTTCTGCAATTCTATTTATTTAAAAATACATGTTTCCAAAACTTCATTATATAAAGAACCTCCTAAAGCAATAACATATCAATTTTCTGTTTAAAAAATATTGAAAAAGTTGGTTTAAATGCCTATTTTAACAGGTAAACTATAGGATTGGCGGCAAAAGTTGGGTTGCTTTTACAGGGGTTGCCGGGCTTCACCGACTCTTAGTTAGCAGAATGCTTTGGTAATCAGTGAGCTATTATTTGCAAAACATTTATTGAATTATTTTTAGGTTAGAATAACATTGCTGTGAAATACTTAGATAAGTGTCGTGGTAATTAACTGGGGTTGATTTTAAATTTCTTTGTTATATTTGGTTGTGTGGCTGGAAATTTTGTTATCACAGGTGAAAAAAATCGCTCGTCTTTTTACATTTTTCTTCGCTGGAAATAACATGTCCTTATATCTAAAAAATGCTATAATTTGACTTCTGAAAACATGGACTAACATAAACTGCTCTATTATATTACTAAAAAGATTTCAATAGGTTCTTTTTAATCACACCCAAATAAAGTTCAATGAAATCTTGTAAAGAGCAGTCAAATTCAAACTGTGTAGAGCTTTGATTCTGATTTTTGAATGAAATTATTTTATGTATTACTAGCAGTATGATCCCGCCTCCCTGGGAACCCGTTAACTTGGCATTGCCTCCTTTTAGAGGCATGCTTACTTGTGAAAATACACTCAAAATCAAATTCGTGTTGGCGCATGCACACTTAAAAAAGCAAACACTAATAGAGGATGAAGCAGCCTTAGGGCGAGCGCATATCATATCTCAACCAAACTCAATCAATCAAACTAATAGAGGATGGCATCAAGCCCCTGTTTCAGCTCGGTCAATGTATTTTCAAGCCCTGTTATGGTCCCCCAATCCCACGTGGATGAAGTTTTTTTTAAACTAATTATATTAATTAAAAATCACAATCAAATATGAAAAAACTAAGCCTCAGGTGCACACGTAGGTATTAAAAGGAATCTATATTAAAAATTTCGAATTTTTTTGGAGCAGTCTAAGTAGGTCTTTTGCGATCCACAGACATACACACAGACAGACAAACTCTTTCTTTTATTGTTATAGATTAAATAATATTCTAAAATCTTTTTTCCCGTAGGTCCGTTGGGCTGATCTTGAAGAACGCAAGGAACAAGACCGATTGCGTGCCATTGGCTTTGTGGTCGGACAGACGGACTGGAACAAAATGACGGACCCTTCGCATGCAGACAGAGCACTCACAAAAACAAAGTTCTTTTAAGAAAAACTCTTTGCAGTAAAACATAATCTTACGGAAAATATTTTATTATTCCCTCTTTCTTGGAGTTAATATTTACTCTATAAGGGATATAGATGCATAAACCCATTTACCTGACCATCTGGTTTTGCAACAACACAATTAATATTTAAAAAAATTATAAAATTTTTAATTTAACTAAATTTTAAAATTTAAAGTGTGAATCGGTCTTATATAATCATGTCCTACAGAAATAATATTGAATGGTTTAAAGAAATTAATTTTTCAGGTAACATTTTAAATTTTAGTCTCATGCAATGAAAACAATAAAATACGCTTTAGTTAAACTTATAGTTTCCTTGCAAAGAAGTCATGACCATGGGCGGAGCTATAAAACTCGCGGAACAATCATAATAGCCTCTTTAACATGGCTCCTTATAGTTGCAGTGGATGAAGAAATAACTTGAATAAATAATAGACAGATTAACCGTTGACTAAAACTTTAATTAAAAACCTTCTTAAAACATACTGCAGACAAATAATAGTAGAAATAAACAAGACAGTCTTACTGAATTTGAAGAAATAAAACAATGAAATACGTTTAGAGATTGAGCGAGTTTAGTTACGAAAAATAATTAAGTTCCCCTGAACTTTCAAACACTGCGGTCGGTAAGAGCACGAAGTCACAAACAACGTGGTCACGTGACCCGCCATCTCCGGAGCTGCTCTCTGGGACTGCCCGTGACGTCACGGCTTAAATGCCGATCCTAACACTGTGACGTCACTTAAATCGTCACCAGCGGCACAAATTGCGTGATAACTTAACAAATCAGATGAAGACAAAATAAAATTGCTGAAAATTTCTCTTCATCTGCTTGCTCCTCCCATGGTCGGGGCTTCTGTGCAAGGAAACTATGAGTTTAACTATACAACCAAATTGCGTAGGTATCCCTCATAGGGCTGATTTGTAATCCAAAAACATCATGGTTCTATTGTGAGAAGGGTGAACTGGGTTTTTTTATGGTAGCATTTGATGTCTGTCAGTTGTTATTCTTGTTTCTGTCTTGTTTTTAGGTTTTGGTGTAACAAGTCAGCAATCATATGTAAAGCATGCTCTTTCTGAACTTAATGAATATTTGAACATTGTGTAAAGTCATTACATTTAATGTTATTAAAAGAAATATTCTAAACTTCTGACATAAGTTGCCATTTGTTAAATTTCATTGTTACATTGAAATACGATGAGTATGTTTTCATTGAAGTATGATAGATCTTCAATTTTACTGATTTTCATAAGAAAATTATCGTAAATGTATATATAGTTATGGTTAATATAACTTGTGTTTATTTCATTCCCTGTAATTGTTTTTTTAGTTGCTTTTATCAATGAAAAATTACTTGTAGGCATTTGTCTCTTTTCAGTATTTTTTTTTTTTTTCATTTTGCTTCTGTAATTAAAAATATGAAATTTTGATTTTAGTTACAAAGCAAGGGCTAAATAAATTATATAGAGTTTAAATTTGGGTGAACTAAATCTTAATTTTCTGAAAGCATGATGTAAAGTTTATCTGTTTTATGTTAATTAGATTCTCCCTGTGGGCATTGTTTTTTTTTTTTTTCACTTACAGAAACTGTTAAGAACCAAGGTGAACTAAATTCTAATAAATTTCATTCTATGAAAGCATTATGTAAAGCTCCTATGTTATACATTAACTAGATTCTTCCTGTGTGCATTGTTTTTTCACTTAATAATACAGTTTAGAATTTTGTTCCTGATTAGCTGAATTTTAAACAAAGCAGTGTATTTTCTTCACTATTAAAATGTATCCATTTATGAAAATGTGCTGTATCTTAAATGGAAGAGAATAACAATGTACAGATGACATTCTCCCATGTGCATATAAATATCATTTGTTATCACATGTTTGAATTTGAATTTCACTTAAATAAAGTCACTTTTTCATTTAAAGTTTTTTGTGTGTGTCATAAATTTACTTAGTTCCACCCAAATTGAAGAAATTGGTTTTAAGGCCAAATAAGCGTTGTTGACAGCAGGTCTCCAAACCAAAATACCTTTGTGTCAACCAATGCACAGTGGGGCAAAACTCGCAAAAGAAGGCCAAAAGTATTTAACGGATTTTAAACGAACTATAAACTATTAGATTATGTTTCATGAAGTATTTTAAGAACAAAATTGAGTCAAAGTAAATAAAATATATATTCATTAATAAAAATTCTGCTTACATAGTTTTGCATAAATTACGACATTTTATTTAAAAAAAGTTTTTAAAAACTAATTAGGATTAAATAAATGTATATTCAATAATTTATAACGATTTAAAAGAAATATGAAGTTTTTAAACTCTTCTTGAGTATATAACTGTTTTTTAATTACTCCTTATGACTTTAACAATATTTTAGAATTTGCTTACTTTCAATCACTTTCACATTTGGAGTCATCATCAGAAGAGGTGCTTGCAGATTTTATTACTGGACCTTCTAACATTTCCAAAGTATCTTTCGAAAAATGTCTGAGTTTTCTTTTAGGCTCTTTTCTTAAATTTCGAAATGAAAGGGTCAGATGAAATTAGCAAATAATTTAATATGTCTTCGTTCGTTTTTGCTCTTGAGCACTTGCGCGTAAAACTTCTTCTGCATATTTAAAATTCTTTGTTATGGGCTTCTTGTGCCTCTTTTATCAACTGTCCTCCTATGGGTATTAAAAAATTCGAAATTACTTCTGATCCATGGATTAGAATCTTGTGGACAGTTACTGGCATTGGATACCATGGATACAAGTTAACATAGCGTTCAGCAGTTACAAGACAAAATGTACTGAATTTATCTTTATTGATACCAAAGCCACTTGCCAGTGTTTGCATAATAATTCCAAACCGTTTAATTAGTACTTCATCGATTCCAGTAATTCCAGCAGAAACACTGTAGTGTTCGAAGAATCGTCTGGCAACTTCATTCGAAATGATAACAACTCTTTGTTGTTTTAGGTGGTGCGGTGAATCTGGAAAAACCACCTGTCCTTTTTCAAAATCAAAGCAAACCATTTGTAGTGATGGGTTTATTTTGCGGGTGAAATGAATCACTGTATACATGTTTCTTTTTTAGTTATTTAATCTTAAAGTTCAAATTTTAATGTATATTTTTCAATAAATAAAAATATTCATAGATTCTTAAAAATGCCCAAAATATATTAATTTTGTAACACTAATTTTCTTAACACTCCATGAAACCTTACTTTAACGCTTTAAGTATATTTATTTTGGACTTAAAACTACAATTTTACAAATCTATGACTTTCCTAGAATAATAATAAATTCACTTAACTTCTCAAATAAAAAGTCACTTTCGAGTTTTGTCCATAGGACGTCGCACTGTGCTTCGAGTTAACGTGCGCCACACTGAATTGTTTGAGAGCGAGCTCACTACAAATTAACTTTACTTTAAAAAACGCACTTTAACGCACGAGATTTCACTTGAAACAACTTATATAGGTTCTAAACTTTATCATAAAACATATTTTAGAGGGGGGAAATGGGGGGATTTTTTTTTTTATTTAACCCAAACGTGTACAGTTAAACTATTGAATTATGACATGGAAATAATGAATTTAATTTCAAATGAAAATATAACAAATAGGATAAATTCTCGTAATAACTAAAAATAACATACCTTCAGGTGTGTTTTGCATTTTTAATCTTTATTTTTAAAAAATTCAGAACGCGCAAAATTTTATGTGACTGTTCATAGTCAAAATCGCATTTGAAATGAGCCTCCTTGTTTTTCTACTTTGAGCGCGTTGCACGGTTAAAATAATAATCGAGCAAAAAAAATATTAACGGTTTTCAATCTGTTGAAATATCGTCTGCAGGTGCACCAAATATCAAATGTTTATTCAGAGTTTTATTTTTTGACTTTTGGCCACGTTTTGCGACTTTTGCCCCACTGTGCAATGGGGGGGGGGGGGGGGGGAGCCATATTTCTTTGGCTGTATAGAATATTTTTTTTAAAAAAGGTTTTTTATGTAATAAATGTAGTTGAGCTACAGGTCTCTCTTGGGGGCCCAGTAGCTGAGAGGTGGAACATGTCGTGGGTTCGAGCCCCAGCTGATTTATCAGATTTTCTGGCTGGGAAAACCATGGGCACGCATGTCAGATGATTATGTGGCATGTAAAAGATCCCTGGAGGGCCCATTTTGCTTGGATTCTCTCGGCAAAATTGAATTTCGGCATGCTTTAACATCCACAGAGAGCTCAGATTCATTGTAAACTGCGCTTTAAATTGGTAGGAGTCGGCTAGGTGGTGCCACAAAAAAAAAAAATGGCTTTCAGTTCTGGGGAATATGCGGCGTCTGCAACGGCTCCACTGCCAAAGTTGCAGCCCTATTAGAGAGAGAGGGAGGAGTTACTGGTCTATAATTCCACTTTTTGAAATGGGTACAAATATTTTCTTTAACTTTTAATGAATAATTTTACAACATTATTCGAACAATTAAAAAAAAGTGGGATTATAGAGAACTGAAAGTTAAAAAAAATTTTCACACACACAAAAAAAATTTGTAAACATATTCAATTCAGCCAAAGAAATGTGGCTTGCAAAATATTTTTTACAAATTAGATTAACACAGACACTTTGGTTTGGAGACCCATTTTCAGTCCGGCTTTAAGGCTGCTCATTACCCCCATACCCCGTCCTCCTTCGATCGGGCTTGCGAATGTTAAGTCTATGGGGAAAAAATGGTTTTAGTTCCGAAAAAAGTCAAGAAATTATAGGAATATTTTGATGCGGTTTTTTTTTAATTCATAAAACTCCAATAAAGGTGTGCTCTTAGAGGTTATTTTTATAAAAACGCTATTTGCTTCTTTTTAATCTAAATTCTTTTCGATTAAAAAAAGGCAAGTAACGTTTTTTAAAAAATAACCTCTAAAAGCACTACTGAACACCATTGATTTGAAGACCATGTATGTGTCAGTGTAATCAGGTAGGTAGGTTTGAATTATCGTCGCACTAGAGCTACACAAGGGCCATTGGCGACGGGCGTCGTAATTTAGAACATCAGTCAAGTGAGGAACCGACACCTGAGTAGGCACCCAACGCAACAGTTAAGGGCGACATCGTACGCCGCAATGAGACTTAGGTGCATATTAAACGTGCACTTCCCTACACGGGGGCATTATTCGTCGGACATTTTGGGTTGCACGGGCCGCTTATAAGTCGGCAGTAATTTGGCGATGCCCGGACCCGAACCTGGGACCTTCCGCATGCAAGGCGAATGCCTAACCAACTGGGCTTCCCAGCCCCTGAAGTGTAATCGGAACGAATATAAACACGCAACACAAATATCCATACCCATAATGTTGGGAGTTCTTTTCGTAACCTTAACGTGGCTGAGAATCTTGTTATAAAGTATCAATTCACGATTGCTCGGATTAGTTTTGGATTTCAATATCAAAATTTTATATCGCCAAAAAAGGTAAATAATCAGGATTATGAAGGATATGATCAACAAGTGTTGAAGGAAAAAGGTCAGTATAGAACTTTTCGAGTCCTTACAGAAAGTCGTCTGCTGATACAGTCGAACCTCGTTAACGCGAACTAGCTTAACACGACATTTCGCTTTCAGTCCCAAAAGTTTACTGCACTACAGAAACATCTGATATTCACAAAATAAGCTCATTTTAGGTTAAAAATAAGCGTTCCATAAGAAAAAAATTCATTAAATTTTTTATATGTCTTTTAAAATGATGCCAAAAATTTTTAACTTTGAAAAACAACAAAATAAAAATATATGTATTACCTAAAAACACTTTGAGTTATATATTTTAAGGTATTTGACCATATTACTAAAAAAAATTAGTAATTATTTTTACAGAAATAGTTCAAATTGTGTTTTAAATATACGGAACTGAAGTGAACTTTTCAAAAATCAGGTGAAGCGCTTGTTAGCTATTTTCTGAATTAAAAAATAGTAGTTCTGACTTCTATTGAGATTAATGTAAAATATTGTCGAATGGAACAAAGTGTGAAGAATCGAATGATGTGTGTTTGGATGTCGTAACGGGACATAAATTTTTTTAAAAAAAATATTGAAAGTGATTATGCCAAATGGCATCACTGGGACTGAAAGGGTTAGATGAACCGAAAGCATTTCCCCGACCCAAAAGGCTTTGAGCTAATGCTAAGAAATCTCTTAACGCGAAATCGCGTTAGGCGAAATCCCGCTTAACAAAAACAAAAAATTCAGAATTTGGCCCCTTTTTTCTTAGTATTTCAAAGAACAAATGAAACAAAACATTAAAAAAAATCTCTTTGAAAAGGTAAGCTTAATTTTTCTATAATACGTACGACTCAAAATGAATTGTATTGATTGAATTACTAATTGTATACATGTACATTAGTAGTATATTAAATTATGAAATAATATAGAATACTCTTTTAAATGTTATTATTATTTTTTTTTTAAATATTCACTGGTTCAATGAGAAACAGTTCCTGACGGTTAAAACGAAATGTTTCGGTGCTCCATTCAAGTTCGTGTTAACGCGGCTCGACTGTACATGATTGGGTTGATAGACATTTATCTTCAGGTTTGTGTGCTTGGTCAGAGACCCGCTTATAAACCTTCGTCGAGTAAGACAGACACAACACACACACACATAGGGGAGACCGGGTCTAGTTGATAGTTGATACAGGGTCAAGTTGATACAGTCAAAAATAACTCCGCATGGAGCAGACGCAATTAAGTGGGTACTCATTTGACTGGACGACCGGTCCGTCCTCAGCAAACAAGCGTGAGCACTTAGAGGAGGTTGCTTTGTTCTATGAGTTGTGAATTAAATACTGGTTTTGAGCTTTAAAAGTAAATTTTTACCCCCTGTATTTGAAGTGTTATTGAAAGTTTACTTGTTAGTGGATTGTGTTATCAATAGCATCACATCGTTACATGCTATAAAGGTAAGAATGTAACCTAATAGACTTTGTTCTAGCTGTTATTGGCTTCCCGTATTTTGTGGTTTAGTGTAATGGCGACGGTTGGGTCAAGTTGATACGCTTCTTTGGGGTCAAGTTGATACGGTGTATCAACTTAACCCACACGAATTTTCATATGTTGCATTTATTTATAGATACCAAGAAACTACAAGAGGCGAAATACCAATTGATATTTTTGGAAGAGCTTATGAAGAGATTAGAAATGGCAGAATGTCTATTAGGGAAGTGGCCAAAATCTTTAATATAGACACAATGGCTCTTTACAGGTTCAAGACAAAAAAGGAGAAAAAAACTTGAAATGCCAGAGGCTACTGACGAGGTTGTAAAAATGGGTTATGCAAAACATCGACAAATATTGACTGACGAACTTGAGGAGGAGCTTAGCAGATATATTTTAACAAGAAAATAAAAGTTAAAATTGTTTAAATCATTAGGGGGTAATATTACCAAGAATGGAAGAACAGAAAAGAACAGAAAACAAAGAACAGAAAACCTGACAAAAGAAGTTAAAAATAAAAGAGAGAAACGAAGAAAAATTGAAAAAGAAGAATCGGACTCTGATGAAGGCGAAGAGTCTTTTTGTTTGGTGTGCTTCAAAACATATTCAACGTCAAAGCCTGGCCTGGACTGAATACAATGCATATCATGTTAGGAAGTGGGCATCATCGCATGGGCTGAAGACAATCCATTTAACACCGTGTTTCAATTGTCAATCATATCCCAATTTCTCAGACTCGGAGTAATCTGTTGCAATCAATGTAGGCCCTATCATGTAAAACTTTGTGTCATATAAAGTTAAGAACCTATTTTTATTGTAAAATAAAACACTTTTCGTAATTACTGTATTTTTTATTAGATATATTTAAATATTTCCTAGCACCGTCTCAGCTTACTCATTTGCGTATCAACTTGTCCCAATGCCGTATCAACTTGGCCCAGATCGGGTTAAGTTGATACACATTGCAACATTTTAAACAACATTTTTTTTTTGTCAGTGAAAATTCAATTCTATTTAGATTATAAAAATATCAGGCGTTAGCCAAACAGTTATAGTTACTAACTACACTTAGTTTGTTTCAAAATATTGACAGAAAAAAATTACAAAAATCAGAAAGTAAAAAGTGTATCAGCTAGACCCGGTCTCCCCTACAGTGGTGGCCAAAAGTGTGGACACTTTTTGAAAGTTTCGTATTTTTCAACTTTGTGTGATTACAGAATATTTTAATTGTATATCAAATTAAAAGTAATTTAATCTTTATGAGGACCACTGTGCGCAGATCGCCGAAGCCGTCTATGAGACCTTTGGTCCCATATAATCTATATCCGTGGACACAACATCATTATCATCAAAGTAATTTCATGTAGAATTAAAAATAAATGCAGTATTACAATGTATGTATTACGAATAAGTTATGCAACTAATAGTATGATCTGTCTTCGTTTTGCAAGTCATTGAACCACCCACTTGTATTGCAATTTCAGCATAAGAGAATCCATTGATTGTGCTTGTTTGTTCAACTAAAATGAGCATAACTTTATTTGTAATACAGATACTGTAATTCTGTTTTTTTTAATGAAATTCTACATTAAATTACCTTCAACTTAATATTTAAATGTTCGTATTTAAGAGAAATTTAATAGATGCAAGAGGACAGGTAACAGTTGTAACACATGAAACTTTCAAAAAGTGTCCACACTTTTGGCCACCACTGTAAGTGAATCCATCTAATTTTTAAAGACTCCCAGAATTCACTTGTCATCCCCAGATGTATTGTTTGGGAACTTGGGGGACTTTGTGACAACGAGGGATGTAACGTGCCCCAGTCACCGTTACCGTACACGGGAGTCTTCGGATGGCAGCGGGACTCGAACTCGCAACCTTAGGGATGCCAGCCAGCCCAAGACCTCACCGGCCAGGCTATCCCGGCCCCCATATGATAGGATCTTCAGAGGACGAAGATGACGAAAATGTAATACATTTGATTTATTTCATGTAAATGCGCAACGCGCGTGTTCCTGGTCTTGAGTGGCGAGAGAAATGCTGAAAATGAAAATAAATGTTTCCTTTACGGTCTTCACTTTATTTATATTGTAATAAGGCTTCAACCATATTATTATTTTCTTAACATTTAAAAGGAAGAAAAATGCATTCTACATTTATTTTGTGTGTGAACTGTGTTCGCTGTTCGCGAACATTAACTATGGAAAGTTACGATACAAATCCATATAGGTTCATCAGTTATAGTCTGTCTATTTACTATGCGAGCCTCGAAAATACTTTCTTCCCCCATCTATTCGCTTGGCTTTCTATTAAACGGGGAAGGCGTCGCTTTTCTAAACCTAACGCGTTTGAGGTTCCGTTGTGAGGTTAACAATCCCCCCACCCTACTTGGGTTAGGGTGGTGGAAGAACATGCTCACGCAGTTTCGAAGAAAACCACATGCGTGGATGGGGGAGGGAAATGCTTTCGAGGCTCGCATTCTGGATAGACCTACTATAGTCCGTCCTTTTATCTGTCTGTAAGTACAGCTACAGTTTTTGAGATTATTAAAATTTTAAAAAATATTCTATTTCTTTCACATCTTTTTGTGTTACTGCTAAACTTTTTTTACACATAATTTCAATGATTATGAAAAAATAATTCACTATAAATCTGTTTAATTTTTTACACATTAGCAAGATAGAAGGTACTTTTAGCTTTGATACGTCTGGCTAAGCATGAAGAAAATTGATACCAATGCAGTAACCAGAATTCGCAAACTATCCATAATACCTATCCATTAGGAACCATTGTCAATAAAAAAAGTTGTTTCATTTTAAAATCAAAAGATGGCAGCACCAAAAATTTTTGCGTATATGGCGGTCCTATGTATAAGATATAGTGTAGTTGATTTGTAATATTTTAATGGCTTTTTTTAAATCTAAAATCAATCCATTTCTATTTCTAAACGGAAACAAAAATTGTGTACTTCTTCTTTTCGCACTGGATTTTTTTTTATTTTGAAAATGTGTAAGAAAAAAACGAATTATATGGTATTCTAAATAAATATTTAGTTTTTTTTAGCCGAACATTAAGAGCAATTTTCTAATACTAGATGGCGCTAAGGATACCAAATTTTAAATTAGAAATTCACCTACAACTATATGTAAACAGTAAATAGTATAAATTTAGGTGGATTTTAGTGTTAGTTAATTGCTTTTAATTATACCTTCATAAATAATAAGAATTAATTAATTAAAAATGAATATCTATTGCCTATTAATAAAAATTGAATCAACTAAATTTTAAATATCAATAACTTATATCATATTCATCTTTAGTTGTATTACTTATTTTCATTAACGACATTAATTACCACTGTTATCAATATTAACTTATGCTTAACTGTCTTTAATTACTTATTCATCACCGTTTAGATGGTTATTAATAATAAATAACTAATTATTTACATTAGTTGACTACTATTTTCCATAAATTTATTATCAATCATCATACATTACGAGCAACAATAAGTACCAGTGATCTACAACAGGCTCATGATACATTTATTTTGTTGACTCAGTGCTTTCACGTTTGCTTATTATTCAGTAACATTCTTCATTAGATTTAAGGGGTCACAGGAGTCTTAAAAATGTGCAAAGAAGATACTACATAGCATAGTTTGATCTCTCTTGTAATTTTTTAACTACTCAATAAATGAGTATAATTTTTTTATATGTAATTCTACAAGATTTATTTAGTATAAAACAAGTTTTAAAATTTATGAAACTTTATCCAAAACTAAAATAAATGATATTAAACATGAAGGTACTTAAACACACTGTGATTAGGCTTGCGCGGCAAATTGTGAGGTCAAAATTGAAAAAATGACCAAGAAAATGACTTTATATTGTACTAATATGTACAGACTAGGACTTATACCTAAATTCTCAGCTCAATTTTAATTAGAAATTATTTTAAGAACTTTTTTCTAAAAAAATTATTAAAAAATTAAAAATTTTGATTTTAAATTTTTAAAAAAATAATTTCTAATTGAAATTGAGCTGAGAATTTAGGTATAAGTCCTAGTCTGTACATATTTGTACAATCTAAAGTCCTTTTCTTATTCATTTTTTCAATTTTGACCTCACAATTTGCCGCGCAAGCCTAATCACAGTGTGTTCAAGTACCTTCATGTTTAATATCATTTATTTTAGTTTTGGCTAAAGTTTCATAAATTTTAGAACTTGTTTTATAATAAATAAATCTTGTAGAATTACATATAAAAAAAATTATACTTATACATTCAGTAGTTCAAAAATGACATGAAAGATCAAACTTTGCTTTGTAGTATCTTCTTTGCACATTTTTAAGACTCCTTAGACCCCTTAACATTTATTACTAAATTGAGGAGATGGCGTGCGATAGATGGCAGCATCTATCACGCGTGTGTGTTGTGCCTGTCTTACTTGACGAAGGTTTATAAGCGGGTCTCTGACCAAGCACACAAGCCGGAATATAATATGTCTACCAACCAATTTTTATTAGTTCTGAACTTTCAAATATTAGTTTTACGATATTAAAAAGTTTTTTTTATCTCCCTAAATTCATTTTTCATACAATTTCAAAGCGTGTTGCCTTCGCATTCAATTTTTACGATTTCAACTATTGTCTCTTGTTCGGTTTTCTTACCGTAAAAGATAGAAGTTGAAATAGTAAAAAATCATTAGTAACCCTCAAAACGGCCAGAGCCATCGAAAGTTATCCAACCAAAGAAAACAAAGTCTTTTTTTTAAATATTGTGTTGATAGGATATGGTCGTAATTGTAGCACCTTTATCAATACGATGGCTGAATTTCCACGTCTATAATTCAACAAAAAATGGGCGAAAGTTCCCAAATTTTGTTATTTTGTGTTAAAATTATTCATAGAGTTGAAATATGAACTCAAAATTTGATGTTGGCTCAGAAACTTGTAAAAATTGTATCAATTTAAATATGAAAACGTATCCAATTTTGCTTTGTTGAATCAACCTAGAATGTTATTGATTGCATTGACTTAATACCAAAAATCAGACTTTTTTTTTGTCTGCAGCTTTACGATATTGCTATAAGGTTGCGTTGGGTACCTACTCATGTGTAAGCGTCTTTATTTAACAGCGGTTTTTAATTACCAGACCCGATGCTAATAGCCCTAGTGTAGCTCAAGTGCATGTTGTTCAACTAAACCCCCCAAAAAGCACACAGACGCAAAGCAATCGCAAAAAATTCGTTGCTCTTGAGGAACGCCATGCTAATCACCAACCTTTCTAACAAAAAAAAGTAAACAAACCAAAGGAGGGGGAATAAAGAAATGTCTTTACGCGACGTCAGTCACGTGTTTACATGACGCAACAAGACACGTGAAACGCAACGTCAACAAGGCACACGTGACTTCAAAACCGCTACCCGCTGCTGTCTTCGCCAACGCGCCAATGTCGCCAAAGGCAGGGTTGCCGCAGGATTGCAATGGGAGAACAAAATGTTTTTATGTGCGATTGGTTTTTTGTTTTTTTAGTCGCGTGGAGTTTTGTGACTTGGAAAATGTGATTAGGTTATACAAATATCGTTTTTTTTGGTGTGAGATTTTGCTCGTTTTTGTGATATCGTTCCAATTTTGTCGTGCGAAATTAGGAAAATGCATAAAATGTTGTTTGTATTAAGCTTTTATTTAGGTTTTTTCTTGTAAAAAAATTATTATTTTTTTAATACTGATTGTATGTATACAAAATTGGAAAAGTGACTATATTTACAGAAGGAAAATTACACATCACTATTTAAAATATTTAAAAATTTAAATGCAATAAAAAATTTTTGTTCAAAGTATCTTTTTTACATTAAAAAATGCAACATAATCCGTTACTCGGAAAAATAAATTTCGAAATTAAAAAAAAAATCTTTAAAATATAAATGAACAATTGGCACCTACCCTATTACTCTGAGAGCTTAATTTTTATCAAAACAAATTAAAATTTTAATTTTTTTAATAAAATTTTGTTTAAATACAGACGTCACACCGTATGACCGTAACCTTTTAAATTTAGTTTGATTTCAAGAATACAATAAAACAGATAATGTTGCAAGCACAACTCATCAATTAAATTTTCCTAATAGTAGAACTCCAAAGAGTCGATTTATTAAATAAAGACCGATCGTACAAAGACCGCAAAAATTTTCACATTACGCAAGGGTGTAAATTAACCATAAACACCTGACACTTTTGAAATGACGATGAGAAAAAACGTATTCCTCCAAGTTTTAGCTTCCACACTACGTTTAAAACGTAAAAAGTGGAAGGTTTTATAATCGTTCAGTCCGTCCGTCCGTCCGTCTGTCACCCACTGTCACAGAACAAACCGAAAGTCTCACAAATTAGTGGGATACGTCATTTTGAAGCAAAAAATCAGTTAAGGCTACATTCCAAATTTCATTAAAAATTTTAATTAGAAGTTTATTTAAAGGTTAAATAACTAAAAATTTAACCTTCATTAAAATAACATGCATTATTCCATTCCAATAATTCCATTTTTATACAATATTTTCACTGTTGCCACGGTATCAAACATACGAGAAACTTTATTTAAAATAAAATTCTTGAAAAAATATTTATTTTTGTGATGTATTCAATTTGGATTGTTGTAATAGCACAATAAAGTTACTTTGAAGGTCCATTATATATGAATGAAGAAAGATGCATAAAAAATTCTAAATTTGCATAAAAAATATGCAAATTTTCGCTTTTATTTTTAAAGTAACAATTTTATTAATTTATTTTTCGAAATGTAAACTTGTGGTTGCAAAAAGGCATTTATTTTAAAATTGCATCAGTATTCTTCGAACTTAAAAAAATTAGCAAACGATAAAGAGTAATTATCAAATCTGCAAAAGAAGATTAAAGAAAATTATTAATTTTGGCTTATAAAAGTTTGAAGAATTAGAAAGGTAAAGGCCCTGTTTGACGAATTTCTTTCTGAGGTGTTGTTAGCGTGTTTCCTGTTGAGCGTAAATGTGTTGTGTGGAAGCGGTGTAAGTGACACATTCTGTAACAAACCAACTTGTTTATTCTAAAATAATCGATCCAAAAGTTTCTATTTTAAAATAACCAATTCAAAGCTCATGTGCAATACCATTCATCAACGGATAAGGCAAATCTAAAGATGTTCCCAACGAACCAAACTGGCGTGTTGGTTTATTGTTAGCTCATCACATTCCTAAAACTATTTGCATTACTTTTTTAATTATATGTTTGCAACTTTTTAAGCAGGGCGATTGAACGAAATTTTATTTTGCTGCTCTCAAATAGTGTCCCCTTTAAAAATAAACAATTCTAAATCCCATAAAAAGAAACTAAATTTTATATGTAGGGTCAAGTGGGGTAAGTGTGATAAACAGCTCTTGTAACTTTGGAAATCATTCTAAAAATCTGAAAGTTTGCAATATATAACATTAGACCACTTATAATTAAACTAAAAAGAAATATTGACCTTATTTTTTGTTTAAAGAAAGTTTTGAGCTTTTGAATTTAAGTGCAACTGTCTTCTTTTTATGTGGGTCTTTCTATGTGGGGTAAGTGTGATAAAACAGCAATGGATTTTGAAATGCAAATTTTGTAAACTTAAAATTGGAATTCAAACATATAATTTTTTTTCTACATATTTATGTTTCTTATAATAATTCACTACCAATTTTAGGATTTGGAATTTACTTGAAGCAAAGAACGAATTTTCTTAATGAAAAATGCAGAAACCCTATCACACTTACCCAACTTGACCGTACCATTTTTTTTGGTTAAATTTTTTATTTGATTCTTTCTTTTCTTAGTATCAACGGGGGGGGGGGGGGGGATTCAATTATTATTCGTTTAAGTTATTATTCTTATTAATTGATTATTATACATATTAAATTATTATTCTTATTAAATTATTATTCTTATTCAATTATTATTCTTATTATTTGATTATTATACTTATTAATTGATTATTATACTTATTAAATTAGTATTCTTATTAAACTTCAAATAATTGATTATTATTCATATTAAGTTCTTATTCTTTAATTTCGACGCCAATTCTTATACACGAAGTTTGAATTCTCCCCTTCCGCCGAATTAAAACTTCTTACGAACGGCAGTAAAACGAAAAAGAACAACTTGTTGGAGAGAAGGAGGGAACCTGTTGGCGGAAGAGCCTTTGTGCGCGTGCGCTGTCCGGGTAAAGGTGGAAGTGTTACGTATCCCCCCCTCTCGGCTCCGTTTTCGCGTCATACTCGGTCTGTGCTCTCGTTCGAGCAACAAGTGTTTCTCCACTTCTCTTGACTCCGGACTCGTTTATCGTTTGCAAGAGAAGATAAGGGAGAAAAAGTTTATCTGCGGAATGAAAGTTTTTGCGGTCTTTCGGATTTCGTTTTAATTGGCGAAGTTTTTGGTGTGTGACTTTCTCGTTGACTTGGACTTCTTTTCAAGAAGGATTTTGGTGATCTTTTTTTTTTCTCCTTGAGGAAGGGAGGTGTGTTAGCCATCACCGAGGACTTGACAGCGATACGGATTGGAAGGGCCGCGCGTTCCCCCGCTCTTCACGACGGCCGACCCCTATCCGGTCCAAGTCCTGGCTCGCTCGCCATGCTACGCGCAGAGCATGAGCTCCCCCCACATGTATGACCCGTCCTTCCCGACCTCGGCCGACGTCCTCAAGGCGGCCAAGCTGTCGTCCCTCAAGAGCAAGCAGCAGCTGCAGCTGGTCGACCTGTGCGACAACTCCGTGCCGGACCTGTCCGACCTCAACTCGCCCGAGCTGTCGTTCGACCTGCAGAACATCATCGGCCCGGACAACCAGGGCAACTCGCTCGACGAGTCGTCCAGCCTCTTCACCGACATCCTCGCCGAGCACCAAAAGCAGCAGCAGCAGCAGCAGAGGTGCTTCAACCCCCAGCAGCTGCAGCAACAGCACCCCTTTGCACCCAGGTACCCCATGCCACAGCAGCAGTCGGGCGAGAACCAGCAGCAGTACGGGGCCGAGGCCACCAGCGGCATTCCAGGTAAATAACCAGTACCTTCTATGGTCGAACAACAGGCTCCCGTACCATTCTAGATCGCAAACTAGGCAAGCTCGTGGTCCAGTACCATTCTACGTCGCAAACTAGGCAAGCTTGTGGTCCAGTACCATTCTACGTCGCAAACTAGGCAAGCTTGTGGTCCAGTACCATACTACGTCGCAAACTAGGCAAGCTGGAAATCCAGTACCATTCTAGGTCGCAAACTAGGCAAGCTTGTGGTCCAGTACCATTCTACGTCGCAAACTAGGCAAGCTGGAGATCCAGTACCATTCTAGGTCGCAAACTAGGCAAGCGGCAAGACCAGTAATATCTAGGTCGGAAGAAAGCCTGCCGTACTGGACCGATTTCGATGTTTTGAACCAAAAAACCTTCTGATGAATATCTACACTATTAAAAAAATGTGATGCAAGATTGCACCGGATTCATGGAACTTTCTAGCTGCCACCACTATTTGGAGCGTGGATTTGCCACTTTTGCGGTACATCTAAGTTATGGTTTTACCACATAACTGGTAAATTTATGATGCAAATATATTGGTTTCAGCTAGAAAGTCTCAGGATTTGGGTGGAATCTTACAACTAAGTTTTTAGCAGTGTAGATATATTTTTTGCACCTAAACAGAATTTAGGTGTCATTCATTAGTCAAAGTTCGAAAATCGTTTCGCTAAAGCGACGTCTTGTCTTTCAGTTCAGGTCTTCTGATCTAGATGGTACTTCACAGGCGTACACTTTTTCCAATATTTGGTACAAGTACTCTGAAATTAACTAGATAATTATTACTTTCCTAGATATAGTGTGTCAATAATTCATAACAGGATATTCTTAAAATTCACGAAAAAATAAGTTTTGAACGGACGAAACCGGTATTAGCGTCATCAGTCCTATAATCAGGGAACGAGTTGTATAATATATGCTGTTTAGTTTTTTTTTAAAACTTTAATAGAATTATTCTTGCGTAAATTTGGTTCGTGAAGTGTTAAATGTATTTTTTTCCAACGCTGTGTTTACATTTTCCCACTATAACGATCACATTTTCCCCCAGGGCCCATTAAACGTGAACCGCTGGACCACGTCGACCTGAGCAGTTGCAGCCAGCGCTCGTCCTACACCAACGGGGCCAGCATTTACTCCTACTCGCCCATCACGGAACAGCGCGCCTACCTGCCCGGGCTGGGCCGCCTGTCCGCCGCCACCACCCCTTCTCCGGTACACCACAAGCTGTCCCACAAGCACGGCCACAAGGGTTCCGGCAAGAAGAACGTCGACAAGGCCAGCGAGGAGTACCGGAGGCGCCGGGAACGCAACAACATCGCCGTCCGCAAGTCGCGCGAGAAGGCCAAGATCCGGTCCCGGGAGACCGAGAGGAAGGTCTCGGAGCTGGTCCGCGAGAACGACTTCCTGAGGAAGCGCGTCGAGCTGCTCTCCAAGGAGCTCAACGTCCTCAAGTCGCTGCTGTCCAACGTCGGGGTGCCGCCGGACTCCGTGGACAACGAGCTGGCCAAGACGCTGCACCACATGGAGAACAACGGGTTCCACGGCATGCAGGACATGGCATGCTGAAAAGAATAGACTGTGTCCCTCAAAAAGAATAGACTGTGAATCTTCGCATGGCCCGTAGACTTTTGTTAGAGATAATGGAATAGACTGCGAACGATATCTTCGTTGTGCAAAGTCCCTTTCTTAGCGATGCTGGAATAAGGACTGTGCACAATTCTTCGGTTGGCCCGTTGTGCAAAGTCCGATTCTAGAATAGACTGTGAACATCACTTTCACGCAGGACTTTTCCGCAAAGCCCAACAAGTATCTCTTCAGTGATTCTGGAACAGACTGTGAACCATCTTGATGGCATTTCTGGACACTTGGGAAGTGCACTTTCTACCAACCTACCGATTCCCCATGGATTTATAAATCCATGCAATTTCTTGTTTGTAGATGAATTTCAACAACCCCATGGATTTAGTTTTAAAATCTTCTAGGCATAGATAATCTGTGCTGCAACAAGTCTTTCCCGTATACTATTTTGTTTTAACAGCTCCCGTACAGTGCATTTGTCTCCTATGGGCCATAAAAAAAATCACATTTCTTTAAAGGAATAGCTCCAACACCACTTGGTTTGGTCCAAATTGTGTACTGTTCCAAGTCTTTTGTATTTTTGATGGACTAAGGTCTCCATCGGACCTTGTTACCACCACCCAATCTTCGAGGTATCTTGAAAATGCACTTGTGTCGGACTTCAGTATTTTCTGTACCTGTAAGAATCGGTACATAGGATTTGTGTGCTTTGTTCCCCACTATTCCCTTGGAAAAAGTATTTGTTCTAATCACGCATCTTGGGCCTATCAAAGAAAACCTCTTTCTCGTGTTCTCATCTAACCTCAACAGACATGACAGTGAGTTATGGATATTATTTAAGATAGCGTTTCTTTTTTTTTAAATTTTGACTTTCGGATGTTATTTAAGATGGCGTTTCTTTTTAATTCTATATAGTAGTTTATTATTATTATTCTGAGATGGTTTAAATAATTCACCATGCCACTATGAGAGATTTCTTTCTTTTTTTTTTATGAATTAATTTTTACACCGCTGCATCTTCAAGTTATTGCGATACCGGACTCATTGAGATGTTCAGGTGTTGTTGCTAACTTAAACGTTTTTTTTAAAGCCCTGATAGATCTTTGGTCCCAATCTTACATGAAACAAGTAGTTGTGTAAAGTTGCACGCTGGTCTTAGTGGGTGAAAGCGATGTTTCACATTTTCCTTTTTGCTCCTGGATATGTGTCCCCCAGTAATTTATTGTATTATCCGTGCAATGGAAAAAAACCGCGCGTGAGTGTGTGAAACGTATGCCTGAGAGCGTGTTAAAACAATGCAAGTTTCATACTTGATTTTTTTTGGTTCGGATAACTTAACCACCTTTTAGCATTGGAACCTATGAGCGCGTTCACATTATAATAAGTCCGACTGAAAATCTCACGTATTAAAACTTCCTTGTTGTTTGAAAAGTGCGTGTTGTAGCAAGGTAGGTTTCACACTTGAGATTTAAATTCCGGAAAGCTGGCCCTCCTTCTAACATTAGAATCTATGATCGCGTTCACACATATTTTGTGTTTTTAATCAATTATCCCCCACTGAAATCTCACGTGTGAACGCTGCCTTGTTGTTCGATACATCTAGCTGTAAAAAAAAATCTGCATTTCTTATGTCTCAATTCACTGTTATTTTGTTACTTCACTTCACGTGTTAATAGAGCATTTAAACTTTGACAAAGTATATATTTAAACAAAAAAAAACACTTTCAGGGAATACTTTCCCCGAACGCCGTCCACTTAGTGGCTAATAATCCGGTTATTATTTTTTTTTATTTAATATAACAACAAAAACTTTCATTTCTTAATAAAACGAATATTTTTTTGTTTATAGAGACAGTCTATTACATTTGGAATTGATCGTTATTCTATGTTGATCATTATTCTTATTTTGAAATCAAAAAAGACAATTATGATTAATCAAACAATTATTTATTTTGATTTGTTAATACTTCAAATTTTAACTTAGTGTATATATTTTGAAAAAAAGTTTATGTTAGCTTATTAAAAAATCAAAAAAGAATTGAATATTTCATATTTACATACGACATAACTTATTTTCATTCATATCATTTCCTGTCATTCATATTTTAACATTTCTTAGAACCAATCATTCCTTAATATTTTTTTTTCTTGATCATTATTTCTAAGCCTTTTTCGCAGAATGGAATATTTAATATTGTGTGAATGTAGTATAAGGGTAATTCAAATCAAACGTTTACTTAATTTGAGTTTTTTCTTCTTATTAATGTCACTTCTGCAAGAAAATCTGTGCGTCCATATTTGTGGTGCTGGTATTTTTTTCTTAACTTTTTAAATAAACCTGTTGCTATAATTGCATGTAGTCAGTGAGTGGCATTAGAACAGTGGCAGATCTAACTTATTGAATTACATATTCTTTATTTTTGACAAAAAAATATAATTTTTTTTCTTATCACTTGCCGAAATGTGTTGGATCGTCCGTCATTTTTTTTCCGCATAGATATTGAGGATCGTTAATGAAAAATAATTCTTTTAAAATCGTTGCCAGTTTTGGATAAAAATAATGTCTGAATATTTTGAAAAAAAAAATACTTTTAATATTCCTAAATTTTACATAATCCTTTCGCAAAGGCAATTCGATAGTTATTATTGAGAACTGAATTTTTTTTTATTTTATCAGATTAATTTTTTTTAATTAGTGTTTTTTGTTTTATTTTTGTTTTGTTTAGATCTGCCATTTGTACAACATGGTTTACAGTTCCATTAATGCATTGATGTAGTTTTCGGAACTACAATCTTTATTATTGTCATAGAAAAGAAGAGTGTTGTTTATATTTCCATATTTATATTCATATGCGACTCAAAGATTTTGATGTAATTTTGCTGTAAATTTTTACGAAGCCAAGTCAGATCGCTCAAAATTTTACAACTGTAATTGGTTTTCTTTTCAGTTAGTAACTGCTAAATAAAGAGAAAATTTAAGTTTAATTTTTTTCGAACTCAATATCATTTTTAACTTTTAAATTGGAAAGGAATCTGCGAAATCTTAAAAAATTTTCAATATTTTATGATACAAAATAGGATACACGATTGGATAGTTCGGTGCTAAAAACGTGTAATGCGCCTGTAATTAAAGAAAAAATATGAAATTTTTTGTACATCAAAATTTTTAAATATGTTACAAAATAGTCTTTTTACGGTTTTAAGAATGATCAAGCGAATTTTATTAAAATGTTTTTTAAAATAGTATTGTAAAATCACAAAACATTTTTTGAGAGTTTATAGTTTGGCAGAAAAATAACTCTTTTCTTTAAAAATCGAACAAATTTTTAGAAATCCCACAAATTTTTCGAAAATTTACCGTTTGGTAAAATTTAACAGTTTTTAAAAAATATCAGCAATTCCACCGATTTTTTAAAATCGTAAAATTATACTAAATTAAAAGAAAGAGAAAGCTTATTATTTAAACACAAAAAACCCACCATTTTTTCTAAAAATATTGAAATCGGTCCAATTTTGACATTATAATAGAATTTTGACAATTTCGAATAAGCCAATATTTGAGAGAATTTTTGTGTCGAGAGAATCTTTTTTAAAATATCATGTATTATAAGCACATAGAGTTATATATATACATATATATTTATCATTCCTTCAGAGTTGTAAAAAAAGAAAGATTTTTAAAAAATGATGTATTTTGTTGTTCATATTTTCAGTGTGTGATAACCGACGAAGGTCACACATACCTCGTCCTCTTTCATTGTTGTTTGTTGAAGATATTGTAAAATTTCGAAGCGCAAAAAAGATGAACCTTGCGCTCTATCATGTTATATATTGGAATTCACTGTTTTAACATTTGACATTTGTGTGTGTGTGGCAAGTGTTGTGTTTTACAATAAAAAGTGAAGTTCGTTAAAAAACAAAATTGTCTCTTTATTGTTTCTGAATAATAATAGAATGAAATAATAACAATAACAAAGACGATTAATAATGGGCTTGTTTCATGAGGGATCTGGCAGCAGCTTTTGTAAATGCTACTCTTTTTTTAATTTTGAGAATTACTCCACCAAACTTTTATAGTTTGTTTTTAGTACTATTCGTTCAAGAACTGTGCATGAAATTTAAAATGTGAGCTACAGTTAAAAAATCACATGCATTTATACTAAAACTCACAAAAAAATCACAAATTATTAAATTTAACATTGAAAAAAAAAACTCTAGATAGTACATCTTATTCCATGCACAATTTTGTGCACCATATAAATAAGAACGCAGGTTAAAAATTAAAAATCAACTTTTTTCGCAAAAACGCCTTAGGGATTTATTAAACACAAGAATTGAAAAACGCGAAACAGAGAAAAAAGGTTGAAAGCAGACAAAATACGTATTCAAACTTAAAGGAATGACTCCAGAAAAAATTTAATAACTTTTTTCTGCAGAAGATATCATTATGAAACTTTCAGTAAATTTTCAGAAAAATATTGTGAATAGAAAAATCAATATTTTGACCATTTTTTTTGGGTACCGCCGGGTCCCCTTAATTTACCAATCGAGGCTTAGGAATGAATTTATTTTCATTCGGCATTTCTGTTACCATTCAAGTCCTAGAATATGACCATAACAGTTATAAAAAACAATTATATTTATCAAATGTAAGAAATAAAACTAAAAACCAAGAAATTCAATTTTTGACTTAAGGTAGGCGAATACCCAAAATTCTAAAAATTTTACTATTACTTTAATCTTTTCCAAATTTGGCATAGTGATTTCAAATATAATGAACAATGCTTTTTGGGCAATTTTTTTATTTAAATATAAATGATTTATTTTAAACGGTGTTTTTCAACTAAAAAAAGGGGGTTACGCCAACACTTCTAGCATAAAAAGTTTTACATTAATTAACCTGAAATTTTTCACAGGTGATATTTCAATATATATCTGTGCCATGAACCTCTAACATCTGGTGTAAGTATACAGGTTTTTTAAAAAAAAATGTCCAAGTGTAAGTTAATAGAAAAAAATCCTTTTTTGTGTGGTTAATTTATAAAATTTTTCTTAATAACTTTTTTTCTTGTAATTTGTTTGTAATTCTAGAGGGTCATTGCATGTACCAGTTTAAAACGAAGAATTTAACACATAATAAATGTTCATAGGATGAAAATTCAATGTGGTAGACTTGTTGGCCTAAACCTCTTTTTTTAGTAGAAAAACACCGTTTAAAATAAATAAATAATATTTAAATAAAAACAAAAGCCTAAATAGTATTATTCATTATATTTGAAATCACTATGCCAAATTTGGAGAAGATTAAAGCAATAGAAAAACAGTTTAATATTGCATAATAATAGGTTAGTTAATATCGTTAACCCATCGTTAACCTATTATTGCATAATAATTGGTTAGTTAATATTAGTTAAAATAAATGTTTAAATTTGCTTCCATAACATAAATATTTAGTTATTCTTTCTAAATATAGAGATTTCTTTCTAAGATAGTGTAATTAGTAAGGTTGGGTTAAGAAATCTGGCTGTTTAATGTTCAATTGAGAGCACGATATAAGAAAATATTTCAAATGTTAGTAGCATCATAAGGTTTTGCGTTAAATTGCCGACTTAAAAGAAGAATTCAGTCCTAATAAATTACTCTAAATAAAGTTAATTTATATTTTAAAATAATCGAAATGACTGACATCAATCAAAATTTAAGGCAATCCGGAATCTTGCAGAGCTCCCATGGGCTGTAATGTTAAGTTAGTAATTTTTAGAATGGTTTTTCTGAGAATCTATGAGACACATTGGTGTGAAATTCTTTGCAGTGGTACATTAAACAGTTTTAAAGACTTTAATACGGTAATTTGTAAAAGTAATACATAATTGCTGAGAAAGAGAAATTGAATGGGGGAAAATGTTGTTTTTGTAGTTTTTGATACTTGACATAGAATTTATTTTTTTAACTTCTTTTGTTAAACAGATTTTGCTTAAACCCCATGTCTATGTGTTAAGCACATGTCTATGAACATGAAATTTTTTTAAATTTTGTCTATATCTCTTATAGTTCCCGAGAAAAGTGAATTCGAACATTCCAAAACTGTTTTGAGAAAATTGGCTTCAAAGTTAAACTTTTCTTACTTAAACTCTTTCGCGCTACGAAGGATTTTTGCTTCCTCGTAGGATTTGATAGGAATAACATTATCGAATCCTTAGTTGTTCGGGCGTTTCAGTAAGGAATGGGTTAAACATAAAGTGCCTTTCGTGAAATCGCAAAAAGAAATATTACTTTTAATGCACTGATTGTAAAGTGTTATATATATCATTTTAAAAAGAAGAAACGGATCTATTAAAACATTTAGAAATCTCAAAATCAATTTTTTAATGAATTTTCGATTCCGGGTTACCTTATAACTTCGAGAAACTTCTTAAAATCCTTTACTTCATATAAGAACAACGGATTTTTTAAAAATATTTGTTAAAAGCTAAAAATTAAGCGAGAACAAGTTCTTATTACACATGCCGAGTGGCTACACTCAGTGCCAATCTAATTTGGGTAAAATCAAAGAGTAAAAGGGCAGAGGGAAAAGCGCGGTTGGTCCGTTAGTTGGAAACTCTTGTAAGGTAATATTTACATAAAAAATAATCTGAATACAATTTAACCAAAATACACTTTTCATTCTGATAAAATTGCCAAATTTTCTCAAATAAATTCAAATCTGTTAGACCTTAAACGAAATTAGTGTTTTAAACATGTTTTCTGGATGGATACACAAATAATTTATGGAACTCTCTACATCAGCGGAAGGATCTTCTCCATAGCATATTTCTATTTACCCAACTTAGGTTGACAAGGAGTGTAGTTCCATTACGGACCCTGTTATCATCTCAATCGACCTTTTACGTACTTGTTCACCTCAGAAGAAAGCCCTGAGCTCTGAGTTGATTCATAAACAGTTACCTGATTCTTAATCGATCCCAATAATTCCGTTTAAAAATTCTTATCAGTAAAGGATTATTCTTCTAAGTAAAGGATTTTTAAACATTCCTCCAATAAGCTTTAAATTTTGATTGATCTCAGTGTCTTGAACTTGTTTATTGACAAATTAATGTCATTTAGAATCTTAGGGTCGAATTTTTTTTTATTTAGTTGCCAGTTTTATATGATGGTATTAATGTTAAAAAAAAATTCTTATATCTTGCTCTTAATTCTTTTCCCAATGATTCCATTTTGAACTACCTAACTAGCGATTTTATTTCTCACTGAGTTAAACTTGCATTTACTTCAAATAAATTTCATTAAATTCTCCATACCTTTTTTTTATAAGGTTTTATTTTCCTTTTGTATCGTGAGATGGAATAATCGTGTCTTTTGAAGAATCAAATAATGTTTGTTGTAGATAGATGAAAATATGAAAACCATTATATAAATGATATTCACTCCGAAACAATCTTCTTAAATAAATTGGTCCTAAATTCTTCATGAGTAAATTTTTAAATTGTTTAAAAATTCAATTTAAACTATTTTTGACAAATAAAATTTCAAAAAAAATGTAATTTATTCAAAAGTTATAATTCTATTTTTTTAAAAAATTTTAGTTAAAAATTTTTTTCCCTGCTTTTTACCATTTCATCCTGGATGCATAATGAGTCTATTTCACGGTTTTTAGAAAAAAAAGTTGTCATTGGGTTAAATTGACATTAAAGTAGCAGATATCTTTGTAATTTTAGTCATACACGCTAAACACTTTACCCTCAGGGTAAAGAAAAAAAATACTCTTATAAAATACCCTATTACTCCATTAAAATTCCCACATGAAATTTGGCAAATCCGTCTAAACCTGATTAACCTATGGCACTCCATTCCATTGTAAGATATGAAAGAGAATTTAAAAAAATTCTACAGAAGTTGCCGGTTTCTGTTGGACGCCGGCCAAAACACAGCCAAAGGACGCGGTATCCATTGTGTGCAGACGATAAGGAACAATTGAACGCCCCCCTCCCCCATTAACGCCTTTTCTTTAGAAGTTTAGAACGTCCTTGGAACATCGCTCGGACTTACCTGGATTGGCGGAAATCGAATCGAACGGGAAGTGAATATTTGTTGTTTCTATTCGAAATTAATAATATTATGATTCTAAAGTATAGTTATTAAAACCGTTTTGTTGTGATTGATTATTGTAATGGTTATAAAATATTTAGGAAAACTTGCCAGCTATATATTCTCGGGGCCATATATTTCTTAATAGCCCTTTCTGGGAACCCTTTCACCTGACTGTCAGGTTTTCCAGCAACACACATAATTTTTACACATTTTCATATTTTATTGTTTTATTAAATTTTAAAATTTAAAGCATGGAGGGGTCACTTAAAACCATCTACTACATAAATACAATTGTTTTTTTTTTTTTAAAGATTTAGGAAATTACATTTTTAGTTAAAATTTTAATTTAAATATCATACAGTGAAAACAAGTTGACACTTCAATCAATTTGCTTATCCCCCAGAGCAATAGACTAGGTAGTCTTCAGTGTAGAGCGGCAAATTATAAAAGGGCAGCTATTCGGCATTTTTTTTTAAAGTTAAAATTATTGCACCATGTAAAACATTAAAATTATAATTTTATCCTAACTAAATATTTTTTATTGTTTAAAACAGATGAAAACGCCAATGGACCCTATAGAGGGAGTACCCCTTCTTGTAGAGGGTCTGTAAATAAACATTGGTCTATAGAAGGCATATTATTAAACCGTCAAGGGGTATTGGACTGATATAGACAAAATGGACATTGGGAAGCAAATGGTGAAAATATTATTATGGGAAATTTGAATTACAAAAAAAAAAAAAAAAAAAAAAAAAAAAAAAACTAAGCCAATATAGTAATAACAAGTGTTTTAATCGTTCTCAAATAATAATAATAATAATAATAATAATAATAATAATAATAATAATAATAATAATAATAATAATAATAATAATAATGATGATGATGATGATGATGATAATAATAATACATAGATACATTAATTTAAAGGTTTAAACGATTAACTCAATCATAATTATAAAAAAATACGTAATCGCCTAAATCTAATTTATTCTACTTCACCTGAAGAGGACGACTTTTCGCGAATTATTCAATTGTCTCGAGTTTGACCCACTTCATTCACTTGACAGATCCCATTTGCTGAAGAGATAAGAACTCGAGTGGACAGAAAATCGCCAATAAACCATTCTGGACAATGATCGGATCACTTGAATGGATAAACGTTAAAAAAGGGGTCAGGTTGGTTGAAAGATTACCATACAGGATTCTTGTTTTACTAAATTTCTGAGAGGGAAAGGCTTTGGGGGAAATGCTTCAACGTTCTTGACTTCTTTTGGACAATGATCGGTAAAAAAATGTCGTTTCCGTTTGAAGATTTCCTTACATGCTTTCTTCCCGCTAAATTGTTGAGAGAAAAAAGTTTGGAGGGAAATGCTTCTATGGAACTGGCAACTTTTAGACAATGATAGGATCATTTAAGTGGCCGCACATAAAAAAAAATATCATTTCCGATGGACGATTTCCTTATATGCTTTTCTTTCACTAATTTGTTGAGAGAAAAGAACTTAGAGGGAAATTATTCCACAGACATGACACCTTTTTGGATGTAGGTATTTGAATTTGAATGTAATGAGATTATCGGAAGAATTCATCGGAATCATAAATTATACTCTCAAAACGAACGAGCGATTTTCAACTCAGTCTGAGTTAGTTTTCACTCCTCCAGTCTAGAAAATGCACTTATCATATTGGAGTAGATCCTTTGTGTGTTAAACCTTAGACAGGATCACTCCAAACGAGTGATTTTAACACAGTCTGAGTTAATATTCACTCCTTTCCAGTATCGAAAATGCACTTCTCCTACTGGAGAGGATTTCACTCCTTTGTTTTAAGCGTGTAGTTGTGTGTTGTGTAACACAGCACGATTTTCAATCGCCTCTCGATTAAGCAATACAGATTTAAATATAATTATGCATTCCATAACATAATTTAAATTTCTTTAAAACAAAAAAAAAATATGGCAGCTATACTCTGTCGAGCATACGCAATTTTTCTCGAAAACTATTTTCCTCGAAACTAAGTCTGTCTATTTAAAACTACTTTACATCTTAAACTTAAGGAGCTACGGAGTTCTAATTTGGTACAGAAGCTCCTATTACCTGGCCGGACATCAAAATAAGGTATTCGAGAAAACCGAACTGCCATAGAGCCTCTTAGGTTTTAAAGTTATCGACATGGCTGAGGGGAGCCTAGTGGTTAAGATTTCGGTCTCGGGATCGGAATTTTCCCGAGATAGAGTCCCGGTACCACTGAAGACCCACCGGGTATATGCGGAGTACGTGCTCGCTATATCTGTGTGTCCGAAAGTCCCGTGGGCGCAGTTTCCCACTGGTAGAGGTCCCTGGAGACTATTTACTTTCCCTTTAGAGATATGTCTAACTTGTGGAGGTGGCGATAGATGGCAACATCTGTAACGTATGTGTGTCTGTCTTACTTGACGAAGGTTTATAAGAGGGCCTCTGACCAAGCGCACAAGGATGAAGATATATGTCTACCAACCAAGCAACCAAGTTATTGACATTATGTTAAATAAGTAAACGTCGTGAAATCGCGTTTTTAGTTTTAAACCAGAAATTTCTGATTGATAAACAAATTAAATTTCATAATGGACAAACTAAGAAGCGTTTTCCAATTCCTGGTTTTCATTCTGCGAAAGCCCTTGTCCTGATTGGACAACTCATCGATGTTTCCGTACCAAGGTTCCTGATTAATTTCGAATGCTCAAACGACTGTTAAAAGGACGAATATCTACACATTAGGTAAGCATTTACTGCGCTTGAACAGCGAAACAGTGTTATAAACTAGCGAAATGAAGTTAAAAAGAAAGTTAGAAGAAGATGTAAGTGGGCGCTCTGCAGGGAAGCTGGCATTTACGGCTTGCCTTCAGATGAGAAACAAGGTCAGTTTTAGTGAAAGTAATTTCTCATACTATCGTGTGTCTTCAATTCTTTTTAAAATTAGGGAAATTGGTTTAACCCTGTGAGAGCTAAGCAAATTAGCTAAAACTAGCTTCACTAGCTTAATCATAAACTGACAAATTAAATTGTTTTCTCCTGCATGATAGAAAACGTAAATTCTCATTGAAAAATTTGATTTCTTTAAACCTTTTTAATTATATTTTTGCAGCATATAATCATAAAAGATTTCTCCAGACTTCATATTTTAATAAAAAGTTTGGAAAAAATGTTGGAAGAAGCTGTAAGTTTGCGCTCTGCAGGGAAGGTGACATTAACGGCTTGCCTTCAGATGAGAAACAAGGTCAGTTTTAGTGAAAGTACTTTCTCATACTATCGTGTCTTCAATGCTTGTTTCACTATTATTTTTTTTAATTTCGGGAAATTGGTGAGAGCTAAACAAATTAGCTAAAACTAGCTTAAGTATAAACTGACAAACTAAATTGTTTTCCCTGCATGATAGAAAATTTGATTTTTTTAAAGGAAAATTTGATTTTTTTTTTGCATTTTTTGAATTATATATTTGTAGCATATATAATCATAAAATATTCCCCCAGACTTCATATTTGAAAAAAAAGTCGGGAAAAGAAAGTTGGAAAAAGTTATAAGTGGGCGCTCTGCAGGGAAACTGCCATTAACGGCTTGCCTTTAGATGAGAAGGTATGGTATGGTACATATATATTCCAGCTTGTGTGCTTGTTCAGAGAACCACTTATAAGCTTTCGTCAAGTAGGACAGACACAGAAGGAATTTTTACAGTCACAAAGAAAGGAATAACACGTAGACAAATAACAGTATTTATTGACGGTCACAAACATCCATGCTTGACCGGGATTCGAACCCGACCCCAGCAGCTCCAAAGGCTAGCGTGCTAACGATTGAGCCACCGAGGCTGCGATGAGAAGGTAATGGTAAGGTAATGTAATCGATTCCGGCTGCCTACTTCTAGCTTCCTTTCGGAGCTTTAACACAGCCAATAACGCCTCGTAATTTAGAACCCTGGCCAAATGACGACAGATGAGAAACAAGGTCAGTTTTAGTGAAAGTAACTCATTCCATATCGTGTGTCTTCAATACTTGTTTCAGTATTATTATTTTTTAATTTAGGGAAATTGCTTTAACCCTGTGAGAGCTAAGCAAATTAGCTAAACTAGCAAAACTAGCCTAAGTATAAACTGACAAACTAAATTGCTACTAAAATTTAAATTTTTAATAGACAATTTGATTTCTTTAAATTTTTTAATTATATTTTTGTGGCATATAATCATAAAAGATTCCTAAGACTTCCTATTTAAAATAAAGCGGGAAAAAGCTGTAAGTGGGCAATCTGCAGGGAAGCTGACATTAACGGCTTGTTGCCTTCAGATGCGAAACAAGGTCAGTTTTAGTGAAAGTTCTTTCTCGTACTATCGTGTGTCTTCAACACTTGTTTCACTATTATTTTTTTTAAATTTATGGAAATTGGTTTAACCCTGTGAGAGCTGAGCAAATTAGCTAAAACTAGCTGAACTAGCTTAAGTATAAACTGACAAACTAATTTGTTTTCCCTGCATGACAGAAAATTAAATTTTTTTAATGGAAAATTTGATTTCTTTACATTTTTTAAATTACATATTTGTAGCATATCATCATAAAAGATTTCTCCAGACTTCATATTTTAATAAAAAGTTTGGAAAAAAAGTTGGAAGAAGCTTTAAGTGGGAGCTCTGCAGGGAAGCTGGCATTAACGGCTTGTTGCCATCAGATGAGAAACAAGGTCAGTTTTAGTGAAAGTACTTTCTCATACTATGTCTTCAATACTTGTTTCACTATTTTTTTTTAAATTTAGGGAAATTGGTTTAACCCTGTGAGAGCTAAGCAAATTAGCTAAAACTAGCAAAACTAGCTTAAGTACAAACCGACAACCTAAATTGTTTTCCTTGCATGATAGAAAATTTAATTTTTTAATGCAAAATTTGGTTTCTTTAAACTTTTTTAATTATATTTTTGTGGCATATAATCATAAAAGATTCCTACAGACTTCATATTTAAAAAAAAAGTGAGGGAGGGCTGTAAAAGTGGGCACTCTGCAAGGAAGCGGACATTAACGGCTTGAATTCAGATGAGAAACAAGGTCAGTTTTAGTGAAAGTATTTTCTCATACTATCTTGTGTCTTCAATACTTGTTTCACTATTATTTTTTTAAAATTTAGGGAAATGAGTTTAACCCTGTGAGAGCTAAGCAAATTAGCTAAAACTAGCTTAAGTATAAACTGACAAACTAAATTGTTTTCCCTGCATGATAGAAAATTTAATTTTTTTTAATGAAAAATTTGATTTTTTTTTTTGCATTTTTTTGAATTATATAGTTGTAGCATGTATAATCATAAAAGATTCCCCAAGACTTCATATTTAAAAAAAAGTCGGGTAAAGAAAGTTGGAAGAAGTTATAAGTGGGCGCTCTGCAGGGAAGCTGGCATTAACGGCTAGCCTTTAGATGAGAAGGTAATGTAATCGATTCCGGCTGCCTATTTCTAGCTTCCTTTCGGAGCTTTAACACAGCCAATAACGCCTCGTAATTTAGAACCCTGGCCAAGTGACGACAGATGAGAAACAAGGTCAGTTTTAGTGAAAGTAACTCATTCCATATCGTCTGTCTTCAATACTTGTTTCAGTATTATTATTTTTTTAATTTAGAGAAATTGCTTTAACCCTGTGAGAGCTAAGCAAATTAGCTAAAACTAGCTAAACCAATTTAAGTATAAACTATAACTAAATTGTTTTCCCTGCATGATAGAAAATGTAAATTTTAATGGAAATTTTGATTTCTTTAAATTTTTAAAATTATATTTCTGTAGCAGATTAGCATAAAAGATTCTACCATAATTTACATTTCAAAATTCAGCAAAATTATAAGATTTATAAATATTTGAAAAATTGTGTGTGTTGCTAGAAAACCTGACTGTCAGGTGACGAAGTTTATGCGCCTGTATTTTCTCACAGGCTTAATTTCACTGAGTCATGTGTCAGCTACATTTATCATTTGAAAAACGATTTGCAAAAATATTCAATACAGCCGGAATAATTGTTTTTATTTCTAGTACGACTGAAAAACATTTTTCGCCCGACTTTTCGCAAATGTCAGTTGTAGAGTATTCTGTACGGAATAACTTAAAATAGACTTAGGCCAAGTGGATACCTTTAAGTATATTAAAGCTAATTATCACAAAAACATGTTTGCGGAAGGTTTTAAGAAAAGTACCCAAGTCAGCACAGCAAGGGGTTGAATAGTTAACGGGATAGGATTGATAAATTAAAGAGCTTAGTGGAAGAACGTGCTAAGTGACAAAGTTTTTCGTTTGCACTTCAATACGTTAAAAACGGTACCTGCATACGGTAAAAATTGTGCATAACTTTAAGTTTATGAAAAAGGGACAACTTGTTATTTTTAAAGGATGGAATAATCGGTACATTGGACACAAGAATATCAATTTTTCAAGAATGTAATTTAGGACGTTTTACCACTAAGCTCTTTAACCATCTAATGCAGTGGTTCCCAACCTGGGGGCGATCGCCCCCAAGTGGGCGATTTGTGTTATCAAGGGGGCAATAAATAGCTTGGGGGCGATAGGGGGGCGATGAGTATTCAAAGGGGGGAGATTAAAATATACTGTACAGTAAAACCATTCCAATTTTTTTTATCACCATGACAATTTCAAACTGACATTCTTGCAAGTTTTGAGGATTTGACCAAGTTAAAAATTCCTGATTCTATTGTTGATCCATTCCCTTTTGAATCTGAGGGTTGTGGATAACCTTGATAACTCTTTGTAGACGGAGTTTGTAGATTTGAAGTACGACTGTGAGGCGAAACTCATTTTAAGTGAGAGGTTATGAGTTAGCCTGCGTGAAACTTATTTACACTGATTCTAAACTGTGGTAAAAAGCTGAACTACCTCTCATCTCTTTCCGTCAATATATTTAGTTAAAAAAGGGTTAGTTCTGTTATTTAGCTCCTCACTAAACAAAGATATCAATTGGATATTTGCCTCAAAGACTTGCGCATGAACTTGAAAAAAGATAGAATAAAAAAGTTTTCAACATTCAATTTTTTTCTTTAATTTTTATTGTCAACTCTCTTAAATTTTCCAGAATTGAGTTTAAAGATCTTAGTTAATTATTTTACTTTTATTCTTTGAAAAAATATAAATTTAAATATAAGAAAAAACATATTTTTTTCGATTTTATTTAAGAGTAACCGGATAAAGCTGCTTTGGTTATTTTTATATATTGTGAGGTATCAGTTTTACGACTGCTTTCTGCGCTAGATCTACCTCGTGCGGCACCTACCTTCGTGCTGCGTGACTCTAGAACTGGATCTGGCAGTAGATCTGAATCTGCCAGCTTATATAAAGCGATTGTGGTTGGAATCAAGGAGGAAGATCAGAGAAGATTTTTATAGATCGAGTTTGTAGCGGGATGATGATGTTTTTAAAATGTTTTTAATAAATGAATTAGTTAACCTTTTCAATAAATTTATTTCTATGAAGCCTACACTCGTCACAGCTAATAAAATTGGTGGCAGCAGGTGCGATGTTTAAAGCACGCTTTTTAGTGAGACTGGTGACAGGACTTTGAGTGCTTACGGTGGAAATGGAAGTTTGGAACTTCTAGTTGGAAGGCTTTTCATCTGTCCGGATCTGAAAACTGGAGTGGCCGGGCTGTTTCGTCGGAACTTTGGGATCTGATGTGGAGCCTTTTCTTCGGGACCAGTGGAGCCTCATCTTCTGAGCCAGTGGAGCCTCATCTTCTGAGCCAGTGGAGCCTTTTCTGGTCTGAAGTCTGGCGTGGCCGGGTGTCTCGTCGAAATTGCAGAGCCTCATCTCTTGATCCGGTGGTGTCGTGCACACGACTGTACTGAACCAAGATTTTGGAGGAGGTTCTGTTTAGTCCGGTGGTCAACGAGTTCTTCGACGTGACTGGTGGACAGATCCGTATTTGGAACGGAAAGGCAAAGGTAAGCCGGAGCTTTTACTGGAGGCAATTTTTAAATAAAATTTTAAAATTTAGTTATTGGGTTTAGTGATTATTGCAATAATAAAAATAAATTGATGGTTATGATTGGGTGTGGAGTTAAGAATGTGAGTGTTGTATGCGAATAGTTTTAGTGATTGGTATAATAAAGATAAGTTGGTTGTGATTGGGTGTGCAGTTATGAGTGTAAAGTGATGTGTGAAAAATTAATATGTGATTGGTTTTTAGTGATTAGTAGTGGTTTTAGAAGGTTTTACGGTGATTTTTGGTGTTTCGAAGGGATATGTATAGTAGGATTGGGTTTTAGTGTGGACCGTTGATCGGTTGGTAGTGACTTTTCAAAGGTGCAAAGTGTAGGAATCTTTGGGATTGTCTTTGGAGAATTCTGTCGTGGGATAAAGGTTTTTTCCATTTTGGTTGGTACGATGGCTTACCTGTGTAAATATTTGAAAGAGGACTTAATGCTCGTTGCCTATGAGATGAGAGTCGAGGTGCCGGAAAACTGTCGTAAGGTAGACCTTAAAACAGGGATAATTGAAAGCGAAGAATATGACGAGGAAGTGGTTAAGTTTCTATTGGATACTATGGTAGAGGATCGTAGGGTGAAAAAGGAGGCCGAGAAAATGAGAGAAGAAAGAGCATGCGAACTAGAGAAATTGGGAATTACTCGTAATTGGCGTGTTCAAACTAAGACAGCGATCGTAGATAAATCCGTGGATATGGAACATAACCTATTGGGAAATTATACCCAGGAGTTGATTGACTCGAATAAGCATAATTCGCAGCCCCTTAGCGCTGTAGTAACTCAGAGCCCGGTTCAAAGAGGAAAAGAACTTATTAAGAGTGAAGTAACGTTTGGAAAGGAAATAGAGACTGATCAGGGAGAGTTTAAGGTAAGTCCGGAAGAGATTATGCCCAAACTACAGTTACCCGTGGATAGTGGAAGTAAATGCCAATTGGTCCAAATGAACTCTGCGACGTTCTGTGGAGAGCAGAAACTGTGCATGGATTTGAAATGTGTTGGGGAAAAAGGTGGAGATGGTAAATCTACAGAGTCGGTTGGGGAGAAAGGATTACTGTTCCAGAAAACGATAGACCCTGTGGGTACTGGGAGGAAACGGATGCTGCCTGTGTACTATAGGAAGTCAGTCCTTAGCTTGTGTCATGAGGGTTTGTACGCTGTTCGTTTGGAAGGTGTCATTCACGAATCCGATCCTTGGTTCAAGTATTGTGCAACACATTATATGGTGCAGTATGTGTTTTATAACTTTTTAAATTGGATTATTGATTATTTTATATTGAATGAATTGGATGATTATGGATTTTTGAATGAATTGGAATTTTATATAAATATTTTGTTAATGTTAATTTTTCTTGCCTCTAGTAGTGAAGTGAAGGTGAAACCTGTTTTTGTGCCTAATCAGTATATTTCAGATTTTGCCGGATCTTGCAAAATCTTTCTGAAGGGGGGAGGAGTTGTGAGGTATCAGTTTTACGACTGCTTTCTGCGCTAGATCTACCTCGTGCGGCACCTACCTTCGTGCTGCGTGACTCTAGAACTGGATCTGGCAGTAGATCTGAATCTGCCAGCTTATATAAAGCGATTGTGGTTGGAATCAAGGAGGAAGATCAGAGAAGATTTTTATAGATCGAGTTTGTAGCGGGATGATGATGTTTTTAAAATGTTTTTAATAAATGAATTAGTTAACCTTTTCAATAAATTTATTTCTATGAAGCCTACACTCGTCACAATATGGTAGTAAGTGTTTGAAATTATAAAATTGCTTTATTACAGTTACTTTTTAGTTACACTTTAACTCAAATTATAATTGGACAAATTATAAAAATTAAGGTGATATGTGTTAGTCAACTTAAACAAGGGGGCGATGTTACAGAAAAGGTTGGGAACCACTGATCTAATGCATGAATTTTTATTTTCATCCCAAAAAATATATATGTATCTTTAACACTCATACATTATGGGAAAAGTACTGAAAAAAACTTAACTGCATTAGAATTTAAATAATTTCAATTTTTAAAATTTTTGAGATTGTCAAAAACCAACTACAAAATTCCAATTTTGATAAGAATGAATATAAAACTACTAAATATATTTCAAAATAACCCTCTTTAACTATAATTAGTTTTTCAAAACAATTTATTTGTATTTAGTACTAATATTATTATATTTTGAAAACTGCCAAAAACGTAATTCCACAACCAGTTAATAACCTCACTCTTAATTATGAATACATTTTTACTACTGTCATCTTTGAGGATTATTAGAAACTAAAACTTTTAATTGGAATGTAATAGATGAAAAAAAATTGTTGAGAGAGAGCTCTAATTTAATAGAATAAAGTTAGGTTAGGTTTTGAATTATCGTCACACTAGAGCTACACGAGGGCTATTGGCGACGGGCGTCGTATTTTAGAACCACAGTCAGGTGACGAGCCAACACCTGAATAGGCACCCAACGCAACCGTTAAGGGCGACATCGTACGCAGCGTTAGGACTTTGAAGGATATTTAAAGTGCACTCCCTTACACAAGGTATTATTCGTCGCACATTTTTGGCTACACGGGCCGTTTATAGGCTGGCAGCTATTTTGGTGATGCCCGGACCCGAACCTGGGACCTTCCGCATGCTAATCGAGTGCTTAAAGGACTGGGCTCCCCAGCCCCCATATAATAAAGTAGATTATGTTACTTGTTGCTAAACGGCAACAGTATGCATTAGAGGGTTAATTGAACCATTGAAGTGCTGAACGATTTACAATTTAGGAAGTGCACTTGTTCAATTTATTATTTAATATTGTACAGTGCCGGCCCACCGTTGTAGTGGTCAGTGTTCTAGCCTTTGGCGCTGCTGGGCTTGGGTTCGAATCCCGGTAAAGGCATGGGTGTTTGTGCTTGTCAATAAATGTTGTTATTTGGCTATATGTTTATGGCGTCCTTCTTTGTGTGTCTCTTGTGAATGTCTCTTCTAGCGAACTGGGTAATGGGCTATAAAGCCTACACTCTCCCTTCTAGAGGGCGCAATCCCTGTCACTGTCATTTGTTCAATTTAGGAATTGCATTTGTTCAATTTAGGAATTGCACATGTTCATTTTAGGAATTGCACTTGTTCAATTTAGGAATTGCATTTGCTCAATTTAGGAATTGCATTTGTTCAAGTTAGGAATTGCATTTGCTCAATTTAGGAATTGCATTTGTTCAATTTAGGAATTGCACCTGTTCAATTTAGGAACTGCATTTGTTCAATTTAGGAATTGCATTTGTTCAATTTAGGAATTGCATTTGTTCAATTTAGGAATTGCACTTGTTCAATTTAGGAATTGCATTTGTTCAATTTAGGAATTGCACTTGTTCAATTTAGGAATTGCATTTGTTCAATTTAGGAATTGCACTTGTTCAATCTATCATTGCACTGTTTTATGCTCTGAAAATTAATTTTCTTCATAAAAACGTAATGCATTGAATCTGAATGTGGAAATGAGGGCTTGTGCGGGCAAGGTGGTCGCTCATTTGGGAAACAAGGTCAATAGGAGCGAGAGTCGTTTCTTCTCCTTCTCATCCCTCACTGGGCCGGATTTTTCTCGTTTCTGGCGGCGAAAGTGAAGCTGACCCCATTTACTTTGTCGAGCGGAGATGAGTAGTTTCTTTCCTGCTTCATCCTTGACATTTATTTTTTTTTCTCCACAGGAAGATTATGAGAGATAGCATTCCTTTTTTGAAAAATTTAAATTCAGGGAAATCTGTTGATGGAATTTGTTCGATAGATTATAAAAATCAGACTGGGTAATCTTTGTCTGCTGAGGGTCTGTTGAGAAAATCCCAAGGACCCAAAAAGTTTAAGTAAAGGGTTTGTATTGTGTTCCCCAAACAAACAATAAAATGAAAATTTGCTTAAGAGTTCAGTTCTCTAAAAATTTCAATACCTATCATTGCCTTTTATGCAAACTGCGGAAAAAGCAATGCTCCTGTAGAAAAAACCTAAGGAAATACAATAGATCGAAGATTGTGATACAAAGTCTAAATGATTTCCTTTTAGGATATTAAAATATTTTTTCGTGCACTTGAAGAAAATATTTTTGATATTCTCATTTTAAAAAGTTATAAAAAAAGTGTTATATAGTATTCCCTTAACATAAATGACAATGATAGTAAATGAAGTTTCGTGAATACTCTTAAGCAAATTTATAATTTGATTTCTTCCAAAAGCAAGAAATAAATTAAATTTGCTTAAGAATCCTCTAAAAATTCCAATAACTATCATTGTGATTTCTGAAACATTTGGAAATTAACACTTCTTTAAAAAATCTAAAATAATGCAATACTTGATAATGATACTAAGATTTAACTACTTTTACTTGAAAAATAATTTTTTTAACAATTAAAAACAATATTTTTGATATTCTTTTTTGAAAATACGGAACTCTGGTTGAAAGTTACTCTGCCATAGGTGATCTTTAGTGACATTCGTTAAAAATAAAATATAAACCTATGACCAGTATACAAACCATCGTCGATGTCGAAAGTTTGACCACTATCTTGGCCCCGGATGAAATTTGTGTATTTCAAATGTTTCTTTATCAAACAGAAATTTCAATAATTATAATTGTTATTTATGCAACATTTAGAAAAAAGCAATGCTTCTTTTTAAACCCCCCCCCCCTAAAATAATGCAATATTTGAAGATAGTGATGCCAAGATTTAAATGAATAGGTGAGTGCAGAAACAACGTCAGTCACAAATTTCAAATTTTTCAGGAGGGAGAAAAAACGTAATAACTCCTCCTCTATTTCTGCACTCAACACTCGAAACAAACGTCCTGTATTTACGGAACTACTCAACAGACTAAAGCCTTGGTTTCCTCGGAGTCTGTCGCCAGAAAAATGCGACCGCTATTATACGTGGATGACGTCACCTTACCGGCCATCGCTTCATCGGAACGTTACGTTGACACGAAACTGGAAACCTAGCGAATTCACTCAACTAACTCTGTTGTTGTTTTGGTTTTCGTCTTTGCTTGTCAAAAATGGAAAATTTAGGTTCTTCGTGATTTCTCACAAAATCAATTGGCATTTCTTCCTCGGCAAGCGTAAAACAACTCTCGCCTTCCGTTATTTCCACAATTTTTTAATTTCAGGCAAGCACACCGCACAACAGACAGCAGCAAAAAACGTTGTCATTAGGATTTCCCCAACACACTCAACAGCAACTCAATCTGGCGGTCATGTTGAGTTGTCCGGCAACGCTCCCGAGGAAACCACTCTAGCGTAATCAATGTCAGTAGTTTGTATGACGTCACTCACCGCACTTGTCCGACCGCTTAAATCTGTTGACGGACTCCGAGGAAACCAAGGCTTAACGTAGTTTTTGCACCCAACACGCATCTTGCCTTTCTACGCTTATTTTCATTGAAAACGAGTTTTCGGATATTTTGACTGAAGTGGTTTCTGCACTCACCAATTCAATATTAATGCCGTGGATGATCGGAGCTTTTCTCTACAAATCAGGAAATAAATAACGAAACAGGAAAAGAAAGTGGAAATTTATGATCGGACTTCGATGATTGTCATGACTTCAGCGGTTCCGTGCCCATTCGAAGGCCGGTTTATCAGTGACGTAACAGGTGACGTCACCAGTCTTTGGAACCCACACAGATAACGGGTTTCACAGTACGTGCTACTATCGGACGAGTCGACTGGGCCTCTGAACTGAGTGGTCGTCACTTGACCAGGGTTCTAAATTACGAGGCGTTATTGGCTGTGTTAAAGCTCCTTATGGAGGATAGAAATAGGCAGCCGGAAACGATTACACTACACTCTTAAAACAAAAGAGTGAAATCCACTCCAGTTGGAGAAGTGCATTTTCGACACCCTAAAGGCATGCATATTTTCTCAGACTGAGTTAAAATCACTCGTTTGGAGTGATCCTGTCGGAGGTTTAACACACAAAGGATCCACTCCAAAAGGAGAAGCGCATTTTCCAGACTGGAGGAGTGAAAATTAATCAGACTGAGTCAAAATCGCTCGTTCGTTTTGAGAGTGAAAACTACTGAATGGTCAGTTTTCTTTAGTTTGAATTATCGCCACACTAGAGCTACGTTTGGGCTATTGGCGACGGGCGTCGTACTTCAGAGCCGCAGTCAATTGACGAGCCGACACCGAAATTGGCACCCAACGCAACCGGCAAGGGCGACATCGTACGAAGCGTCGGGACTTTGGAGCATATTTAACGTGCACTCCCTATACACGGGTATTATTCGTTGGACGTTTTCGGCTGCAGGGGCCGTTTATAGGTCGGTAGTTATTTCGGCGATGCCGAACTAAGGACCTTCCGCATGCAAGGCGAACGCCTAACCAACTGGGCTCTCCAGCCCGATTATTAATTAGGCTTACAAGGCCCGGGCCTTGGGGCCCTTATTTTGTAGGGAATATTTTACATAAATTGACTCTAAACCTATAAAATTTGCTTCGCATATAAAAATTATGAATAATTCGATGACAAACATAATTTAAATAACGAATATTTTTGATTTTTTTATAACATTATGTACCCTTAGTGCAATGATACTCTATATTTGATGATTGACCTAACTTGCAAATGTCATAATTTTGCAGTGTGTAGTTGGTTGGTTGGTATACATATATTTTCAGGCTTTTGTGCTTGGTCAGAGAGCTGCTTATAAACCTTCGTCAAGTAAGACAGTCACAACACACACTCACATGCACACATATACGTGACAGATGCTGCCATCTATCACGCGCCACCTCCACAATCTAGACATGTCCCTGGAGGGGAGGGAAATAGTCTCCAGGAACCTGTACCCTTGGGAAACTGCACAATGACCGCCCACAGGACTTTCGGACCCAACAGATTTAACGAGCACGTAGCAAGTCGGAAAATGCATGTATCATCTCCCCTACCTTACCTATAGGATAGTTAGAGTTATCAGAGTCTACAAATGATGTCTGGAAGCAGTCATCACTTGTCGCAGTAGACTCCATAGCCCGGTCGTCAGAACATCGGCCTCTCATACAGTGGGTCCTACGACGTTCAATTCGTTTATGGCAGGGGTTCCCAACCTTTTTGCACTTGCGTACCACTGACTTTTTGAGAAATTGTGGCGTACCACCAGACCTAAATATTTTAATAAACGTATATTTACTCCTCTAAAAGTGTTCAAAGGCTTTTTGAGTTAGATTCCATAGAAAACTTCACATTTAATGGTTATCTATTTATAACTTGCTAATAATAAAGAAGAAATAAAAAGATTAAAGTGGTATTAATTTGCAGTTTTAGTTATTACCTATAGGACTAAAAACATACAAATAAAAAATAGTAACTCGGCAAAAAGTTAATAATCATACAAAATATACTTTTATATTCTTTAGCGCGAAACCACTGGCTGTTTTCTGTCTGCGTTTCAAATATCAAAATTAGGATTTATGGAACTTATCCTCACTCTAATCCTCACATCCCTCACACGTACCACCTGAAATTTTCCTGCGTACCACCAGTGGTACGCGTACCACCGGTTGGGAACTCCTGGTTTATGGGATGACAGTTTTTTCTCCAATGGGTCTGCAACACTGGCGGTCAAGCCTTTGAAGACTCTAAATATTCCCCAGATCTGAATGTCATTTTTTGTGCAACCATCTAGGCGACTCTCGCTACTAATTTTGACGCCCAGATTACAATGAATCTGAGTTCTCGGTGGATGTTAAAGTATGCCGAGATTTAATTTTGCCGAGAGAACCCAAGCCAAATGGGACTTTCTATAGGGATATTTTACATGTCCCATAATCATATGACATGCGTGTCCAAGATTTTCCCATCCAGAAAATCCGACAACTCAGCCGGGGCTCGAACCCGCGATCTTGGGCTTACGGGGCGGACACGTAGGATGGCAGTGTGAAGACAATATTCAACTTTCAAAGTTCGTAAATTATTTTAGATTGTTTTCATTTTACAAAATTTGCTTTTCAAAAAATTTCCATACCTTGTAAAACAATTGAAATTGATAATCATTGAAAATAATCATTAAAACAGAAAAAAACCCGCATATATTATCATTTCCTGGACACATTGTTCAAAGCTTTATGTTTAATCTGTGATTTATTTCAGTAGAAAAAAGCACCACTATGTGAAAAATGAGGAATTTAATTGTTCATTCTAAAACGAAATCCGAACACTTTGAAAAACACCGAACGAAAAGGTGTTAATTTCCCGATACGTAATCGAATTCGTAGAATTTAATAATTCTCTGAATCGAGCAGTATTTGCTAATTTCTTCTGAAAAAAGAACGAAATAATTTACTATTCAAATTCGTCGACATGCCGGAACACTGATGAAAATATCAAATTTTCTGCGCCATTATCTAAAATTCATTCGAATCGCCAATTCTTCTTCAATGGCAGAAAAATTTAAAAACATTCCAAAACGTTAATAATTAATTTCATTTTAATCCATTTTGCTTCCTTTTTGAATCTTTTAACTTTTGTTTTAAATAACGAATTTTTCCTATTTTAGAAATTTAAATTTTTATTGGTGTAAGTCGCCGACTTTGAACAGAATCTTTGAACTTAATGCACTTGGATTCAAGATATTTTTTGCAAATGAATATCTTTAAAAGTCAGTCTAAATTGACGTTTTAGCAAAATAAAAAATTATTTGGATGGCCCAAAAGACAGGCGTCGGCCCGTCCGTGGCCGAGTGGTTAAAACATCAGCCTCAGGATTCAACCTTCTCAGGCTCGAATCCCACCTACTGCCAGTCATCCTATAAATCGGATATCTGTACTGGAAATAGTAGAAAAATCCAACTCGTGACGGATGGGTCCGATTACACTGGTACAGACGTGCTCGTTAAATCTGTGGAGTCCAAAGTCCCGACGGCGTCAGCGTACGATGTCGCTCGAAGTTTCGGTTGGGTGCCCGCTCAATTGTCGACCTCGTCACTTGACCAGGGTTCTAAATTACGAGGCGGTATTGGTTGTGTTAAAGCTTCCACAAGGAGGCTAGAAATAGGCAGCCGGGAGCGATTACACTACACTGCACTACACTTCAAGACAGGCGTCTTAATATTACACATAATATAAAGATGACAGAATAACGTCTCTTAGTGAAAGAAATTCTGTTATATTAGAGCTGCTAGAGAGTAAAATAAAAAGAGTAACTTTTTGGTCTTTCTATGGAACTTAGGCTTAATGTACAAAAACACAGATCAAACGTTTTTCTGACCAGAATTTCATTAAAAATAATTCGTTTTCTTGTAACTTAATTTGTCCTATATAACTTGTCCAGGACAATGATTTTCCCATTTGTCTTATATTTACTCATTTTCGAGTGGCAAATTTCATTGCCAAACGTCGTCAATGAGTTAATAACGTTAAAAAGACGTCCATTTTAACGACTTTAAATACCAATTTTAGCTGAACCTATAATCGTTACATTTACGTCAAAAAGACGTTTTCTTTTGTTTTTCTAATTAGTTAAAGTCCGTTCCTCAGCTTTTGGACTCAAAGAAGGAAGAGCATTCGACAGCCAAGTGAATCTCGTTTCCGTGTTTATGGCGAATTCTGCGAAAAAGACGTCGTGCGTGAGAATTTTTTGTTTTGTTTATGGACGGCAGATGACAGGAGATAGGGTGTCCAGAAAAGATAGTTTATCGATAAAAGGTCGAAGTCTGACGCCAATTCCAGCGACACTGCGACGCTTTTGGCTTACCTCCTTAGGGTTATCGTTGATACTGGTGTCATAATGCCCCGGTAGCACATACCTGTATAGATATGGGGGTCGTGCGTGCCTCAAAGTTATCACCAGTATGCCCCACTTAAAACACTTGGGAGAATAAAGAGTGAGGCGACGGAATAACCTTTTAAAGGTCGGCTGAATGGTCAGGGAGGTGGCCAAGCAGATAGAAGGTCCCCGGCTCAAATCCCGGCATATGGGTCTGGCTAATTGTGTTGTGTATTTGTTCTCGCTGGCGTGCTCGTTAAATTTGTGGAGTGAAAAGTACCGAACAAGATGACCCCACTGGTTTGTTTTATGTGCCAACTTAGGTGTCCTCGCCACTCCATCAGGGTTTTAAATTGCGAGGCGTAATTTGGCTGTGTTAAAGCTCTATAGAGGCTAGAAATAGACAACCGGAAACCATACATACAACCTAACTTTTAAAAATATAACTCAAGCTTTGTTTTTAACTAGATAAAAAAATCTTCTAAAAAACAAATTATGCAGTCTTTCCTTTGTGATGTGCTGCCAGTAAAAAGATGTTCTTTGAGTTTTCAACGCTATCTTATCACACAGACGAAGACTTTTTAATGTGGTTTTTTTGAGCAGAAAGAAATCTTTTTTTAAAAATTCATTTGGTATAAGAAAACATTTACTTTTTTTTTTAAATGTGATCTGGTTTTTAAATAAAATTTCTTTTAACTAGATCTCATCAGTAAAACACATCTTTTGAAAGTGACTCGATTCGAAAAAAATGCATTTTCAACCTAATCTGGTACATAATAAAAACAAGTCTTTTTGCGTAGCCAGATGCATACAAAGACGTTTTTTCAACGTAATATGGTCCTTAACAAGACGACGAGATCAGATTAACACAAAAGAAAAAAAACGTTTAAGTTTTACGTTTCGTTTTTCGTTTAACGTTTTTCGTTAAACGTTTAACGTTTAACGAAAAGTGGTATAATTTTGTACAAAGGTGCCTTTTAAAAACCTGATGATCTCTCCACAAAAGGAAGTCTTCTCAACTCAACATGGTTCATAACATGGCGTCATTTTACGGAATATCGTTCATAATAAGACATCATTTTACGGAATATCGATCATAACAAGACGTCATTTTACGGAATATCGTTTATTACAAGAGGTCATTTAATGGAATATCGTTCATAACAAGAGGTCATTCATAACAAGAGGTCATTTCACTCAACTCAACATGGTTCATAACATGGCTTCATTTTACGGAATCTCGTTCATAATAAGGCGTCATTTTACGGAATATCGATCTTAACAAGACGTCATTTTACGGAATATCGTTTATTACAAGAGAGGTCATTTAATGGAATAGCGTTCATAACAAGAGGTCATTCAAAACAAGAGGTCATTTAACGGAATAATGTTTGTAACAAGAGGTCATTTTACGGAAAATCCTTCATAACAAGAGGTCATTTTACGGAATATCGTTCATAACAAGACGTCATTTTACGAAATATCGTTCATAAATAGAAGCATCTGATCCGTAAAAGAACGTCTGTTTGAATGGCTTGTTCGATTCGGAAAAGTTTTCCGGAAGCCAACTTTAGACAATGAATAATCCGCGAAAAAAGAACTTCTGAACCAACTCCTGCGTGAACTCCTGAACAACTAAATTCAACTACTAAAATTGCCATAAAATAGTTAAAAGTGTCTGGTTTTAAGGTCGCGATTGCGACGTCAAGGTTTCGACAGGACGTCGGAAGGTCGGTTCAAGTTCAAAGTGCGCCGCTGAGCACACACGACTTCGCACTGACTCTGTTAAATGTAAAGATAAATTTAAGATAGAATCGGGAAAAATTCATAAATTGCATTTTGCACTGCGGACCCCTTCTTATGTATGTATAGGGTGGTTATAAAAACGCGCTCGCTAATCGAGGTGTCTGTAGCTTGAAATGATAATCCAAATGCATCAAAATTTGACACTTTACTAATCAAAGGGGGGGAAAAAGAATGGAATCATAAAAAACAAACTCGTCCCTTGACAGGGTTCTAAATTACGAGGCGTAATTGGATGTGTTGGCCGTAATTAGCCATAATTGGCTACGCCTCGTAATTCAGAACCTTGGTCAAGAGACGAGGTTTTTTTAATGATTCCATTCTTTTTCGAAAAAAGCAACTCGTCTCTTGACCAGGGTTCTAAATTACGAGGTGTAATTGGCTGTGTTGGCCGTAATTGGCCATAATTCACGACGCCTCGTAATTTAGAACCCTGGTCAAGAGACGAGTTTGCTTTTTATAATAATTATTTTTTTGTGATTATTTTTTAGGATTCTATCTTTTTTAATGATTCCATTCTTTTCCCCCCTTCTTGATTAGTAAGTGTCTCAATTTTTGATGCATTTTGGATAATTCCTTCAAGCAACAGACCACTCCGAATAGCGAGCGTTATTTTGTAACCACCCTGTACAGTACACTGCTCAAAACAATTAGGGTAGCATTTTGCGTACTTTTGATAACCCTTTCAGTCCCAACTTTTTATTTTTTTATTCTACAGACATAAAATTTGAGAAATAAATTTGAGAAATAGATGGATTATGTATCCAGGGATGAAGTGGTAAAAAGCAGGGGGGAAATCCTAATTTAACTAAAATTTAAGAGGGGGGGGGGGGAATTGGAAACATAACTTTTGAATAAACTATAACAATTTTTTTTTTCAAAATTTTATTTATTAAAAAAAAATCAAGGCAGTTTGGAAACATCTAAGATTACAAATGTAAGGAAGATCAATTTATTTCATAAAAGTGTTTTAGAGTAAATTTTGATTTGCCATGTTTTTCATATTTTCATTTAATTAAAACAAACGTTATTTAATTCTTTGGAGGACATGATTTTTCCATCTAACGATAAATAAGTGCGAGCTTACCCTAGTGAGAAAAAAATTGCAAGCTTATAATTCCAAGAGATGAAAGGGTTTAAACCATGCTCTACCCTAATTGTCTCAAGCAGTGTAGTTCAGACTGAGAGAAGTATCAATGCCCGAAAATCACTTCTTTAGAATCAGCACCCTCCAAAACGTGTAGAAAACACAAAATCCTCATTTCTGAGCTTTGACCCCCATCGAATACTTTCATTGCCTTATATTTCATATTAATTTATTCAGTTTCAAATGCACATTACAGATCAGTCATTACAATGTATATTGAATAAAAGTATTTAGAAACCAAAACAAACACGAAATAATTGAGTATGAAACAAACACATTACACAGATCAAACAATTTGCTTTAAAATCATTAAAGACACAACAAAAAAACCAAGTTCGTGAGAAATTTTATTTTAAATTTTATAAAACTTATATGACATATTATAAATTAATCCAAATCTTATATTTTTAACCCCAATTAAACTTAATTATTTAAATAACCTTTTTCACATATCCTTAATATCACTTAGTACTTTAGCATCCCAACCACACCTTGTCTGCGACAAACAGTCGCCTAGATCAATAGTTCTCACAGAAACTTTGCCGAGTCATCTTGACATTACACATTTTCACAGCAATAATCTTAAATTTGATTGGTCAGTTGAGGAAATCTGGACATTCCTCGCCATTTTTGTGCGTCATTCCGTCCTCGCGTCGACTTACGATGACTAATCTATCATCTTCCAATGTCTAACTGTTAAATAAAAAAGATTTAACTACTCCACAGTTTTCCTGTCGACTTATTTTACATATAGTTATATATTAAACTTATATATTGGGTAATTGAAAGTAAAAATTGTACATTTCTGTTTCTTTCGAAGGAATCGGGTTTCCTCAATGAATCGCCCTTTAAAAACCAACATCCACGTCCAATCGTGATGATTCCTCCTTCACTGTTTGAACAGCAGACGTTCTTACACACAGAGGAGGAGAACGGACGCGAGATGAAAAAACAACAGATAAATCCACACTAAAACTCACTTAACGACCTTCGTATTACTGATTCAGTTCGCTTCTTGGTATAAAAGGATATACCGCGACTTCATTTACTATACTGTAAATCGGATGGAAATAGGCACCAATTGGAAATTAGGTTTAATATCTAACTGATCCATCGAAATAACATTGATTCCGCCCCGGTGGCACAATCGTTAGGATGCTATTCTTCGGAGCTACTGGGGTCCGGCTCGAATCCCTGTCAGGCATGGATGTTTGTGACCGTCAATAAATTTTGTTATCTGTCTATGTGTTTGTGACGTCCTTTCTTTGTGTGTCTCTTGTGCTCGTACAAACTCTTTCTGTGTCTGTCCCACTTGACGAAAGCTTATAAGCGGTTCTCTGAACAAGCACACAAGCTGGAATATATAAGTACCATACCATACTACTAACATTGATTGAGGGGCTCGGAGGGCTGAGTGGTTGGAAACCTTACGCTAGCAGTCTGCGCGCAGTAACGAGTGCGAGTTCGATTCCCTCCCTCGCTTTGGGTGTATATTCCTTTCTCTGTGTCAGTAAAAAATTCTTTCTGTGACTGTCTTAATTGACGAAGGCTTTATAAGTGGGTCTCTGATCAAGTACACAAGCCGGAATATATACTCCTACCCCTACCCCTAACATTGATTGACGAAATAAATTTGACATCCTTAAATTGTATGTCTTTATTTGGTAATCCACATGAATTTTCTATTAGAATAAAAAAAAAACGTCAAAAGGTCAATTAGTTCGCTAATATGCATTTTATAATGACATTACTTCTATACATAGTGCATTAAAATAACGTCTTTTCGTCGAATTAAATTTTGCGTTTGTATTCTGTAATTTAAAAGACGTCCATTGGACGGAATACGTATACGACGTCAGTTTGATACCATTTGTTCTGTAATTTCATCATAGTTGTACGTAGTTTTCAGCGACACTAATAACGCCGCTTTTTTCTAATTTTTCCCTGATGTTATTTATCTGTAACTATAAAAAAACATCTTTTAGGTCTTCTTCTGTATTAACGGGAAGATTCGTATTGTGAACGTAATCGCAGGTTCCAAAGCCGACCTCGACGATTGAAATGTGGATATTTACGTTTCATTCTCTGTAACGGGTTCGATTTCCGCCTTCGCCCTGGGTGCATATTCCTTTCTCTGTGACAGTAAAAATTCTCTCTACGTCTGTCTTACTTGACGAAGGCTTCTTAAGTGGGTCTAATACCAAGTCGTCTACAAGCACACAAGTCGGAATACATATGTACCAAAAACTACACTGCACTCTTAAAACAAAAGAGTGAAATCCACTCATATAGGAGAAGTGCATTCTCGACACTGGAAAAGAGTGAAAATTAACTCAGACTGAGTTAAAATCACTCATTTGGAGTGATCCTGTCGGAGTTTTAACTTATACTGAGCCCGAGGTCACGAGCCCAGTGTACTTGTTATAAATGAGAGTCATAACTAATATTTAAATAAACTTTTAATAAAACATAAACTAAACTAAACATAACGAACTAATAAAAATATACTGAAAGGTTACATGGTAAGAATAGCAACTGTTGTAGAATGAACAGAGTTTAAATATACAATTTTAAGTTACAGATACAGAAGTACAAATATTGGTGGTTGAAGGAATCGACTGTACAAAAACTACTCTTGTTCATGCCGCCACAAACTAAACAAAAGAGTGAAATACACTCCAATAGGATAAGTGCATTTTCGACACCGAAAAGAGTGAAAATTAAATTCAGACTGAGTTAAACTCACTCGTTTGTTTTAAGAGTGTACGTTTCGTTAATTATACTAACACTCTTTAGCATTTTCTCTACGTCTAATTGGTCTTACTAACCTTTTATTAGGGATATGGACATAATATATACCTGACACATGACAGTCAAGTTTTCCTGCAACACACTTTTTTGAAAATTCATAAACTTTATAATTTCATTAATTTAAAAATTTGAAGTAAGGAGGAAACATTTATAATGACCTGCTACAGAAATTTAATTAAAAAAATTATATAAATTTAAATTAAAATAATGTTTTTTCATAAAGGTAAAACAAGTTTACACTCTAGCCAATTCGCTTATTTCTTAGCGGGTTAAATAAAACTATCATTCCTTTATTCTGTTCTTTTGCTCCCATTGATATTATTCAAACGAAAATATAACGCTCCTGCTGCCCCGGTGGCGCAATCGTTAGGATGTTATCCTTTGGAGCTGCTGGGGTCGGGCTCGAATCCCGGTCAGGCATGGATGTTTGTGACCGTCAATAAATGTTGTAATTTGTCTATGTGTTTGTGTTAATCTTTCTTTGTGTGCATATTGTGCTCGTAAAAACTCTTTCTGTGTCTATCCCACTTGACGAAAGCTTATAAGTGGTTCTCTGAACAAGCACACAAGCTGGAATATATATGTACCGACCATACCATAACGCTCCACAAGTTTTTCTTCAAAATTATAATGCGACTTTCCAATAAATTTACTGCAATTTTAAAGCACAACTTAAATTGTGTCTACTTTTTATAAACCTGTTCGAGGTTTCAAGCGTTGATTTTAAGTTTCTATGGCTTAACTAGAGATTTCACTTGTACGGAGTTAAAAAATTATGAGTCGCATATTGAATATGCCAGAGAATTTAAAAAAACCCATCTTGATAAGAATAAATTCACTGTTTATTACTCACACGAAATTTCATCATGCAACGAAAATATCAGTCACATTTAGAATAAATGTCCTTAACTCAGCTTAAGAAACTGACTCACAGTCTTATGACCGTTCATGAACCTTTGTGTTGTCACACCTTAACAAAGATCTGTATGAGTTGATACAGCTTAATTAGTTATTCATTTACATCTCATTTAAGTGTACCAATCAGAAAAAATTAACAATATGTGGTTGTTAAAGTTTCCGCCAAATGACGGATGGATAGTCCATCTCTTATTTATGTTTACGAAATGAATTACTTTAGCTTTAATTGCGGTCATGAAACCAAAGATTCAATTTTATACTGTTTATACTTTGTTATTAATAATTGGAAAGTTAAGATTAACTTCATGGTATACTTCATTGATGAATTTTTCTATTGTTTAATTTACTTTTTTGTGAAATTCCAATTAAAATATGGTATGGTACAATATATTCCAGCTTGTGTTCTTGTTCAGAGTAAGTTATTCAGAGTAAGTTGTTCAGAGTTTATAAGCTTTCGTCAACTGGGACAGACACAGAAAGAATTTTTACAATCACAAGGAAATGAATAACACATAGACAAATAACAACATTTATTGACGGTCACAAACATCCATGCCTGACCGGGATTCGAACCCAACCCCAGCAGCTTTAAAGACTAGAGTCCTAACGATCGCGCCACCGGGGCGGCTCCAATTAAAATAATACACAAGGCCCGTAAAAGAATGTCCGAGTTTCAAATTGTAATAGCACCAGCCGTAATCGTTCGATAGTTGTGGTCGAAGGTGACGAATAAAGAATAGCTCCAACAGTTTCAGATAAGCGCATGCGCTTGAACCGCTACATCATTTTCACAGTTGCAGTGCCATCTATTCCATTACTCTAGACTTGCTGCACATAGTATGAAATGAATAGCATTTTCGTTTGGATGTGTGCCGTATCACTTAAGGCGCACACATTGAGCACTTATAGGAAAAACTAGGTTAGTTTTCCTTCAATTTCATGTATATTTTGTTATATTTAGTAGGGGAAAGTGCTCAGCTTTGGGACAGTTGTACCTGGGGACATGGGGAATAACTCGTTTTAGAGAAATCGAAAAAATCCTGTATTTTTAGTGGCAACACTGATAACAAAACTTTATCTTCTCTTGTTAAAAAAGGGTCGCCGAAAGCTAATGGGGGTATAATAAACAGGATTTATTGATTTCACACATCTCGAGTAACTTTTACTATCATTTTATATTTTGTATTACGTGTCGGTTTAGTCTTCTCTTGTCGGCTCTTCTTAGTATTACTTAATAAGCCATGTTTGAAGTAATTTTTAATCCTATTTGTGTTTTTCAAAACTTAACACTTTCTTATTACAATGCGTTTTAAAAAATTACCCTATGTGCTGTTCCTTGGGACAGTATTTAGGTTGTACCTAGGGACGTCCCTAGGTACAACCAATTTTTCTGCTGCACTGTAAAATTGTTGTGTACTGTGCCTATTACTGTTTCTATGTGATTTTTCAAATGTCCTTAAGTTCCAATCAGAGGCCACAGACCTGCTCTTCTGTATATCTCGAAGAAATTTGAAAACTTTCAAAACACCTACGAAAACAAACCAAGAGAGGCAGAAAAAGGAAAATCTCATTTTAACCGATAATACAGAAGTTTTACAGAAAACGACCAAAAGCAAAAAGTCGGCTCCAAGTAAAATTAAAGCAAATATACGTTTGAAGGAAGTTGAATGGAAGGATGGAACTCAACTCTTAATTCAAACATAAATATTTAAAAATGATTTGACACTGGATTTGCATAATTAATCAACAAATAATGATGAACTTCAAGTAGGGGATTTTGTTTTAGTGAGGTTTCTGGAGAAAACAACTGTCAAATATAATTGACCAATATTATTGAAGTAAAAGGTAATGAATTTAATGTAGAATACTTTAAAAATATTGAATATAAATTTACTAAAAATAAAAAATATACTGAAAAATTTGAACTCGATGAAAGTGATACAATTCCAGAACTTCCAGCACCAAATGTTGTTAGCCAAGCCACAAGAAGAGGACAGCAGTTCTTTTCCCTCGTCTTTTTGATGGTTATAATCTTGGGTAGATTTAATTATTATTATTTTTTTGGCTTATAAGCTATCTTGCAAATTTGCAAATTATGTTGTTGAAAAATAAAGCTACTATTTAAAATTACAACAAACTTACTCTATTTCCAAGTCTTTGGGATTACATTTATTAGTTTTTTATGAATAAAAAAGCATTTGGGAAGCGTATTCGTTAATTGAAGTATTCGTATTTAGAAATACTTTTTAAATTTAGAAAAAGGAACAGTTCGATATTTTTTTTAGAGAAATGTAAAGATATCATACTATACGAAGTCCAAAAATGTATTTGACTTCTTATTTGTACGACAGAATTGTGTTCTAGCCAATTTGGAACAATGTCCTCAGGTACATCGTGCCTTGTCCCCAGGTACATCACTGAAGTTGTACCTGTGGACAGTGGATGTACCTGGAGACATCGTACCTGTGGGGTTAAATATTAAAGAAAAAATCTTTAAAAAATACCTTAGTATAGGCAAAATTTTGTTAAAGGAGAATACATAAAAACTTATCGGTTTATAAAAAAATATTAAAATTAAAAATCTAAATCTGTCCCAAACCTCAGCACCTTCCCCTATAAAATAAACTCCTGAATTATGCCATTAAAACTGAGACATTCTTTTACTGACACCCTGCATACTTCATTTATAAATATGAATATTGTTTAATTTACTTTTTGTGATATTCCAATTAAAGCAATATATTATGGGAATAGTTTCTTCAAGTAACCAGTTGATTGTTATTTTCATTTTAATGCACAATTATTATTAAATAAATTAGTAATTATGCAAAAAATCCACCCATAGTCGGCTTTCAACACTAAATTTAACAATAAGTTTACATGAGCAAATTTGCACTCATTTACATCTTAGTGAGCTGGGTCTTTTAACCCTTTCAGTCCCAAAAATTTACTACACTACAGAAACTTCTGATATTCACAAAATAAGCTTATTTTAGGTCAAATATACGAGTTCCATAAGAAAAAAAAATCATTAAAATTTTTTATATGGTTTTTGAAATAATGCCACAATTTTTGAACTGGGGAAAACAGGAAAATAAAAAAATATATATTACCTAAAAACACTTCGAGTTATATATTTTAAGGTATCTGACCATATTATTAATAAAAAATTAGTAATTATTTTAACCGAAATAGTTTAAATTGTGTTTTAAATATGTGGAACTGAAGTGAACTAATCAAAAATCAGGTGAAGCGCTTGTTGGCTATTTTCTGAATAACAAAAATAGTAGTTCTGACTTATATTTAGATTAACGTAAAATATTGTCTAATAGAACAAAGTGTGAAGAATCGAATGATGTGTGTTTGGATGTCAAAACGGGGCATAAACATTTTGAAAAAAATAGTGAAAGTGATGATGCCAAATGGCATCACTGGGACTGAAAGGGTTAATAAATACAGATGCAAAGACTCTTAATTATGACTAAACTATGACACCCAGAGAAGCTCCCTGTGACGTCACAAAGAGCTTCTCTGGCATTTTAAATTGAGTAGGCCATGCCTCAGACAACGAAACTTTTCCTTCTCGCTGCGATTTGTTTTAGAGGTATTTTTTTCTATTTTGCCCAGATTTCATTCCTTAATTTCCTTCGATTGGTGCTTTGATTCCACGTGACATTGATTCAATAAAAAAAAGATCTTTCTGTGCTAACGGGATGATTCATATTGCGAACGCAATCACTGGTTGCTAAGTCTGCATCCAAGATTGAAAGATAAATATTTACGATCCTGACAATAATTTTACTGCAATTTTAAAACACAACTTTAATTGTAAGCACTCTTTATACGAAGAAAAGTTACAACACTAAATCTGCTCGAGGTTTTAAGCCATGATTCTAAGTTTCAATGTCTCGAGAAATAGTCTATATTCATCAACCCTTTAACTTCTAAAATGACCCGGACGACGACCGTACCAGTAAGGATTCGATGATGCTATTCCTATAAGAAGCTAAGCGGCATCAAAGTGCTTAAGTACACTCCTTGCCAACCTAAGTTGGGTAAATAGAAATATGCTATGGAGAAGATCCTTCCGCGTTTGTAACGAGTTCCATAAATAATTTGTGAATCCATCCAGAAAACTTGTTTAAAACATTAATTTCGTTTAGTCTAACGAATTTGAATATCATTTGAGAAAATTTGGCAATTTTAACGTATTGAAAAGTGTATTTCGGTTAAATTTTATTCAGATAATTTTGTATGTAAATATTACCTTACAAGAATTTCCAACTAACGGACCAATCGCGCTTTTTCCCTCTACCTTTTTACTCTTTGTTTTTACCCAAGTTACACTCTTAAAACAAACGAGCGATTTTAACTCAGTCTGAGTTATAATTTCACACTTCCAATCTTGAAAATGCACTTCCCTGAAAGGAGTGGATCCTTTGTGTGTTAAACCTCCGACAGGATCACTCCAAACGAGTGATTTTAACTCAGTCTGAGTAAATATTTACTCCTTTCCAGTGTCGAAAATGAACTTCCCCTACTAGTCTAAAAGCTAGCAACGTTTTTGAGAGAGAATTTCAGGTGGGCCAGTTTTAAGATATGCGATCTCTCTCACTCTCCCGGACATCATACGGGCTATCTGGCTGGCGGTAGTGGTTGCGTTCATCAGTGCGCATCCTACTAATACAAGTAAAAAATTGATTTTTCAAATCATTTTAGGACGCTTTATTTTTTTATTGTTATTTTTAGTGAACTTTTTGCAACATAAATAAATTATTGCCAGACATTTTTATTGTTGTTTAAGCTGTGCCAGACGCTAATTTTGATTTTGAAAGCTCAAGTGTTTCCCAAATTACCAGCTCAGGTGTGAATTCACCGATCATTGTAATTACGTCTTCGTCATTCATTGCGCAATACCATGTGGCAATACTTGTAATGAGCTGATAATTTGGGCAACACTTGAGCTTTTAAAATCAAAATTAGCGTCTGGCACAGGTTAAACAACAATAAAAATGTCTGACAATAATTGATTTATGTTGCAAAAAGTTCACTAAAAATAATAATAAAAAAATAAAACGTCCTAAAATGATTTGAAAAATCAATTTTTTACTTGTATTAGTAGGATGCGCACTGAGGAACGCAACCTCTACCGCCAGCCAGATAGCCCTTATGATGTCCGGGAGAGTGAGAGAGATAGCATATCCTAAAACTGGCCCACCTGAAATGCTTGTTTTTTCGACGTTGCTAGCTCTCGTACTATACTGGAGTGGATTTCACTCTTTTGTTTTAAGAGTGTAGGTTGGCACGGATGGTTGGTTGGTTGGTTGGTTTAACTTATATTTTCAGGTTTGTGTGCTTGGTCGCAAGGACCCGCTTATAAACCATCGTCAAGTAGGACAACACAGGACACACACAAACACATATGACAGATGTTGCCATCTGGCGCCACCTCAACAATTTAGACATGTCCCTGAAGGGGAGTGGTTGGCACGGAGTTTAGTAAAATTTTAACATTTCTGTTGCCATTCAAGACCTGAAACATCACAAAACATGGTGATTAGTTCTGTTGACCCCTTTAAAACTTTTTGGGTCAGTGCTTGACTGACTCATCTTGACTGACTGACCGACCCTGACTCTCGATTTGTCAACAGCGACCCACCTGATTAAAGACTTCGATAAAATATACGTCTTAATTAATTCTTCATTTCAATATCTTCCACCTGTCATGGAAATAAGTCACGGGTCGTTGTACTATTAAGAAATGCGTAATTGGGCAACGGTATTAGAACACCATTAGATAGCTTGTTTGAACATCGGGTATCTTGAGATTACCAAATATAAGCGAAAGAACCTTAAATATGGAAATGCTTGTGCTGTTTTTAGGATGTCTTTATTTGAATATCTATATGTCAGAAGGCATGATAAGTTAACAGAAGTGACTTTAAATAGCTTCAGAAGATTCGGTCTCTGTATAAGCTATCCTTAAAAAAAAGTATATATCGTCCCTTAAGTTCCCACATGTGCTATCTGATTGTTGTGCAAGGATCAGATTAACTGTACGGTAACCCTTGGCACGATTTTTTTCGGATTTCGAGATAAATAAATTTTTGTGGCAACTGTCTGACTTCGACTGATGATTCGAATTCTTTGACTTCGCAACGATGACGTTTTCCAGTAAACCTATCAGACCATTATTTGCTCATTTCGGTTGGGTTTTCGGCCGACTTTTGGCGCAATTTTGGAAAGTTCGCCAAGGGTTACCGTTCAGTAAATTTCTACCGTTGTGCAAAGTGAGATAGCACATGTGGGAACTTGAGTGACGATATATTGATGTTGATAGAATGAAATTAAAAGCTATTTCAATATTATTAAGAGTAGAGGAAGTTTGAAAGATTAAATTTTTGGTATAGTCATAGAAATATATTTAATTTCTGTAACAATTAACTTTTTATAATACCAGTTCTGTATTTTGGTAATTTTTTTTGCGAGTCTGCTCTTTTCTGGTTTTTCAAAACTTATAATTGAATAAAATAACTTATAATATGCAAAACCATTGTTGAGTATATTAACATTTCCCTAAGTTTAACTTAAACAAAAGTATGCCGCTTTATTTTTTTGTAATCTTTATTTTTCATTTCGAACCCTTTTAACCTTTATTCTAGAGAAAATATTCGTTTGAAAATTTTATTCGTGGAACAGTCAGGATAACAAACAGTTAGTAGGCGGTGTTTCCTGGTTAGCGCACACCTCACCTGAAAGTGAATAATACCGGATCACATTTGTTATGATGAATAATTACTAATAATTTAAGAAGTTTGGGAAGCTTCACGTACATAAACTGACAAATTTTTGTTGCACCATCTAGCAGGCTCTCGCTACTAATTTTGTACAGGTTCCCATGAATCTGAGCTGCCCGTGGATGTTTATGTTTAACCCTTTCGCTACGAAGGATTTTTGTTTCCTCGTAATATGTGATAGGAATATCATTATCGAATTCTTAATAGGACGGCCGTCGTGAGCCGTTTCAGTAGTGAAAGGGTTAAGCATGCCGAGAGAACTCAATCAGCCGGGACGCGAACTCGCGATCCTGGGCTTATGAGGCGGGCGCGTAACACTTTACAGCCACTGTGGCCATTAAATTTAATCATTCAGTTAATTAGCTATTGCCTTTATTGCTATCCCGACGAATAAGTGGCGAAAAATGAGAAAAAGTACCATCAGTCCTTTAATAGTACTACTTTTACCCAAATGTCCTTTTTTTTCATAGTGTAACTCGAAAACTTTCTCTGTTTTTTAACCCTTTCTTTACTGAAACGCCCCAAAACGCCCGAACATCAAAGGATTCGAAAATGTTATTCATATCAGATATCACGAGGAAGCAAAAATCCTTCGTAGCGACAGGGTTAAAGTAGTTCTCCATAATATTTTTTACTACTTTTACTCAAATTTCGTTTTTTGTTGTTGCTATAACTGAAAAACAACTTCCGTTAATTATTACAAGTCAGCTCTTAAAAAAAATCTCCCAAATTTTTTTCAAATCCATCAAAATTAAATATCAGTCTACAATTGATTATAAAATCCTTATCACTTTATTATGTCATAGACGCAGCTGATAAATAAAAAGCTCTGCAAAGCAAAAAAAAATCTCTAATAGAATAGAATGTTCGGTTCCCCTAATTCGCGATCTATTTCCCATGATAACCCTTTTTTTATCAGCCCGAGATAACTTTGTAATCTCGATATTTCTAGTGTGTGCAATCTCGGGGCGACCTTGGATTTCGGGAGTCGGGGCGGTTGCCATGGTGGCGGGATCACCGGGGTTGCCCCTGGAGAGGACGACCAAGAGTCGAGGGGAGAAAGTGACGTAATTTGTAATAGTTAAGGGGGAATGGGCGTGCAGGACCGGGGGTCTCCAAACTCAAGTGCCTCAACGTTAATCCAATGGGGAAAAAACTATTTTCGCTGCCACATTTCTCCGGCTGTATTGAATATTTTTACAAGCAGATTTTTTTATGTGATAAATGTAGCTGAATTACAGGTCTCTATCTTCTCACTTTTTGAAATTGCTTCGAATATTTTGTGTAAAATAATTTATTGGATATTAAAAAAAATATTCGTACTAATTTCAAAAAGTTGGAAGATAGAGACCTGTAAGTCAGCTACATTTATCACATAAAAAAATCCGCTTGTAAAAATATTTAATGCAGCCGGAGAAATGTGGCAAAGAAAATAATTTTTTCCCATTGGATTAACATTGAGGCACTTGAGTTTGGAGACCCCCGGTCCTGCACGCCCATTCCCCCTTAAGAGGCCCAGTCTGCCGTGGGCAGGTAAACTGCGGTAACTTCCATACTGACTTGGACCATTGCTGCAAGCACTCAACTAGTCTAACAATTAAGAAAACACCCTGGAATTGTTTCTCAATTCAGATCAAAAATGGTACAATGCATTGTTGCGATTACTGCAGTTTACCTGCCCACGGCAGCAGTGGTAATGCTTCGCATTGTCGTGCCACAGCCAGTCCAGGGATCGAATCCCGGATTGGGCGAGGTTGACCTAGCCTTTTATTTCTTCAGTGGGTCGATGAAAAGGGGACCAAGGATGCTTGGGAACTAAACACTGGGGGGTTCCGCTTGAATCTGACCTCCTTACCGGGACGCATGCCTAGAACTCTAGAGCCTTTGGTCACGTAACCTTAAATGGCTTTTGCCCACTATTAGGCTGTTGCGCCGAGGAGTTTAGTTCTTAGTTTAGGTAGTTAGGTTGGTACATGCATTTTCCGGTTTGTGTGTTTGATCAGGGACCCGCTTATTAATCTTCGTCAAGTAAGACTGACACAGACAGAATTTTTTACTTATACATAGAAAGTATACACAGGGCGAAAGTAGGAATCAAATCCGCACCCAGTGTGCAGTGCACAGACTGTTAGCGTAATGGGCTGCGATCAAACCCACTAGGTCACCAAGGCCCCTTAGTTTGTAATTGTAAGGATGGTCGTAAAATGGTGTGAACGTCAGGTGATACTCGTCACTTGACCAGGGTTCTAAATTACGAGGCGTTATTGGCTATGTTAAAGCTCCTTATGGAGGGCTAGAAATAGGCTGCCGGAAACGATTACACTATTACACTACGTCAGATAAGTTGGGTGGAATTAAAATAACGTCGTACTAGAGCTACACGAGGGCTATTGGTGACGAGAGTCATAATTTTGGACTGCAGTCAAGTGGTGAGCCGACGCCGGAGTTGGCAGCCAACGCAACTTTTAGGAGCGACTCGTACGCAGCATTGAGTTAGGTTGCATTATCGTCGTACTAGAGCTACACAAGAGCTATTGACGACAGGCGTCATAATTTTGAACACAGTCAAGTGACGAGCCGACACCTGAGCAGGAACCCAATGCAATTTTTAGGAACTACATCGGCAATTTATAAAAGGACATACGTTTTGCTTATTTCGTCATCGCGAGATTTCTCGTGACCAAAGTATTTTGATTTACTCAATTAGATAGCATTACATTTGTTTCAATTTTATACTTCAGGATTTCAAACAAGGGAGCTTCAATAAAGCCAGATAAAGCCTAGTAATTTAGAATCATTGTCAACTGACGAGGTCGACATATGAACTGGCACCCAACTGGACATCGTACGTTAAAGACATCGGGACTATGTACTCTACAGATTTAATTAGCACGTCTGTCCCAGTGTACCCCTGGAACCATGAAATTAAGTCGGTTTTATTATTAGTTTATTTTTGACAATATAATTTATATCCGTCTATAAGATGTGACCGCGGTTTGAAACGCAGGACCTCTTATACGAGAGGCCGATATTTTGACGACTGGGCTGCCTCCAATTCAAACCATTCTTAACCCTCTAATGCATACAGTTGCCATATTACAAAGAGTAACATAACCCACTTTATTCTATTAAATTAGAGCTCTCTCGTCAAATCTGTGCTTTTTCATCTATTACATTGGAGTTTTAGTCACTAATAACCCTTATAGATGACAGTAGTAAAAGTGTATTCAAAATTAAAGAGTTAAGTTATTAATTGTTGTGAAATTACATCTTCGGCAGTATTCAAAGTATAATAATATTAAAACTAAATTACAAATAAATTGTTTTGAAAAAATAAGTATAGTTCGAGTCATTTTAAAATATATTTAGTAGTTTTCTAGTCATTCTTATCAAAATTGGAATTTCGTAGTTGGTTTTTGCCACATGGCAAACATTTAAAAAATTGAAATTATTCAAATTCCACTGCAGTTAATTTTTTTCAGTATTTCTCCCATAATGCATAAGTATTAAAAGATACAAATATATTTTTTCGGGTTGAAAAAAAAATTCATGCATTACTGTTTTAATCCTCTGGGGGATAAGTAAATTTGGCTGAAGGGTTTCATTGCATGAGATTTATATTTGAAAATTTACACAAAGATTTAATTTTTAAATTATTTATAGTTATATTTCTATAGTAGATGCTTATATATGTGTACTCCATACTAAATTTTTAAATTTAATAAAATAATATGAAGTTTATTAATTTTTTTTAAATTTAAGTGGATGATGTTGCAGCTAAAGGAAGAAGTTTATTCGAGTAAATCTCAGCTTAAATTAAATGAAATAAATTAATTGCCGAAATAAAATTTAGTTGCAAGTGTTTTAGTTGTATTTATGCATCATTTTTTCCTCTCCATTTTTTTGACAATTTCTTTTCAAAAACATCCATTCAACAACTCTATATTATTTTTAAGTATTTTTATTTACAAATACAAACATTTATCTGTTTACCACGGAAGTATAATAGTAACTATTTCAACTCATAGTACCTAAATTTAGAACTACGCTTTTATTACAACATTTCCGCAATTCGATTCACTATTTTGACATTTCCCCCCTGACGATTTCTTTGACCCCAAAGCCGAACTTTGACTCTTCGAGGAAGACAAACCCCAACGAAATCCAGAAACAATTACCAAATTTTTCAATTTCCCAGAAACTATATTGGTGTCTTGAATGAAGACACCTCATCACCTCCTTCCGATATTCGCTGTAAACAAAAATCTATTTTTAAAACACACAAGATTCGAACGGAAGAAACGATGACGATTCGTAATATCGAGCGGATGTTGCTCATTTCTCAATGAATCATCTATCGATATCATATCGGAATTGACGTCATTATACGTTCAGTATCCGTCGTACGATCAGAATCATCCGACACACGGTCGTTGACACAACATGTGAAACAAAATTATATATTTAATTGGAAATTAGATATTAATGAATACAAACAAATGCAAAATTATGGTGATGACAAATGACAATGACTGCGCCCTTTAGAAGGGAAGAGCATATGCTTTATAGCCCGTTACCCCGCTCGCCAGGAGAGACAGTCACAACAGACACTCAAAAAAGGACGACACAAACACATAGACAAGTAACAACATTTATTGACAAGCACAAACATCCATGCCTTACGCCCGAACCCAGCAGCTCCGAAGGCTAGCACCCTAAAAATTGCGCCGCCTGGTCGGCAAAATTATGGTGATACTTGATTGTATTTAAACAGTTAAATGGAGACTTATTCGAGTCAAGGGCAAACAAACAAAAATTAAACTTATACATGGAGAATGGTGTATGGAAATGAGACTTGGGCAATAAATGAAACAGGAGAGAATTGACTACTGATTTTTGAAAGATATCTGGATCAAGCTTTGGAACAGTCAAATTAAATAACACATGGATAAGTCTGTGTAATCATTGCATATGTAACGGTTAGGTGGTCAACCTCACATGGAACCCTCAGTGTTTAGTTCCCAAGCATGATTGGTCCTCATTTTTATAGAACCACTTAAGGGGTCTAAGGAGTCTTAAAAATGTGCAAAGAAGATACTACAAAGCCTAGTCTGATCTTTCATGTCATTTTTGAACTACTCAATGTATAAGTATAATTTTTTTATATGTAATTTTACAAGATTTATTTATTATAAAACAAGTTTTAAAATGTATGAAACTTTAGCAAAAACTAAAATAAATGATATTAAACATGAAGGTACTTGAACACACTGTGATTAGGCTTGCGCGGCAAATTGTGAGGTCAAAATTGAAAAAATGAATAAAGAAATGACTTTATATTGTACAAATATGTACAAACAAAGACTTATACCTAAATTCTCAGCTCATTTTTAATTAGAAATTATTTTTTAAAAAATTTAAAATCAAAAATTTTAAATTTTTATTAATTTTTTTAGAAAAAAGTTCTTAAAATAATTTCTAATTAAAAATGAGCTGAGAATTTAGGTATAAGTCTTTGTTTGTACATATTTGTACAATATAAAGTCATTTTCTTGGTCATGTGTTCAATTTTGACCTCACAATTTGCCGCGCAAGCCTAATCGCAGTGTGTTCAAGTACCTTCATGTTTAATATCATTTATTTTAGTTTTGGCTAAAGTTTCATAAATTTTAAAACTTGTTTTATAATAAATAAATCTTGTAGAATTACATATAAAAAGTTATACTCATTTATTGAGTAGTTAAAAAATTACAAGAGAGATCAAACTATGCTATGTAGTATATTCTTTGCACATTTTTAAGACTCCTGTGACCCCTTAAGGGATGATAGGTTGAGTGAATCTCGCCCAATCCGGGATTCGAACCCTGGATCTGCGGCACAGCAATGCAAAGCACTACCACTGCGCCACTGGACCTATATAATCCATATAATTTACGGTTTAAAACTGGTAAGTACTTTGCCATAAACTGTAAAAAATGTCAGGCTCACTTTCGGACGTTTTAAAATTGGGAAATGGTTTTGAGTCAGATGCAACTTGAACCCGAAACCTTTACGTTGCAAGAGAACTACCATACCAACTCAGACACTATATCTCTCAACGAATTGAACCACTTAGAAGTAGTTAACAGGTCCTCACTGTTGAGAAAAAGTTTTAGAGAAAACGGTAGCAAACTATAAACGTTTTAATTGAATGGTTCTTGACCATTAAGCAAGCAAAAGTGTTTTAGCGGCTAGATTATTTTACAGTGAAATAATATCTTCTATTTATGTGTATGCATTTAAGGGGTCTAAGGAGTCTTAAAAATGTGCAAAGACGGAACTACAAAGCATAGTTTGATCTTTCATGTAATTTTTTAACTACTCAATATACAAGTATAATTTTTTTATATGTAATTCTACAAGATTTATTTAATATGAAACAAATTTTAAAATTTATGAAACTTTAGCCAAAACTAAAATAAATGATATTAAACATAAAGCTATTTGAACACATTGTGATTAGGCTTGCGCGGCAAATTGTGAGGTCAAAATTGAAGACATGACCAAGAAAATGACTTTATATTGTACAAATATGTACAAACAAAGACTTATACCTAAATTCTCAGCTCAGTTTTAATTAGAAATAATTTTTAAATTTTTTTAAAATCAAAATTCAAAAATTTTTATAAATTTTTTTAGAAAAAAGTTCTTAAAATAAATTCTAATTAAAATTGAGCTGAGAATTTAGGTATAAGTCTTTGTTTGTACATATTTGTACAATATAAAGTCATTTTCTTGGTCATGTCTTCAATTTTGACCTCACAATTTGCCGCGCAAGCCTAATCACAATGTGTTCAAATAGCTTTATGTTTAATATCACTTATTTTAGTTTTGGTTAAAGTTTCATAAATTTTAAAATTTGTTTCATATTAAATAAATCTTGTAGAACTACATATAAAAAAATTATACTTGTATATTGAGTAGTTAAAAAATTACATGAAGATCAAGCTTAATGCTTTGTAGTTCCTTCTTTGCACATTTTTAAGACTCCTTAGACCCCTTAATAAATTTTAATAATAATAACTAATGATTATTTATTTAATTAATAAACACATACCTAGTACTAAATATATGAAGTCGTTAATGTTTATTCTGTTTATAAGTCTACAATTAACTAATTACCTATCGATTATAATATGAAAAATAATGCTGTTTCTTTATTCAAAGAACGGGTGAAACATAACACATTTTTTTCATATCTCTGGGACCATTTACAAGTTGTCATTAAGTATAATTAGTACTAAAAACAGTAAAACTGTGCTCAACGTTCCTATCATTTATACATCAGCTGATTGTCGTAGATACTGAAAGTAGTTACAACCAACATTGAACACTATACATATATTTTCAGGCTTGTGTGCTTGGTCAGAGACCCTCTTATAAACCTTCGTCAAGTAAGACAGTCACAACACACACACTCACACACACACTTACGTGACAGATGCTGCCATCTATCACGCGCCACCTCCACAATTTAGTTATGTCCCTTAAGGAGAGGGAAATAGTCTCCAGGGACCTGTACCCGTGGGAAACTGCACAATGACCGCCCACAGGACTTTCGGACCCAACAGATTTAACGAGCACGTACTCCGCATATACTCGGTGTGCCTTCAGCGACCAGGACTCGATCGCGGGACCTTTCGATCCGGAGACCGAGACACTGACCACAGGGCTCCAAACAGCCCTCATCTTATTAATTTCTTATAGTTACATTTAGGAACTTTTTAAAAGTTATGGTTAGTTGGGAGAGCTTAGAATAGTGGTTCCCAACGTGGGGGCTGTCGCCCCCAAGTAGGGGATTTGTATAATCAAGGGGTCAAAATTTACTTGAGAGGCGATCAGGGGGCGATGAGTATTCAAAAGGGGAAAATTAAAATAATGTAGTACCTTTGTATAAAACCATTCTCCAACCATAACCAAACCAGCAAATTTTCACTTTCAACTCTCTTAAATTTTTTAGAAACCATTAAAAATATCTTAGTAAATTATTTCAGTTTTGTTCTTAAAAAATTTGTTTCATGTTTTTTATATTTCATTTAAAACTGATCAGATAAAACTTCTTTTACTGTTCTTATAAACGTTAGTAAGTGTTATAAAACTGTTGTATAGTTTACACTTTAACTCAAATTATCATAAGATATAACATGAAAATTAAAAGGGGCCGATGAATGTTAATCAACGTAAAGAGCGAGACGATATTCCAGAAAAGGTTGGGAACCACTGGTTTAGAACATGTTTTTTTTTGTTGCTATATATTACAAATAGTCCAGTAAATCTGTCGTGAAAAAGGGGGGTTACCTAACAAAAGGTCAAGTAGTTCTGATTTTTGGATATGTTGTATGTGATGGAGGTCTAATTAAGAATCCAAGTTTGTGACCTTGGGGCGCCGCCGCTCGCTGCGCCCCAAGGTCAAACGTCGGTCATTTTTTAGTTTTTGCGGATTTTCTCCTTATAGGGTTGGTTTTGCAACAAAGTGATGAATACAACAATTAAAGAGGGATAAATATGCAACAATTTGAGTGCATGTTGGTGTTTTTAAGGCTAATAGTTCCTGAGATATAGCTCCTCAAAGTTAGTGTAAATTGCGAAAAAATTGTGTTTTTCAAAATTTAGCAATTTTTTTCTGCAAAAGATTTATTTAATAGCAAGGTTATTACAGTTTAATTGTTTTGTTTACGTTACCATAGGGTAATTTAAGGTTTCGGAGTTTTTTTTTATGTTTGTGTTTCATTTTTAAGGTCAAGGAAAGCCTAGCCATAGCGCGCCCCAAATGGAAAATTTAGACGCATCGCGTCTAACATTCAGTAAACCTGTTGTAAAAAAAAGGGAGTTACTTTACGGGGTTGGATAGTTTCAATTTTTGGATGTGTTTAATATTTTGGAAGTCTAATTAAGAATCCAAGTTTGTGACCTTGGGGCGCCGCCGCTGGCAGCGCCCCAAAGTCAAAAATCGGACATTTCATAGTTTTTTCAGATTTACTCCCTGAAGGATAGGTTTTACAACACAATAATGACTAAAACAATTAAAGAGGGATAAATATGCTACAGTTTGAGCGCATAATGGTGTTTTTGAGCCAAATAGTTCCTGAGATACAGCTCCTCAAAGTTAGTGTAAATTGCGAAAAATTTGTCATTTTCAAAATTTAGCAATTTTTTTCTTCAAAAGATTTATTTAATCGCAAGGTTATTGCCTGTTCATCGATTTGTAAACGTTATCATAGGTTTTTTGTTAAGGTATCGTTTGCTTTTTTGTGTTTGTGTTCCATTTTCAAGATCAAGACAAGGCTTGCCACCGCCACGCGCCCCAAATGGAAAATTTGCATAAAACGCGCCCCAGCGTTCAGTAAACCTGTTTTAGAAAAAGGGAGTGTCATATTGGTACAAAAAAAAAAAAAAACAGTTATTACCTACATCGAGATCTCTCCGAGAACAACTAATTACTCGATCCCTGTTCTCGTGGACGGTCATTTTGCCGTTTAAGTTTGAGCTACTTTTTAAATTTTTGTTATCTTACAAGAGTCTAGTTCTATCTTCGAAAATGACTTTTTAATCTAGAAATCCTTTGATTCCTTAATGAGACCAAATGTGCATGCTCATGTAATCGGTTAACAAAAAAAGAGTATGTTCAGTGCATGTGCCTTTGGACTTCGAAAAACGAAGGAATTAACAACTATGTACAAAACACATTATGCACTGGTCTTAAACCAGGAGCATTAAACACAATTATGTTCATCTACCTAACTAGAAAACCCTTTTCATATTTCTGTGCAGAAATCTCTGTAAATCATTGCCTTGTGGTAGAACTGGCAAACGTCATATATTTGATTCATTAAAAAAAAAATTAGTAACCTCGGATAAATTGACATTCTATCTAACTTGAATTTTGTCATTTTAATTCTAATAATCATGAAATAAAAACGAGGTTGCTATCATAGTAACCAAGCTTTATACCAACCCCTTTCGAGAGGATTTTTTCATGCCCCAACAGTTTTGTAGCTGAAAATACAATCGTAAGGCATGAAACAGTGCTGCATTGTGGCAAGTGAAACAGCAGTTTAAACAATTAGCTTAACCTTGGGGCGCACCCAACGGTGGCGCCCCAAGTAGCATATTTATCCTGTTACTGTTATTTTTACTACTGTTATATTAATCCTGTAGTTGTAGCATATTTATCCCTCTTTGATTGTTTTATTCTTTATTGTGTTGTAAAACCAAACTTTCTGGGAGTAAATCTGATAAAACTGTTAAATGTCCGATTTTTGACTTTGGGGCGCAGCCAGCGGCAGCGCCCCAAGGTCACAAACTTGGATTCTTAATTAGACCTCCATTACATATAACATATCCAAAAATTAAAACTATCCGACCCCGTAAAGTAACTCCCTTTTATTACAACAGATTCACTGAATGTTAGGGCGCGATATGTCTAAATTTTCCATTTGGGGCGCGCTGTGACTAGGCTTTCCTTGATCTTAAAAATGAAACACAAACATAAAATAAACTCCAAAACCTTAAATTACCCTATGGTAACGTGAACAAATCAAACTGTAATAACCTTGCTATTAAATAAATCTTTTGCAGAAAAAAATTGCTAAATTTTGAAAAACACAATTTTTTCGCAATTTACACTAACTTTGAGGAGCTGTATCTCAGGAACTATTAGGCTTAAAAACACCAACATGCACTCAAATTGTAGTACATTTATTTCTCTTTAATTTTTGCATTCTTTACTTAGTTGTAAAACCAACCCTTTAAGGAGAAAATCTGCAAAAACTAAAAAATGACCGACGTTTGACCTTGGGGCGCAGCGAGCGGCGGCGCCCCAAGGTCACAAACTTGGATTCTTAATTAGACCTCCATTACATATAACATATCCAAAAATCAGAACTACTTGACCTTTTGTATACCAAAATGTTTTATTTTACTGGACTAAAAGGCTTATCATGTGAAACATACTGCTGAAGGCAGAAACTACGATTTGCAGCCAGACTTCTCCATCTTATAGCACTCCCAACTCCCTACACTGTCCAACCACCTTGTGACTGGTATCCCTCTTCTCCTTGTACCCTCAATTCTTGAAAATGTCATTTTTTTTAGCATCGTCTGAAAAAAGTGTGAAAAAGGTGTGTCTTGAGTGTCTTGAAAAATGTGTCCCAGCTACACACTTAAAACAAAAGAGTGAAATCCACTCCAGTTGGAGAAGTGCATTTTCGACACGGGAAAGGATTGAATATTAACTCTGACTGAGTTAAATTACTCGTTTGGAGTGATCCTGTCGGAGGTTTAACACACAAAGAATCCCCTCCTTGCGGGTAAGTGCATTTTCCATACTGGAGGAGTGAAATTAACTCAGACTGAGTTAAAATCGCTCGTTCGTTTTAAGAGTGTATCTTATCTTGTAACATATGTTAATTCCCAGTAAGTCAGGTTGTTTGCGCTTGTTATATACTTTAGATTGCATTATGCATAGCACCCCAGAACCCTTGGCCACGAATTGGGCACGGCAGGCCTTGGTCCACTGAAGGGCTGTTGCGCTGATGAGTTTAATTTAGTTTTTATTTAGTCTTTTTTTTTCAATGTTTAAAATGGTAAGGCTTAACTTATTTTGGAGTGAAGGTGAATTTAAAATGACAAATGACAGTGAGTGCGCCCTCTAGAAGGGAAGAGCATGGGCTTTGCAACCCGTTACCCGCTGGCCAGAAGAGCAGTCACAAGAGACAAACAAAGAATTGCGACACAAAACACGTAGACAAATAACAATATCTTATTGACAAACACAAACATCCATGCCTTACCGGGATTCAAACCCGAACCCAGCAGCTCCCAAGTCTGGCTCCCTAACCATTGCGCCGCCGGGTCGGCAGGTGTAGTTAAAAAGTAACATTTAGTAAATTACAACTCCTACAGTAGAAAAACGTCAACTTGTAATCCATATTACTCATATCATCAAGGTGATCTATGTGAAGACACGACACACCTTTAAATATAAGAAAAGGAAAAAGGATTCTAAATTCTCTGAAAGTTCGATATTAAGCGAAATTATTTTGGTTTTCCTCTGTCATTTCCTCGATTTATCTATAACAATCTTAATGATTTTGGCTTTAATAATGTCAGAGATGTATTTTTGTTCGAAAAAATTATTTTGGATGACTTGGCGATATTTTTGGGGAAATTTATTGCATTGGCAGGAAATGGATGACTGTTTACTACCAATTAAAAATGATAATATTTTAAAAGTAAGATATTTTTAAAAAACTCGAATTTCTCTAAAAGCTTATTATGACGTTCGAAAAAAAAATAGGAACTCGCGTGCCAAATTTTAAGGTTTATAACTCTTTTAGTTCGAGCTTTTCAGTGGTTTCAGACTAACATACAAACCAAATGACAGACTTATAGATAGACCAATGTCCAAAAACCACTTTTTTAGAATCAGCACCCTCCAAAATGTGTGGAATACCCAAAACAACAATAATTATTTAACTCCATTACAATAAAAAAAGTTTCTTAATTTGCATTTGATAAAAGTTCCTGTATACTCCGGTATTGTAAAATCTTCGATTGGTTAGTACCTTAAGTCCCTTTCTGTGGAGAGAGGTACATATATATCTGCTCGTGTGTTTAGTCAGAGATCCGCTTTTGAAGCCTTCGCCAAGTAAGACAGACGCAGAAAGAATTTTGACTGTCACGGAGAAAGGAATATACACCCAAGGCAACGGAATCGAACCAGCACCCGTTGCAACACGCAGATGCTAGCGTAGTTATCCAAACCACTCGGCTATCCGGGCTTCGTCCGTGTCTAAATATTCATATACTTATACTCTCGAAACACTTGTTTATAGACATTTAGACTGTCATTCAAAATGACTTGATCTACCTCCAACAGCCCTCGTGTTGCTCTAAACTAAACTAAACTCCTCGGCGCAACAGCCGGCTAGTGGGCCAAGATCTACCGTGCCCAGCCCACTCCAGGCTCGAACCCCGGACATGTGACGTGGCAATGCGAAGAACTTTCACTAAGCCACCCGTGTTGCTCTAGTTCAAAATTATTTCAACCAAACCTAAGGTAATTTGAGAACACGTGTGTATGAAATAATACAAGGAACCCACATGCGCTTAATATGTTATCTTACCAATTAATATGATGTTTTCAATTAAGATTACAGTATACGTAGTTTTGAATGAATTTTTCGCACAGTCATTTGTATCGCATGATGTTAAAAACGTTTTCTACACATCTGTGGATATCCAAAAACAATGTTACCACGAGAATATTACTGTTTTCTTCATGTTTTAAAAAGGGTGGCTTTTGGAATAATGAGGCATCTACATCCTCAATTTAATCTTTCACACAGGTAGCAAACTATTAGGGGAAGACTTTGAGTACTTTTGAAGCCCTTTCAGTCCCAACTTTTTTTCTATACTGTAAATGTCTAAAATTTGTGAAATAGTTTGATTATACTTTCAGAATGAAATGGTAAAAACTAGTTTAAAAAAAAATCTTAATTTTTTAACTAAAATTTGGAGGGCAGAGGGCCTCGAACTCGCAACCTTAGGGATGCCAGTCTAAGAACTTACCAACCAGGCTATGCTGGCACCTAAAATATGTCATTTACCCATTTAACGACGACTTTGTGATTGCCATCAACTCTTTCATCTCCAAATGGAAATGTTATTTTTTTAATTCGTTTACTTCCTAACTTAATTTTCCCTACATAAATTGTTCTACAATTGTGGTCGGGATTTACCTTACATTTTGTCATTTTGATTAATGGGATTGTTTCAGATGTAACCCTCTTATTTTCATTTTTTCGCGTCTTGCGATTTCATCGGTTGTTTCGGTTTCACTTTTAAAATGACCGGCATAGATGAAACCAAACTTTTCTTTCTATGCGAATTTTCTTAAACAAATCATTTGAACAACCAACAGCACAGCAAAAAATTGACATTTTTAAAATTCTATTAATAAACTCTCCCTAGAAAACTGTTTTTTTTTTCAAATGCCAAAATAAAAAAGTAATTCCCGACAAAAAAAAATGAAAACAAGACCGCTGGAGCTGTTGCTATCCACAACGCAAAACGACCCCATTAGATAAACTTAAGTACACTCCGTGCCAACCTAACTTGGGTAAATACAAAGAGTAAAAAGGAAGAGGGAAGAGCGTGATATGTCCGTCAGTTGAATACTCTTGTAATATAATATTTACATACAAAATAATCTGAATACAATTAACCAAAACACACTTTTCCTCCTGATTAAATTGCCAAATTGTCTCAAATAATATTGAAATCTGTCAGACCTTAAGCGAAATTAATGTTTTAAACATGTTTTCTGGATGGATTCACAAATAATTTATGGAACTCGTTACAAGCGCAGAAGAATCTTCTCCATATCATATTTTTATTTACCCCACTTAGGTTGGCAAGGAGTTAAGAATGCTCATTTTTGAGCTGCAAATTTTCTTGATGACCCTCTTTATTGGCTTAAAATAAGGTATTGTGTGTTTGTAAACAAACTTAGGAGAAATACAAATACATAACATGACAATTTCTACCTTATAAAACCATTACATATTTCTCATCCGAAGCCTTTCAATTCATGCTACGCAGTCCCTGGAAGCAACCACACGCGCCATTTTTTGTCATTCCGTCACAAAAACAATAAGGAAAGAAAAAAAAACAGAAAAAAGCGACACTATGTCTATTTATATCGCCACCATTTCCACTTGAAACGCACGTAGTTTTGGCTTCTCCGAAACGCTTCTTTCTCTCTCCGATTTACTACGACTACTACGAGACCCATTCATGAGTTTTTCCCCTCTCCTCTCCGTTGTTCATTGATAAATGTGCGGAGCCGGAAGTCGGGCGGCGGAAGTTCGGAAGGATGTCGGGCGCAGAAATCTCGCGAGAACTTACAGAGTTGCGATTGTTGCGGCATAAGTTTATGTTATCTATTTGGGTCGTATAAAGTTGTCAAACAGTTTCAAAATAATTAAGAAAAAATAGAATTTTGTGTGATAAAATTTGCACCTTTTGAATAATTTTTCTAAGTATAAGGCAACTTAAGAGGCAATCTAATAGCTTTCCTTGAAAAATTTTAGAATTTAATTCATTAAATATTTTTAACCTCTTGATAATCGTTAGACATGGATTTTTCTTTTTTTTATGCATCAGTCTTTCAAACAATAAAATAAAATTTAAAAATTTTATAATTCATAAATATTATTTAATATATTTGAATAAATATATATATTTTTTTCTATTTTAGTTTAAAAAAATTCTTTAAAAAAATAACAAGTTTTGTTTGAAAAAAAAATACTAAATTGACATTAAATTTATAAATGATGTGTCAAGAACGATGACCAGCCTGGTCTACAAGTTTTATCAACGCAAGATAAAAGTTTTCAAAAAAAAAAAACCATTAAAAGACACGTAACGCATAATTTTTATTAAAAAAAGTGTATCTTAAAAAAATTGAAAACATAAGGATGTAGGGCGGGCAACGCAGAAATCTTGCGAGAACTTACAAAGTTGCGATTGCTGCAGCATAAGTTTATGTCATCTAATTGGGTCGTAAGTTTTAAGCACTTCTAAAATAATTCAGGAAAAATTCGAAACGTCCGACGAGCGATAAACTGTGCAGAGGAAGTGCACCTTAAATATGCTACAAAGTCCTGATGCTGCGCACGATTTATCTTCTAAAAATTGTGAGCCGCCCCTGTGGCGCAATCGTTAGGACGCCGGCCTTTGGAGCTGTTGGGGTCGGGTTCGAATCCCGGTCAGGCATGGTTGTTTGTGACCGTCAATAACTGTTGTTATATATCTATGTGTTATTCCTTTCCTTTGTGACTGTAAAAATTCTTTCTGTGTCCGTCCCACTTGGCGAAAGCTTATAGGCGGTTCTCTGAACAAGCACAAGCTGGAATATGTATGTACCATACCATACCATTGTGCTTTGTGACGATCCTTAGCCGTTGTATCTGATAAATACTTTTTTCCCCACAAGGATTTAGCCCATTTAAGACTCACATTTATAGACACCATCAACACCTTAAATACCGACTTAAAAAACTTAAGTTTAAGTATTTGTAGATTGTTTGTCGTGTATCTTAATTAGTCCTACACAAATTGTTCAGTTCTGTGGTCTTCATTCGACTTATATTTTGTTTATTCAAATGAACTAAAACAGAAATATAATTATAGTCATTAATGAGTTGACTATAAAGGAAGAGCTTAGTGAAGGAACGTACTAAGTGCCAAAAAAGGTGAAAACGAGAAAATAAGCTTTCAAGTTTTTCGTTTGCCCTCAGATCCGTTGAAAATGGAACTTGTAAAGCGTAAAAAGTATACTTAGCTTACAGTTTACTAAAAAGGGGAAACGTGTTATCGTGAAAAAAGTTAGTAATGTGTTCGTTGACACAAACTTCTCCATTTTTTCAAAAATGTCACTTAGCACGTTCTTCCACCAAAGTCTTTAATTGAATTTATAACCAAAGCAAAGCTGACGTCTTATAATTATTAGCCCATTAAAGTTGACTTCATTAACATCAACATTCCTGAAGAAAATACTAAAAATTGAAGCTTTTTTTGTAATTAAATTTCTCTCATGTAAATTATTCTGCAGTGTGGTCTTCATTTGCCTTGTATTTTGTGCTTGCCGCCCCGGTGGCATAATCGTTAGAATGCTAGCCTTTGGAGCTGCTGGGGTCGGGTTCGAATCCCGGTCAGGCATGGATATTTGTGACCGTCAATAAATGTTGTTATTTGTCTATGTGTTTGTGTTGTCCTTTCTTTGTGTGTATCTTGTGCTTGTAAAAACTCTTTCTGTGTCTGTCCCACTTGACGAAAGCTTATAAGCGATTCTCTGAACAAGCATACAAGCTGGAATATATAGTATGTACCATACCATACCATGTTTATGTTTATTGAAATCAACCTAAGCAAAAACCTTACTTTCGCTTGCCCAAATTTTCTGTCAGGGGTCCGAATGTGGTTTGGGCCATTACGCCAACAGTCTGCGCGCTGTAACGGGCGCAGGTTCGATTCCCGCCTTCGCCCTGGGTGTACTTCCTTTCTCTGTGACAGTAAAAATTCTTTCTGTGTCTGTCTTACTTACGAAGGCTTACACTCTTAAAAAAAAGAGTGAAATCCACTGCCATAGGAAAAGTGCAATATCGACACTGGAAAGGAGTGAAAATAAACTCCCAAATCGCTCGTAATCGCCTTAAAATCGCTCGTTTGATGTTAAATTGTTGGAAGTTTAACAAAACAAAAGAGTGAAATCCACTCCTATAGGGGAAGTGCATTTTCGACACCGAAAGGAGTGAAAATAACTCCTTACGACCGACCACCTCCATTAAACGACCACCTCTACTTACGACCAATTTTTCAAGGCACCGATTTCCCCCCCTTATGTGTTCAATGTTAAAAACCACTCTGGGAGAGACCAGATTTCACTCCCCAAATGACCGGTTTCCAATCCCATTTCATGAAAAAATATCTTTTTCTACCACGAATTTTTTTAGATTTAAAAAAATAAATTAAAAAAGAGGTAATTGGGAAAAATAAAAAAAGTCAGAAATATCTTCTTACTTTTTTACGTTTAATTAGTTCGCACTAGTTTGTTAAAATAAGTTAGTACAGTATTTTTTACAAACTACAGTGTGTTCAAAAGTAAGTTAGTACAATTTTGTGTACATTTTTGGCGAATTAATAAATAAACGTAATGATGAATATATTTTCGTAATTTTGTAATGGTTAATAATACGTTATAAAATGACCTTTCAACTTTCTAGCTAATTCACTTTTTGTACTCTAGGAGCGACCAACCTCCATTTACGACCGATTTATAAGGGAACGGGCGGATGGTCGCTCTTAGAGGTTTCACTATATATATATGTATCCCCCTCCCCCCCCCATCCCCTCCAATATTCTTCCCAATCACCATCGTCATCAATGGATTTAAAATTCTATCCCTGTATGTCAGCGCACCTTTTGAAGGTTAATCCGAATGTTACGTGAATCCCATTATTCCCGAATACCATCAATTAAAACATTCTACTCGTCGAACAATGCTCCGCGAACCATATCAGAGGAGAGCCTTGAGGACCGTTACCGTCCCTGTCACCAAACGATTTCCAGAATCGTTTGGTCACGGCACAACCCTCGGAAAAGTCAGCGAAGAACACCCCATTGTCATTCTTTAATCTCGTCAGTCCTTATGGAAATTCTACGCATAGATTCTTTATATAACATTTTTTAAGCAATTATGTACACTGCTTCAAAACAATTATTAGGGGAGCACTTTGTTATCCCTTTCAGTTCAAACTTTTTATTTTTTATTCTAGAAATCTAAATTTTGAGAAGTAGATTCATTGTACAAGAGAGCGAGAGAGAGAGAATGAAATGGTAAAAAGCAGGGGAGAACAATAATTTTTTAACTAAAATTTAAGACGGAAAAATTAGAATCATAACTATTGATTAAATTATTATAGTATTTTTTTTTCAAAAAACTTTATTTGTAAAAAAAAAATAGGTAAAATTAATTTTTAAACATCTAAGAGTACAAGCGTTAAAGAATTTATAGTCGATTTATTAAAAACAAAATTGGCACTGAATTTTATTTTATCATGTTTTTCAAATTTCCATTTACTTAAAACAGACATTGCATTATTTAATTCTTCAAAAAAAAAAAAAAAAAAAAAAACATGATTCTTCCATCTAACGATAAACAGGTGCGAGTTCAATTTAGTGAGAAAAAAAATCGCAAACTGGTGATTCCAAATGGAATCATTGGGGTAAAAGGGTTTATAATACCATTGTTTTGAGCAATGTATTTAGAAGGAGTTTTTTAAAAAATATTGAAAGAATTAACGGTTTACATTATTTGATGATAGTCCCATTAATTTAGTTAAATATGAGGTTTGGAGCGGGGAAAAAATACACATTTTAGTGCGTTATAGTTGTGCTATGTGTGCTATGTTTCATTGTGAAATGTTCGATAAATTAACCCCTGAAACATTTGCTTTACCCTCTTGATAAGTACTTTTTCTATATAAGTAGAAGGGACTAGGGACATTTGACCCATAAGCATACATTACAAATTGGAATTATCTCAGCATTGGAAAAGTTTTTTAAGTTGAAATTGGCATCACTTCTTTCCTTTCAGTCAGCCGACCACATGGTGAAATAACCCAACTGAATCATTGTGTATGTGTTTAGCTATACGAAGAAATACGTTTTCATGCACTGAAAGTAAATTTTTGATGCATAGGAATTTTGGGTCTATATATTTTGGTTCAAAGGAAATATTTCGTCAATTAGTTACTTTTCTTGTTCATGCTTTTAGCTATGATTACGTGCCAAATAGTTTGAATATATTTATTTGCAAAATTCTTTATTTTGGGGTTAAGCAAAAAAGTGCAATTAAGGACACTAGTTGATGGTTAGATACTATACATCACCATGTTTTCGGAATTAGGTTGAACCATTTTTCAGATTTAAAACAACAAAACCTGATAAGTGGTTCCACCGAACTCCAAAAATATGGTGAAGCATTTCACCACACAGCCGTTGCAGCTACTAGGCTGTGTGGGGAAATGTTACCACACACCAGTTCATCATATTCAAATATATAAATGTGGCCACCATATTTTTGGAATAAGGATTAAGCAATTTTCTTGCTTCGCAAACCAAAATCTTAAAAGTGGTTCAAACAAATTTCAAAAGTATGGTGAAGCTATCAACCACCCAGCTTCTATTTTTTTGTGAAACCAAGTACGCAAAAGTATTTCAGTACCCAAAAATCATGAAAAATTAAAAAATATTATTATTTTTTAAATATTATTTGAACATTTCTTAACATTTTTCAAAAAACCGTTTCAAATTTTATGCATTAGTTTTTGAGTTATTAATTTTTGAATGAGACTCACTCTCCTACCTAAGTATCCTACCACAGACCTTTTAAGTTAAGGGGTCACAGGAGTCTTAAAAATGTGCAAAGAAGGCACTACAAAACATAGTTTGATCTTTCATGTCATATTTGAACTACTCAATGTATAAGTATAATTTTTTTATATGTAATTCTACAAGATTTATTTATTATAAAACAAGTTTTAAAATTTATGAAACTTTAGCCAAAACTAAAATAAATGATATTAAACATGAAGCTATTTGAACACATTGTGATTAGGCTTGCGCGGCAAATTGTGAGGTCAAAATTGAAAATATGACCAAGAAAATGATTTTATATTGTACAAATATGTGCAAACAAAGACTTATACCTAAATTCTCAGCTCAATTTTAATTAGATATTATTTTAAAAATAATTTAAAATCAAAATTTTAAAATTTTTATTAATTTTTTTTAGAAAAAGTTCTTAAAATAATTTCTAATTAAAATTGAGCTGAGAATTTAGGTATAAGTCTTTGTTTGCACATATTTGTACAATATAAAATCATTTTCTTGGTCATATTTTCAAATTTGACCTCACAATTTGCCGCGCAAGCCCAATCACAATGTGTTCAAATAGCTTCATGTTTAATATCATTTATTTTAGTTTTGGCTAAAGTTTCATAAATTTTAAAGCTTGTTTTATAATAATAAAATCTTGTAGAATTACATATAAAAAATTATACTTATACACATTGAGTAGTTAAAAAATGACACGAAAGATCAAACAATGCTTTGTAGTATCTTCTTTGCACATTTTTAAGACTCCTAAGACCCCTTAAGGGGTCTAAGGAGTCTTAAAAATGTGCAAAGAAGGAACTACAAAGCATAGTTTGATCTTTCATGTAATTTTTTAACTACTCTATATACAAGTATATTTTTTTATATGTAATTCTACAAGATTTATTTAATATGAAACAAATTTTAAAATTTATGAAACTTTAGCCAAAACTAAAATAAATGATATTAAACATAAAGCTATTTGAACACATTGTGATTAGGCTTGCGCGGCAAATTGTGAGGTCAAAATTGAAGACATGACCAAGAAAATGACTTTATATTGTACAAATATGTACAAACTAGAACTTATACCTAAATTATCAGCTCAATTTTAATTAGAAATAATTTTTAAAATTTTTTTAAATCAAAATTCAAAAATTTTTATAAATTTTTTAGAAAAAAGTTCTTAAAATAAATTCTAATTAAAATTGAGCTGAGAATTTAGGTATAAGTCTTTGTTTGTACATATTTGTACAATAAAGTCATTTTCTTGGTCATGTCTTCAATTTTGACCTCACAATTTGCCGCGCAAGCCTAATCACAATGTGTTCAAATAGCTTTATGTTTAATATCACTTATTTTAGTTTTGGTTAAAGTTTCATAAATTTTAAAATTTGTTTCATATTAAATAAATCTTGTAGAACTACATATAAAAAAATTATACTTGTATATTGAGTAGTTAAAAAATGACATGAAAGATCAAACTATGCTTTGTAGTTCCTTCTTTGCACATTTTTAAGACTCCTTAGACCCCTTAAATGCTCGTATCTCTGTTCGTGTTTTTTAAATTTTAGGATATTAAAAAAATACTACTCCTCTTTCAATATTATACATAAAAAGTTTCTGCAAATTTCTACAGCCTCCTAAAAGTATAATAAGCAAAACTATGCATTAAAACTTTTCATTTATGCTGTCAGTATTTTTGAAAAAAATTCAAAGTTTAAATTTTTCTTTTTTAGTACATTTCTTAAATAAAATTTTGAAAAATAGTTTTTTTAAAAGTTGAATCTTGATTAAAACTTTGATACATAGTTTTGTTAAGACATTATTGGGGAACTCGTATAAAAAAATTGGTTTTAAAAAGTCGAAAAATAAGGGAGGAGTAGGGATTTTAAAATTGCTAAAAAATTTAACAATTTTTTTTTAAATAATGAGTCTTTTTTTTGCTAATAGGTTTTATTAATGCATGATGCACTAGTGTATAAAATCTTAATAGTATAAGCTCTTAAATAAAATTAAAAAAAGTTCGGGAAATTACTGGACCCCCTTAACAGTGCAGATATCGAATCAACACACTAAAAATTCCTCTCGCATTTCCTAGTCTTCGACAGGCATCAGTATCGCTCTCTTCCCCCATACCCCCATCATATCTACCTGTGGCCGCCCGCCACTTTTGACCTTGGCGTTTCGACCTTGGGCGCATTGTTACGGCCGCGACTAATGACGGCCCTGATAACAATGCTGATTCATATATCACGGAGATGCCTATGCGATATCGAGGGAATATCGCATTTATGTGTTTTTAGGCCCTCTTACCACTTACAAGTACCATCGGGTGTTTTTAATTAGAAGCGTGATTCATTTTTTGGAATTCGTTTATTTTCTGGCTTGTTATCGATAGTTGTTGTTCCATAAACGACATTGGAATGTTCGAATAAAAAATTCGTCGATCCGGAGGCGCAGTGGCTAAGATGTTAGCCTTTGGAGCTGCTGGGGTTCGGGTTCAAATCCCGTTGAGGCATGGATGTTTGTGTTTGCTCGAGTGTGCGAGTATATGCGGAGTACGTGCTCGTTAAATCTGTTGGGTCGAAAGTCCTGTGGGCGGTCATTGCGCAGTTTTCCCACGGGTACAGGTCCCTGGAGAAAATTTCCCTCCCCTTCAGGGACATGTCTAAATTTGGAGGTGGAGGTGGCGACAGATGGCAGCATCTGTCATTTGTAAGTGTGTGTGTCTTGTGTTGTCCTACTTGACGATGGTTTATAAGCGGGTCTTTGCGACCAAGCACACAAGCCGAAAATATATGTCTATCAACCAACCAACCAATATTCATTTAAATATATTTTTTAGTGATGAATGATAGATGAATTTTAATACGCATTTTTTTTTAATGTTAAATTTATATTGGTCAAAGCCTGTTTTCATATATCATGCAGATGTCTATGCGATATCGAGGGAATATCGCATTTATGTGGGGTTTTTTCTTGCCCTCTTGCCACTTACAAGTACAATCGAATGTTGTTCATTAGAAGCGTGATTCATATTTTTGCAATTCGTTTATTTTCTGTGTTTTTATCGATAATTGTTCCATAAACGACGTTGGAAATGTTCGAATAAGAAATTCCTTTAAATATATTTTTAGTGATGAATTATAGATGAATTTTAATACGCATTTTTTAATGTAAAATTTATATTGGTTAAATCCTATGTTTTCATACATCGTGCAGATGTATAAGCGAGATCGAGGGAATATCGCATTTATGTGTTTTGTGGCCCTCTTGCTACTTACAAGTACCATATCGTGTTTTAAATAGAAGTGTGATTCATTTTTTTTTTTTTTTTTGGAATTGCTGTTGCTTTTGACATTGCTGGATTGTTGTATATAATTGATGTTAAATAAAAGACGTTGGAAAGTTCGAATAAATAATTTAAATACAAGTATACTTTTTAAGTGTCTAATGATATATTTATTTCTAATACGCATTAGGACAAATTTAAAAAAGTTTGTTTAATTTATATTTATACATAATGGGGTTGTTTCACGGAGGATCTGGCAATAGTTTCGCGGTATTGTTTTCCTTTCTCTCGAGTTACTTTTGTTTTGGTTGAGTTGGTTGCTTTGTAGATCTATATTCAGGTTAGTGTGCTTGTTCACCAAACTAACTTGAATATCTCTACCAACCAAACAAAACAAAAGTACTTCGAGAAAAAGGAAAACAAGACCGCGGAGCTATTGCCACATCCTCCGTGAAACAACCCCATTAACATTTTATTTATATATAATCCTGTTTCTTTTAAAATGTACTGAAGGCTGAAAATTCAATAAAAAACATGCTTAAACGCTTACGAGGACGCTACCACAAATGAACTGTCATATATTTAACACCAAACAATAATAATAAGTCTGAGCAGTTTTCAGTACCATAACGCTGCCGCCTTAATAATAATACTATGAACTACCTCGATTGAAAGTGTCATTTGATCTAACATAATATAAATGTTGAAACTAAAAACTGTGTTGCAAAAACTTATGGTCATTAATGTCTTCGCAAAAATTTTTGTGTTTTGCTAGAAGAAAGATTCTTTTTCTTTTCATTAAAAAGAATTCATTGTTCTTCATTAAAAACAAAAAGACTCGATTGCTCTTAAAAAATAGAATTTTTTTTCATTGATCTCATTCGAAAAAGATTCAATAGTTCAACTATTAACTTCTCTGTTTACTTCACTAAATTCTGGCTAGTAGTTTTAAATTTACAGCACTTTCAATCGAAACTTTAATTATCTATCTATTCCATTCTTAAAACTAAACGGCAGACATAATGATATGCATTTATGAGCGAAAAATGTTAAAAGTCGGGTTAATCTTTTCTACACGAACATTTCCTCAAATTTCAATTGAATTTCATTGTTGTTTTTTAAATGATGCTGTTCCATTGCCAGATTTGCGTTTCCGCTTTTGACAAGCAATTAATAATTCTTCTTTTTATTTTGTAATTCTATTTTTATTTCCATTCGATTCGAGTACTTTTTCCTCCTAATGGAGGAAAGGAACACTTTCTCAGAGACGTTCCATAAAAGTGGAAAATCGTCTGCTGGATATTATTAGTTTTAGAGATTCTGGCAACGGGGATTAAATGACACAAAAATCAAGCGACCCCGTTTTAGAATGTCTTAAATCCCTTTATAAAGTAGTACAATTGACATTAGTTTTACTTAGATTGGAGCTTAATGGATTAATGTGTGTTACCAAATTTATGGACCTAATCTTTTTTGTAGCAGTTTTACTTTTCCTTTAAAACATCACATTTTTAGTGCACACTTATAATATGAAATGAAGCTACTTCCGCTTGCTACTAAAGATTAGATTCTATTTAGATAATAATACACAAAAAACACATTTTATTGGTTAAATGAAGACCAGGAATAGACACTAAAGTGACTCTTACGTTCAAATATTAAATTAAAAGAGAACATTTATTTTGAAAATTTTCTAGTTGCTTTCAAATTTGATGTGAAGATGACCATTATGATTATACCATCAAGCAGCTAAACATTTTATTTTTTATTTTTAAATTTTATTTTTCTATTTTAAAAATTTTTAATTTTTTTTTTAATTATTTAATTGCTTAAATAAGCCATAATCCATAAAAAAAATTAAGGTTTGTCTGTACGTTTAATTTTACATTGATACACGACAGACGATTTTTTTTCCTCACAGTGTTCCAAAATTGAGAGGTCACTATGGGACTTCCCATTGAAAATGACCGGTCAATTTCCGAATGGCTTGTAAGTAAATAAACTATTTAAATAATGCGTTATTGAATTCCATGAGCTTAACAAGTTACATACCATTGAACAACTTAGTTAGCCTTTAGCATAGAAATTTGCAATTGCTGCATGCAAATGCAATTGCCGCATAGTTTGGTCAGTTTGTGTGCGCATCACATCGATGTGAGATAGATAGTAAAATATGCGTGTTTTTTTTAAAACAAATTGTCACTCTTTAAGGAAAAAACAATCCGATCCAGATATCCAATGAAACGGAGTCCCGGTAAAAGAGAGCCTATTGTAAGGAATATTTTTAGAACCATTTACTTCAGAAAACGAATTTTTGTTGCGTAATTTTATTTCAAAAAACTTCAATGCTTCAATCACATGTAGTGAAAACAAATGTTAACTTTACCCCCTTTACATATATCCGTCAGACTGTTAGTGCATACATTTACATATATCCGTCAGCTACAATTATTTAGGGGGCTGGGGAGCCCAGTCGGTACATGCGTTCGCGTAGCTTGCGAAAGGTAACAGGTTCGGTTCCAGACATCGCAAAATAACTACAGGGATGGGGAGCCCAATCAGTTAGGCATATATGTTCGGTTCTGGACATCGCCAAAATAACTACCGAACTATAAACGGCCCGTGCAGCCAAAAAATGTCCGACGAATAATAGCCCGTTTTGAGGGAGTGCACGTTAAATATGCTACAAAGTCCCGAAGCTACGTACGATTTCACACTTAGCGGTTGCGTTGGATGCCTACTCGGGAGTCGGCTCGTCACTTGACTGTGATTCTAAATCAAGACGCTAGTCGCCAATAGCCCTAGTGTAGCTCTAGTGCGACGATAATTCAAACTAAACTAAACATTGTATCCTTCAGACGATTTTAAAAATTATTTACGCAGTGGGCGTTCCATATCGTCTGCCCGATAAATCACCAGGTAAATGAAGCGAAGTGAAGACATTCCTTCTGGGCTCTTCCGTCAACAAAGTGGCGAGACATTGTCACTTACTTTCAGACGATACGTCGCGCTGCCCTATTAGTTGAAAAGCGCAGACGATAAAAAGTTTCCAGACGTCGCACTTTGGAAGCACCCCTTTTCTCTGCATACCCCGACGCTGGTTACAGTTAGTCAGAAAAGAACTTAGGAAACGAGGCTTCATTTTAGAATTATAGATTTTATATTTTAGAAAATTAGAATTTTGGAAGGAAATTCTTAAAAATGGGGAACAATCTCGAAAATGAGGAATTACAGAAAAAATATTTCGAGAAGAAAGAAAAAGAACATCTAATGAAATTTGTCTCAAAACTGAATGAAAAACCTAAATTTTGTTTTTAACATTTTTCAGGAAATCGACTTAGATTGTGTATTCAATATTTACTGCAGAATTTTTTAAGGAGCAATTATAATGTTATTTAATTAGTTTATACATTATGTGTATATTATATATATGTATTATGTATATATTATGTTGGAAAACATTCATAAGTTAAAATTTAAAAGCATATATTAATTTTCAGAAACATGAACACTTGAAAGTTTTACAGAACTTTCCATCTTTTAAATAATAACGTCAAACATTTTTTTTTATCTTGAATGGTCTTTTAATATGCTGAACAAGTTTACTATTTTTACTATGATAGTTAAATTTCCGTAATTGAATTTACATGGGGCTTAATGATTTATTTATCGGGTATTTTTAAGATTTTTCTTAAAATCTTTATAAAAATTCACATAAATTCTGGAATGCTAACCACCTTTCAAATCGTAAGAAAACGTTATTTTCTCATTATTTTCTATTAAATGTATGTAAATGTGTGAATGCATTCGACTGATACTTGACAATGACAATGACAATGGCAGTGATTGCGCCTCTAGAAGGGAAGGGCGTAGGCTATATAGCCAATTACCCCGCTCGCCAGAAGAGACAGTCACAAGAGACACAAAGAAGGACGCCACAAACACATAGACAAATAACAACATTTATTGACAAACACAAACATCCATGCCTTTACCGGGATTCGAACCCAAGCCCAGCAGCTCCAAAGGCTAGTACACTAACCATTGCGCCAGTGGACGGCTCGACTGATACTTACTGTGTTTGTACATTTTAAACATATTTTATTGAGTAGTGTTTTGAAAAAAAGTACAAACTAATTATAGTTATAAGAAAAGAAGCTTAGGCGGGTTTTTTTTTTCGGTTTACCGTAAAACTAGTTTCCCTACTGCAGAACTTTTATTGCAGGGAAACATGCCAAACGGGACACAAACCGTTTTATTATCCCTTTCCGACCGAACCATTACGATCGTGCGGGTATAAAAGAGAGTGTTCAAGCTCTTCAAAAAATAACGATACCGAAGCAGATGACTTGTACCATTCGTTATTTGTATAAAAATGATTTTGTTTTTAAGGACTTGCTGGCATTGATGCTGTTTAAGAGGACGCTCTTGGAAATTCCACATCTTGAAAATTGTAATTTTATGCCTATGGAAAACATTCGCAAGTCAATTACCACCACAATTTTAATAAAATTTTACTTTTTTTTTGTATCAATGTAAAGAACGAAAAGAGTAGATTTCATAAAGCTAATTTGTTTTGTGAAAATCACATATTTAGTATTTTTAATAATTTTTGGAAGTTAGTAAAAAAATGTAGTACGCATTTAAGTTCTAACTTCAAACAATTATTAAAAATACTAAATATGTTATTTTCTCAAAACAAATTAGTTTTATGAAATCTACTCCTTTTGTTCTTTACAATGATACAAGAAACTAGTAACCTTTTAATAAAATTGTGGCAGTAATTGACTTGCGAATATTCGCCATAAGAATAACATTACGATTTTCAAGATATGAAATTCCCAAGAGAGTCCTCTTAATGCATTTTTTCGATAAAACTCCAAATTTAGTCTCACAATTTTAAATCAGCGCCATCTGACCGCCGGTCTTAAATGGTTGTGTGTGCGTTTTTTTTTTAAATATGCTTTAAGGATTGCATAGACAAAAAAAAAGTTATGTCGAATAAGTAGTTAAGTAGTGTTTGTTTTCGATAATAATATGATGTATTGAATAATGGTTCTATTGACTAACTTATCTGAGAGTTTAAATATTAGTGAAAAATTACTGTTATACCAATACACAAAACTTTTGCTTTTGATCTTTTAACGACGACCAAACAAACGAATGTTGAATATCTTCCGTTGCACAATTCAATTTCCGAACCATACCAGACTGAAAGATGCAAACATAATTACTAATAAAGTTTACACGCCAATAAATCGATGTATCTATATCAATCCACCAATTATACGTTTTTATAAAATAAACAATGCATTATTTTTCCAATATTAAAAAAAGTAATAATCCTAACTGAAATACTTAAAAACAAAAGAAAAAAAAATACAATAATGAAATTTCTCGTCAAAACCACTTTTATAATTGAAGAGCTTAGTGAAAGAAAGTTCTAAGTGACAAAAAAGTGAAATCTAGGAAATGAGCTTTAAAGTTTTTTGTTTGCACTCAGATATGTTTAAAAAGAAATTTGCAAATCACAAAAAATATTCTTAAGTTAAAGTTTGTGAAAAAGTGGAAACTTGTTATGCTTAAAGGATGGAAAAATAAGTTCATTAACCCTCTAATGCATACTGTTGCCGTTGGGCAACAAGTAGCATAATCCACTTTATTCTATTAAATTAGAGCTCCCTCTAGACAAATTTGTGTTTTTTCATCTATTACATTCCATTTTGAAGTTTTACTTTTTTATAATTCTCATAGATGACAGTGGTAAAAGTGTATTCAAAATTAAAGAGTGAGGCTATTAACTATTGTGAAATTACGTTTTTGGCAGTATTCAAAGTCTAATAATATTTAGTACAAAATACAAATAAATTGTTTTGAAAACTAATCAGGGGTTTAAAAAGGGTTATTTTTTGAAGCATATTAGTAATTTTCTATCCATTATTATCAAAATTGGAATTTCGTAGTTGTTTTTTGTAATACGGAAAAAATTAAAAAATTGAAATTATTTAAATTCTAATGCAGTTAATTTTTTTAAGTATTTGTCTCATCATGTATGAGTTTTGAGGATACATATATAATTTTTGGGATGAAAATAAAAATTCATGCATTAGAGGGTTAACACAAAAATCTCAATATTTCTGAAAATGTCACTTAGCACGTTCTTCCACTAAGCTCTTCAATAATGTTTCGTCAAATTGTTAACCAGCTCAAAATAACTCCGCGAAACCAGACTGTAGCGTGTCTGAGAAACCGACTCACAAAATCGAACGAAAGCACAAAAAATAACCAGACAACCCCGGAAATGCGACATTTTTATTTATATATATAATAAAAAAAAATCGAAAAAGTTTTATAAAAACCCTTTTGACGAGTTGTGTAAATATGGCCATCGGTCTAGACATTCCGTGTTTTGTGTCACATTGTTACAATTCCAAGCCCCCTTCTCTCCCTTTGTTTTGGTTTTGCCGTCGGTGTCTTTCGCTGGGTCTCTGTTACTAGGTGACACTGCAAGGTCGGGAAAAGGGTTTAGGGGACCATGCACAAATTGAGGTATTTGAATACGATAGGGTAGGTTTGTTAAATACACTGCTCAAAACAGTTATAGGGGAGCACTTTGCGTACTTTTGTTAACTCTTTCAGTCGAAATTTATTATTTTTTATTCTCAAAATGTAAAATTTGTGAAATAGATTCATTATGCATCCATAATAAGATTTCAAAAAAACAGAATTAAAAAAAAAAATTTTAAACTAAAATTTAAGGGGGAAAACTGGAATCATTACTCTTGAATAAATTACAGCAATAACTTTTTTAAACTTTAAATGTTTTAAAAAGTTAAAATCAATTTTTTAACTTCTAAGAATGCAAGCGTGAAGAATTTAGGGTCAATTTATTTTATAAAATATTTTGAGAGTTATTTTTACTGTGCCATGCTGTTCAGATTTTCCTGTAATTAAAACAAATAGTATTAAGTTATCCAAAAGGCATAATTCGATTCTTCTATCTAACGATAAATAAGTGGGAGCTAGATCAACTTAGTGAGCAAAAAAATGGAATGGAATCATTGGTGGTGAAAGGGTTTAATCCATGTGCTGCCCTAATTGTTTTGAGTAGTGTATAAAGATGATTATGAAATTCTTGTTGTTGTTTGTGCAGCAATTTCATTATTTTAAAAGCGATTTTATCACAATAATATTATTTTAATTCATATATTTTTACTTATTTTGATAATAAGTTACATGTTTTGATATTTGGTTGATCACGGCTTTGGGGACCATGCATAAATGATGAATTTGGGCACCATAGTTATATAATTATAAAGTAACTTATTGATCACTAGTTTAATAATTTCATCGCTTTATAATTATTTTCAAAATGAAAATATCGCTATTTTCAAATTCATCTTTTATTTTTTAAATTTTTTTTTACTAATTAGTTTTATGTTTTGATATTTAAAAAAATCGATAAAATGGGCCGAGTGGCAACAGATCAAGCGGTATTTTTTTTCTTCCAGCTGGAATTACATTTTTTTATTTTGCTATTTTAAGAATAAGTTTGTAAAATTTTTTATTTCATCTGAACTCAAGCTTTTTTTCTCTGTTCGTGAATCACGTGAAAATTCTGTCACACAATTTCGCTTGATTTCTCCGCATTAAAATATATCATCTACATTTTACAAACATGGTTTGGTAATGCTTCGCATAGTTAAAATTTCATCGAATTAAAACCAATAATGTTTTTTAAATGGCAGGAATACGAACGAGTTGCACACAAAGAATTCTAAAATAGAACATAGCTAACGAAAATGCATTGAGAATTGAGAGTGACACCGAAACAACCAATGAAATCGCAGAAGGAAAAAAAACCTGGAAAGAGTAGCGTCATCTAAAACAAGACAATTAAATCTTTGCACAAATTTATTTAAGGACTTAATAAATTTAAACCATCAGTTTTCAGTTTATTTTAATATATAATAATAATTGAATTATAAAAAGCGCTTATTTAGACATCCAAAATAAATAACATAATGATAACATCGAAAAACAATGAAAATAAATTTAACATTAATTTCTAATAATTTAATGTGTCATATATTTGAACCGTGCCGAATTAAATTGTAGAAGGCACTAATGAATTCAGGTGAAAAACATGACTAATTAGTCGAAATATCCTTCAAATTCCACGAACCCTTCTCACAGTGAGAGATCGCTTCCTAGAAAGATATTATTCCCTCACAAAAAGGAAATTCAATCTTCAGAAAAAAAGGCTTACACTTGGAGTGATTTTTAATTGTTGGTTGTTTTTTTTTTGAAATTTTAGATCGCGCATAAGGCTGGGCGCGCGTGCGATTTCCTGATTCGCGGACTTGAATGCAACAATTAAGTACAAATGGCTCAAATAGGCGCACACGTACATTTTACACATCGTACGTTTGCACATCATCGATGACGCATCGTACACGAAAAAAACGGTGTTCGTTTTGATACATAGGCATTATCATCATTGCTGGAAACTTTGCATATCATCGATTACACATCCGACACGAAAAAAAAATATGGTGTTCGTTTTGATACGTAGGCATTATCATCATTACTAGAAACTTTGCATATCATCGATTACTACACATCCGACACGAAAAAAATATGGTGTTCGTTTTGATACGTAGGCATTATCATCATTACTGGAAACTTTGCATATTATCGATTACACATCCGACACGAAAAAAAAATATGGTGTTCGTTTTGATACGTAGGCATTATCATCATTACTAGAAACTTTGCATATCATCGATTACTACACATCCGACACGAAAAAAGAATATGGTGTTCGTTTTGATACATAGGCATTATCATCATTACTGGAAACTTTGCATATTATCGATTACACATCCGACACGAAAAAAAATATGGTGTTCGTTTTGATACGTAGGCATTATCATCATTACTGGAAACTTTGCATATCACCGATTACACATCAGACACAAAAAAAAAATATGGTGTTCATTTTGATGCATAGGCATTATCATCATTACTGGAAACTTTGCATATCATCGATTACACATCCCACACGAAAAAAAAAATATGGTGTTCGTTTTGATACATAGGCATATCATCATTACTGGAAACTTCACGAAAAAAAAAATATGGTGTTCGTTTTGATACATGGCATTATCACCATCACTGGAAACTCATACACAAAATTTTTCGTAAAGGGTTGTTTCAAAATGGGTTGTGCCTCCAGTCTGAGTTTTCCGAGAACAGGCCCTGGTCATACGTGGTGGATTTAGGTTTGAGGATACCCTAGGCCCGATACGATATGGCACCCTTTTTCTTTTGTAACTAATAAATGAAGAGTACAGGGGGAACCGGGGGAAAAGCGCTTGAATTCGAAAAGAAAGGCTTTCCTCAATATGCCTCTTTGGCGATGATACGATTAATCGCCTAAACTGGTGTAAAAAACGGGTTACTCGCTTTGTATTTCACTCGCAGCACTTGATTCACGCCAGATCAGTGGTCATGAGTTATGAGTCCACTTTTGTATCGCGAATGAGAACCGAAAGAAAAACCCATTTCCTGTCGTTTTGGCGCCCCTGGCGCCCTCAAAATTGCCGCCCTAGGCCGGGCCTCATGGGCCTAAGCCTAAGCCGAATCCGCCCCTGCGTACGAGTAACTAAAAAAACGGGGGCTAGTACGTGGCTAGTCTTAGACTACACTGTAAAAAAACCGTGTGAATTTTGCTGAAATAATATACATTTATTTATATGAAAATTACTGTACTGTTATTTTCGCCAAAACATTATATTCTGTAAAAATATACCCCTGCAAGTGAAAAAATCATTCCCTTTTTTTTTTTTAAAATTATCTGTTTAAAAACTGTTTTGCATTAAAATTACAAATAATTCCTAAAAAATAAAAACAAATTTTCTGTAAATTTAAATTTTCTGGCTCATAAGCTGACTGTTTTTTTTTCTGAGAAAACAAAGATATTTCTAATTTCTATTTCTCACAATGTATGTGGCCCGTCCTGACTCAGTAAAGAAGTTAGAAAGATTCCCCTAGATTAAAGCTTTACTGAGAATATTTTCCCGGAAAAAAAATAGAATGATCTATCACATTTTGTGTCGATTCGCAAAAATAGCTTTCAGAAGAGTTGGAAAGATAACTTTATCCCATTAAGGAAGTCTGATTCCCCCTTAACGTGACACGGGGGGCCCGACGGGCCCGGTGGCCGGGGGCCGGAGTGGCCGAGATAGTGGTAAGCATCGCAGGCACAGCCTGCAGTCTGCGTGCTGGTAAACGGGCGCGGGTTCGATTCCCGCCTTCGCCCTGGGTGTATTTTTCCACCTTCTCTTTTTGTGACAGTAAAAAATCTTTCAGTGTCTGTCTTACTTGACGAGACTTATAAGCGGCTCACTGAGCAAGCACACAAGTCGGAATATAAATGTTAAAAATACCCTATCCCACGTGACACAGCAGTTGCGATCTTAGAACGATCGAAAGGTCGGTTCGAATCACGAGAATACTTCTTATACACTGCTCAAAACAAATAGGGAGCGCAATCGAGCGCATGGTTTAAGCACTTTCAACCCACCCCCCCCCCCCCCCCCCCCACCCCCCCCCCCCCCCCCCATGATTCCATTTGGAATCATCAGCTTGTGATTTTTTTCTCACTATGTTGAGCTCACAGTTATTCATCGTCAGATGGAAGAATCATGTTCTTTTGAAGAGTAAAATAACGTTTGTTTTAATTAAATGAAACATGAAAAAAATAAATTCACTCTAAAAAATTTACGAAATAAATTGACTACCTAATTCTTCAAGCTTACATTCTAATATGTTCAAAAATTGATTTTAACTTTTTTTAACAAATAAAGTTTTTGAAAAGTTATTATTGTTATAAATTTATTCAAAATTTATAATACAAATTTTTAACCCCCTTAAATTTTAGTTAGAAAATTAAGATTTTCCCCTGTTCTTACCATTTCATTCTAGATGCATAATGAATTCATTTCGCAAATTAAAAAAATTTTTTTAGAATAAAAAATATAAAAGGTTGGGACTGAAGGGATAAATAAAAGTACACAAAGTGCTCCCCTTATTGTTTTGAGCAGTGTAGGGGAGAGAAGGGGAATGACGCCACCTTAAGGGAAATTGAATTTTCATGCAGAATTGTGTTGCAATTAATGTAAATTGTAATGAGCATAGTATACTACAGTTCATAACCTATCTTGTAGTGATTTTTTTTAAATTAATTTTTTAATAGAAACAGAATAAAATTGTATTTTTCTAATGCTCGCACAGTGGCGGGATTACCCCGGTATCTGGGGTAATGCCGCCACACCACTGGGGTTATGCCGCCACATCAATAAACAAAGCAAATAATCTATAAATAATGGAAAATTACGTAAAAAGCAATACGTATAGAACTAAAATTAGGTTTAATTAACTTTGGAATGGTAAATTGTACAGGATACAGCTCTTTTATTAACTTTCTATGTGCAACTAACTATGCAGGTTTTTTTTTAAAGTTTCATTGGTCTATTTGACCAGTTCAGTTATTCTTTTTTGGATACGTGGCATCTCTAACGAAAACTAATAGGGGTTGTAGGGCCAATATAGAAATTTCTATTTTACGGATTATGCCGCCATCCTTTTGCATGTGGCGGCATAACCCCAGAGTGATGTGGCGCATTACCCCAGAACAGGAACAAAATGGCATAGACGGCTTGTTTAAAAAAGTATATTAGCCTAGCACCAAACTAACGACGTGATAAAATACCAAAATAATTCCTCTTTAAATTGATTATTATAACTGAATTTATCTAACTTAGAGATAGCAGTCACTTATCAGCTCAATTTCAGAAGGCTCGAGATTAATGAACATCACTAAAAACCGTATTTTTTAAATAACTTTAACACCAACCACCGCACGGCCATTAGCGTCTATACTACAAATTAATTTGTTTCCTTCTACAGTCAGCGCTCACCAGCCCCCTCCCACCCACAACCGCTGGCCGAGATACAAGGGTGGGCGGCATTACCCGAGTTGGCGTGATTCCCCCTTCTCTCCCCTATATACAGCTTATTCCGTAACAAATTTCTTGTAAAATTTCTTTACAAATTTCAATCGTACTTTCTGCTTTTCATTTTTACCACCATGAAGTGGCAGCAGCAATGTAAATAATTAAATTAAATATAACGCTTTTTTATTACAAAATTAAATTCATGCAATCAAACACAATAAATTAGTAGTTAATAATAAAAAGAAAACTTAATAGTCCGGATAGTTAACAACAGTTAATTTAATAGCTTAATTCATTGTTAGAGACGACTGTGTCAGTACTAGCACAAACTTTGTGAGCCCAAATTACTTATTGAAATTTTAAATAAAAAAAACAATTTTAGAAAGACGTAAATTTAAATAATTACTTAAATAACTAAAATTATGTCAAAATTAAAGCAATAATTAAAAAAAATTAAGAAATCAACCTTTACAAGGCATTTTTTTGTTGTACCGATATTTATTCCAAATATTAATTTAAATGATTAAAATCATGTCAAAATTAAAGCAACAATTTTTTAAAGAGTAATTTAACATCTTAATTTTAACTTCTTTAAATATTCAGGTCAGCCTCGAAATTAAATTCAAGTACCGCCACTGGAATTCTTCAATCGCTGTTTTGCAAGGCCTTCCGCACTGCGACCTTGTACAGACCAATTTTATCGTTTGGCACTACCCCCCCCCCCCCTTTCCAACCCACACAATTCGAAACCACCCTCGCTTTTCCACCTTTTATTAAAACCAGAACTAACCCCCCCCCCCCCCAATATAAAGTTACAACCAACAAAAAAAAATCCTGGACATTGCTACAAAATGCTACATTTCTCCCTTCCCCAAGAAAATGAAGTAATTTTTTTGTATACTAAGAAAAGGGGCATAAGTCGAAGTGGGCGATATTTGCCATTATGTTCGTGGTGGGTGTTTTGATGGAGAGAAATGCAAGCGTGATTCGATAAGGCTGTTGCTGGGGTGCATTACGCGACAGCAAAAGTTTTCACTTAGAATTATGTTAGGTTAAAATGTTTTTTTTTCAGGCTATTTTATATATAATTATTTCTTTATTAAATTCCCTGAAGGATGCTCGTTGTATGAATTTTAAAATTAATTTTGGACTCTTAAATTAAATGTTTTTAAACTTTAAAAAAATAATGCCATAAATTTATTTTTGTAAAAAAAACCCTCAATACTTTAAAAGTTTTAAATTAAAAAAAATAATGTATTTGTAAAAATTATATGTGTTGCTGTAAAAAATGTAATGGGGTTTATCCCTCAAGAAGATGTTTTTTCAAATATTAGAAATGTTATAATTGTTATTAGTATTGATGCCATGATCTACTTTTTATTAAAACGGTTATACCCTCAGTAAATTTCTCGACATAAAGGATAGGCTAATGCATATTAAATCTGTCGGCAATCAATTCGCTAGCGTCTATACAGTTATGATGTACAATTGGAACTGTCACGCCTACGGTGACGTCACAGCAATGTCCAACGTTGTCTAATACACCATAAAACCACCCGGCCGCTAATTCGCCTAATTAAGAACGGCCACGCCTAATCTCCTTGCCAACCTAACTAGGGTAGAAACGAAGAGTAAAAAGGCAGAGGGAAAAGCGCGATTGATCTGTTAGTTAGAAACTCTTGTAAGGTAATATTTACACACAAAATTATCTGAATGCAATTTAACCTAAATACACTTTTCATTCGGATAAAATTGCCTAAATTATCTCAAATAAAATTCAAATCTGTTAGACCTTAAACGAAATTATGTATTTAAACATGTTTTCTGTATGGATTCCAATCACAGATAATTTATGGAACTCTTTCATGCGCAGGAAGTATCTTTCTCCATAGCATATTTCTATTTACCCCAACTTAGGTAGGCAAGGAGTGTAATAGTGATGATGCCACAGCTACGTCCATTGTTGCCTCTACCTAAAAACAACCTCCCTCTGCCCTCGTTCCGGATCGCTCGATGTGGCTTTTGCCGCTTGTAACCTTGATTCGAATAATTGAATTCACTCTCCCTACAATAATTAAATTAAATTAATCACGAGGACCTCATCTTTATCATAACCAATTTACGATTATCAAATGATATCCTTCCGATGTCTTCTGACAATAAAAAAAAAAAGAATTCTCCACCTAATTTCTGACCATTAAGATAAAACAACCTGGAAAAAAAAAAGGCTAGGTTTGGTAAATAAGAAGCCCCGTTAACCTTCCCTAAACACTCGGGACTTTCCGTATGAAAAACCTCACGAACAGTACCTCTGATGTTTGAAAGAGAAAAAGGTTTGGTTTAAATAAAAGTCGCTCAGAGTTGCAATTAAATATTTTTTTATTAATTTTTTTAAACACCAAATAAAATTATATTTTATTTTAAAAAATCAATTATCTATCATCAACAACAATTTAAAAATCTAAACCAATAGATCAATTTACTACCTTAGTAAATACTCTTTCAACAAAACAGTGATAATTTTTTAAATAAATTTTATAAACTTGAAAAAGATTACAGTCCAGCCAATGTAAATATTTTTAAAAATTACAAATATATTGTAAAAATGTTTCAATGGTCTGTTATTGTGTTCATTTATAGTATCCTGTGTATAATGTTCCTATCCACGTAAAAATGTCATTTTTTTTTAACCCTTTCATTCCCAATGACAAATTGGCATCATCAATTTATAAATTTTTTTTCTGATCGTCTATTGCCATTTATGATATCAAAAAGCTGAAAGCACATCACACGATTCTTCAAACTTTTTCGATTAACAAATATTTTTTATTAATCCCAACTAATGTCACTGTATTTTATTATTATTTTTTAATTATGAACAGAACAATGATGATGCATCACTACGGGAGTGAAAGGTAAATAAATAATCAAGCGACACAGAAAATTCCGAACAATGGACAACGCCCCTTGAACCAGAACTAAAAACAGAGAATCGAGACTGCCACAATAAGAAACAAACTCTATTTCTGGCGAGCAGGGAAAGGGTAGGAGGGGAGGAGCAGACGTCGCGAAAACGACGAAAAGCCAAGACATCGTCGATCATTGTCTAGCCTCTCCCTCTCCTCCTCTCAACCACGTGATCCCCCCTCTTCCAATTATCGTCTGCGATGCGGAAGCGCTCAGCGAGACTTCTCACCCACCCGTGGTGGCAACACTCCCCCCCCTTGCAACCGCAGCACAGTAAAAGGGGGGCAGGGTTCCAAATTTACGAGGGGTAATTGGCCGTGTTTAAAAGCATCTAAAGAGGCTAGAAACAGCCGCCGGAAACGACTACAAAATGTAGTAAAAAAAGTGTGTGTTGTGGCTGCAAACCATGAGGGGGTGTTTCATTAGTCCGTTGATTGCAATTTTGAACGATTCTTGAGCCGTAAATTCCGAACCAACATCCAAGTGAAAGCCAGACCGACGTGAGTAGGCACCCAACGCCAAACACATTAGGTGGGACGACATTTACGCAGCGTTGGGACTTTTTAACATATTTAACATGCACTTCCTCTACACGGGATAGTACTAGTTTTGGCGATGCCGGGGTCAGAACCTTAAGGGCGTATGCCTAACCGACTGGCCTCTCTCTCCCAATTTGATATTGATAAAATTAAATACTTTATTTATTAATTTTTAAAAAAATTATAATTTATTTATTATTTTAAAATTTTATTATTTATTTAAAAGTTCGATCATATAAAATGTCTTTTGGATCACCCAGTGACTTAGGACTTGTTAAATAAAACGAAAAGATAAAAAAAGCACTTCACGTAATCACACGAGAGATTTTTCAAAATTCGTATTTTCTTTCTGTGTGAATTTTAATTAGTATTTCAAAGTTCTTAACATTTTGAAATACGGTTCGGGAAATGATGAATACTACCATTTAATATTTTGTCCAACTTAAGAGTCGCAAAAAACATATTTACTGGAATGTAAACAGGATTGGGGAGCCCAGTCGGTTAGGTTCGGGTCCGGGCATCGCCAAAATAACTGCATACCTATAAACGCCCCGTGCAACCAAATAATGTCTAACGAGTAATATCCCTTGTAAGAAGTGGCCAAATTAAATATGTTCCAAAGTCTTAACGCTGTGTACAATGTCACCCTTAACGGATGCGTTGAGTGCCTACTCAAGTGTCGGCTCGTCACTTGACTGTGGTTCTGAAATACGACGCCCGTCGCCAATAGCCGATAATGCAAACTAAACTAAACTGGAATGTAACAATATTACTATATTTTCTCCCTACTTTACGTTAAATTTTGGGCGGGTAAAATTAGGTGACATTTGACGAGACTCCTCCAACGTGAGAATTGGATATTCGCTCGGATCCCCCCCCCCCACCCTCTCTCTCAAAAATGAATGCTCAAAAAACGACGAAATTTTCCTTAATTTTGACGATTCCATTACGGTCCCTATGCTCCGATTTTTCGTTTCCCCAAAGTGAGGACATTTGAATCGTCATTTTTATGAGGATTTGCATGTTGTCTAATCTTAAGAAATATTTCGTCATTATATTTCGTCATTTTTGAGCTTGTGAGTAGAACAATGAGAGTCAGTTCCTCCTCAAAATCAAGATACGTAAAAAGTGAGGATTCGCGTTTTATTTTAAAGCACGCTGCTAGTTTGACCGAAGCAAACCTCAAAATTTACGAAAAGAGCCTTGAAGGATACCATAATCGTCAAAAATAAAAGTGTTTATTTCTGAGAGTCACCCACCCAAACGTAATTTATGATCCCCCCCTTAAAGTGTTATCTCCTTTGCTCCCTTTAGGTATCATCTGAAGTTTGTTGGGGGAGGGCGGTTTGCAACTTTTCAGTTAATTCGTAACCCTACAATTGTGGTCCATGGATGCAAAGGTTATGCGATGGTCTACCGAAAGTACCGTAATCGTTGGTAATTATACTTGCAAGATAGGAGGAAATGTTAGTAATAATAGACAAACCCGCATTTTTGCTACTTTTAACGGGAAACTAATTTTGCTCCACTAATGTCAAAGGTGATGAATAAATAAAAACACTAAGCGCCTTTTGAAGATACAAAGTATATGTTCTTGATTTATCTTCGTTTAAATGAAAAATTAAAGGATGAAAACTAAAAAAGTTAAAGTGGTACATTGAAAATAATCAATGCTTAAAAAGTTATAGCGTATGGTAGGTAGGTCCATATATATTCCAGCTTGTTGTGCTTGTTCAGAGAATCGCTTACAAGCTTTCGTCAAGTGGGACAGACACACATAAAGAGTTTTTACAAGCACAAAATACACACAAAGAAAAGACAACACAAACACATAGACAAATAACAACATTTATTGACGGTCACAAACATCCATGCCATACCGGATTCGAACCCGACCCCAGCAACTCCAAAGGCTAGCATCTGTAACGATTACGCCAGCGGGGCGGCACAGGCGTATAATCTTGTGTTAAAAATAGGTGTTCAAAATATTGACTTAACCTACAATAAATACACGATCAACGAAAAAAAAAATGATGATAAATCATAAAAATGTATTCTTAAGGTCGAAACTTTGTTGCTTAAATCACAAGAAAACCTTCGAAGTTGACCAACTGTGTATACAAATTGGTTTGGTTATATTTATACTAACATAACCAAACGGACTTTATACGCACTGATTGTAAATATAACCGTAGCACTACAACTGTATAGTTAAGGGAAATAGATAATACACATCGTTTAAGTTTGCATGGAAAGAAAAATTGATCGTTGAAATCATTGTTTTCATGAATAGTACTTCAAAATTTAAAATCTTTTATTTTATTTATTTATTCAAATTTAAATGCACATAACGAAAAAAATCTTATTATAATGCACATTGAAAAAAAAAAAACAATTAGGAAATAAAATAAATACGAAATAATT